>CM043122.1:1771907-2090587 GCA_023701765.1 Hylyphantes graminicola
TAATTTTCAGGTTGTTTGGAGGCTGTTTTTTCCGAACAGTTAAAAATCTGAAAAGTCATTCGAGTGAAAAAGAGTGAAATTGTCAGAGATTTTCCATAATCTAACTATTTGGTGTGGGCCAAAATATTTTTTGATACTAGATGACCAAACATCATGCATAGTTTCAACGTAATTCAATGCCATGGGTGACATTCTATATAGTGCGTCTCAAAAGTTTAGACAAATGACATTTTGAGTCACAAAATTTCAATGAAAAGGTTTATTTAAAAAAATTTTGGATGGTAAGGTTAAGGCAAGTATATATAATTAAAAATAGCATCAATCACAAAGAAAACAACCGAAAATAATTTTTAATTGAATTAATTGTAAAAAGTACCCAAAAAATCTGTCTCATAAATATAGACAAAATCGATTTAATGTCATTTAATGATCTAATTTCGCATTCTTTTTGCTAGAATTGTATTTCTGTTTGATATTAGGAATTAAAAAACACGTTTTACAGTTGAATTTTAACCATTTTGTACCATTCCTGGTCCAATTACATACATACCAGCAGCAAATATAGCTGTTTTAGCTTTTTTACGGGGAAATATGGCTGTTGATTGGCGTAATATATATCCCAATTCGATGTAAATAAGGACTGTATGCCTAAAACAACAGTACCGAGAAGTTTTGAAGCCAATTCGCGCATTTTAAAACGTGTAATGACGCATTTCGTGGTAAAAAATTGCATTTTTTAAAATTTAAAAGACCCCAAATTTTAAAACAATTGGTCTGTTGAGCACTGTAACACAATGTAGAGTTTACCCCTTCTTCAAAAAGCCCAAAATTTTTACCCAAATCCACCACTATACCATTCGACATTTTTCCTCAAATTTGCTGGAGTTTGGAAACGCCGGTTTTTTGAAAAAGAACCAGATTAACCGATGAGAACCGGTTTTTGAGGACTTTAAACATGTTTTTTTCGTATCAGTTAAACTGATTCGTTTTCACCGGTTTGAAAAAAACCGGTATTTCCAAACTCGTGAATAGCAAATTTGACGGGAAATATGAAATGTTATGGGGTGGATTTGGGGTAAAATTTTGAATGTTTCTGTTTTTATGAAGGGGAAGCAAGCTCTGCATCGTGTTACGGTGCACAACATACCAATTTTTTGAAATTTTGAATCTTTTAAATTAAAAAAATTTGCCGTTTTTAACAGGAAATGCGTCATTACATGTTTTAAAATGCGTGAATTGGAGGCAAAACTTGACATTATTGTTGTTTTAGGCATACAGTCGTAATTTACATCTAATTTTGATAAATATTACGCCCAATCACCATCAATAGTTCCCCTTAACACTTTACCTACGGGCGTCGACTGACCCGTAGACTAAAAATATTCTAGACCAGCAACTTAATCTAATGCCTAGCTCTTCTAACGTGTCGAAAGCAACTAAAACACTATTAAAGGTTGATTTGTTGATTGGCATAATTGTACTTTCAATTGTAGGGCTACTGTTTCTTCGGAATGTTCTCTGTTAAAAAAAAAAGTTACCCACTAGTGATTATTTCAACCGCTAGTCATCCTTTTACATCGGACCTTTTTGACTATGTGAACAAATAACATTTTGAGTTAATTGCATGACACAAAATTTGCATAAGGGTCCGTCTTAATATTAAAAATGTTACGAACTTTAAAATTTTCAATAGCAACACCCAATTTTAATTACTTAGAAATGTGAAAACCCCTCGAAAACCCCTAAATCTAAGTTTTTGTTACATTTGGATGAATATTTGACGAGTTATTCAATCGAATCACTTGTGGATCTTTGGGGGACCATGTCTAAAATGACAAGCGTAGTCAGTCTGTAGGTTTATTAATGGAGAAAAAGAAGCACAAGGTCAAATATCTTGAGGATGGGCCTACGAGGGATATAAAAGTCAATGAGTAGCTGTATATATTCAAAAATAAAGTCGAAAATAAGTTGTAGTAAAAAATAGATCCCTATCGTCACTTGATAAGGGTTCCAAATTACGAGATGTCATTGGCTCTGTTAAATCTCCTAAAGGTGACTGCAAATAGGCAGCCAGAAACCATTACATTAGTTCCCTTAGACACAAAGGGGGCGCGCTAGTTTCTATGTCAATTTCAATGTAGAAATTCTCCAATGAGAGTTTGAAACTTAGAGTGTTCTTAGTCTATGGGTCAGTCGACGCCCGGAGGTAAAGTGTTAAAAGAGCTAAAACGGCTATATTTGCTCCTGGTATAAAATAAGACCAGGAATGGTACAAAATGGTTAAAATTAAAGGGTAAAACGCGTTTTTAATTCATAATATCAAACAGAAATACAATTCTAGCAACAAATGCGAAATTAGATCATTAAATTACATTAAATCGATTTTGTCTATATTTATGAGACAGATTTTTTGGGTACTTTTTACAATTAATTCAATAAAAAATTATTATTGGTTGTTTTCTTTGTGATTCATGCTATTTTTAATTATATATACTTGTCTTAACATTAAAATCCAAAATTTTTTCAAATAAACTTTTTCATTGAAATTTTGTGAATCAAAATTTATTTTGTCTAAACTTTTGAGACGCACTATATATATTTTTTTAATTAGACATGGATTGCCCCAAAAATGGCAGAATACCTCGACCCAATTTTTTTTTTGTTGTCAGCAAACCATAATATTTGTGGAACTATTAAATTTGACCATTTTAGTAGATCTTGAATTTTTTTTTTCTTCCGCTTCCGTAAAAGAAGGGAAAAAAAAGAATTTGGCAACTTAGCAGCAACCCCTTGAATTAAGATTATTTTATTATTTATTTTCTCTGCAAGTTTTAATTTGCTTTGAATAAAAAAAAGATTGTTTTTACGCAAATCAAAGCTTTCTATTCACAGTTTAAAGTTTTAAATGCTAATTTTTAAAAAAATCTTGTGTCTGAAAAATTTAAAATATGTGGAATAGAATAATTTTAAATCTTCATAACAGTCGCTAAACTTATAACTCAATAAGTTACAATAAAAAAAATTAAGGAAACTTGGTACTTCATATTGAAATTTGAGATTCCATTAATTAAATTTTTTAAATGATTTTAAACATGAACTTAAAATGTGTGGAGTAGGATACTTTTAAAAATGCTAAAGTTGGTATAAATTTTAATTGGAAGATGATGGTCCTCAATTCAAATTTAGTGCAATCAACTAAGAATGTTGTTGATCAATTTAAAGTACAAAAACCCATATCCAGGATGAATCGTGGCTAACTGATTGGGTGGTTTGAGAAAATTAAATTTCACCGGCGAGAAAAGTCACCAGCCTGATTTTCGCTGTTGACGCTATCCGGTTTACATGCTGGATGATGTGGAAGATAATGAAAAACCCTTAGAATATATTTCATTATTTGGAACTATTTCAATTGCCCTTTCCTTCATCCATTCTTTAAAAACCTTATCCCATAGTCCTCAAATTTATTTAAGGATTTCAACTTTGTGACACCACACAATCTTTTTGCTTTTCACACACACTTTGTGACACCACTCAATACTTGATCCGGACAGGCAACAAGCAAGACTAGTTTCCAAGTGACCAATCGGCTATTTATAGAAGGATTGAAATAGGAGATAATCGGTATGAAAACGTCAATCAATGAATTCATGGAGATTTGCTGGTCTCTGAATTCTCCGACCCTCCCTCTCGAGGGTCAGTATTGCGTTAGTTTTCCTTGGTTAGGATCTAGCAAAGAATTGCCATCCACAACAGTCATGTGGCTGAAAAAAGATTGTGTGGTGTCACAAAGTTGAAATCCTTAAATAAATTTGAGGACTATTGGATAAGGTTTTTAAAGAATGGATGAAGGAAAGGGCAATTGAAATAGTTCCAAATAATGAAATATATTCTAAGGGTTTTTCATTATCTTCCACATTATCCAGCATTTAAACCGGATAGCGTCACCAGCAAAATCAGGCTGGTGAATTTTCTCGTCGGTGAAATTTTTTTTGTAATAACTGAAGCATTTAAAACATAATAATGCAGTTTGGAAACTAATTTAAATCTGCAAATTTTGGTAAGTTGGCAAAAAAAGACTAACTTTGCTTTTTTTCAAAACTTCAAACCCATGGGTACACATTGATGAGATTAATTTTTAAAAAAATTATTTAAAAACGTGAAAAGAAAGCTTTGATTTGCTTTAAAAGAATTTTTTTTTAGTCAAAGAAAATTACGAAAATTATGTATCTTAATTCAAGGGGTTGCTGATGCTAAGTTGATAAATTCTCATTTTTTTTCCTTGTACGGAAGCGGAAGAAAAAAAAACAAATGTTCACGATCTCCTAAAATGGTCAAGTTTAATAGTTCCACAAATATTATGGTTTGCTTGCAACAAAAAAAATAAGGTCGAGGTGCTTTAGGGTATTTTGTGGTTGTGCTAAATATTTACTTGTAATTAAACTTTTGGATACAGTTATTTAAAAATTTCAAGTTGGTAGTAATTGTTTTTATGAAGTTATAAATTTTTGTTTTATGCATTACAGCCGAATGTTGTCCCATTAATATAATATTGAGCCCTATTTGCAGTTGAAACTCAAATTTTCTTTTTTTGCGCCACCCTGCCGAGTGGTAACTTTTCCCCAGCAGTTAAACTGGTTGAATAGTTAAATAACTTCTCTTATGAAAGGATAAAGAGGGACTGACGTAATGGGCAGGTTAAAATAGAAGTCCTATGTTTAGGTGTACTTGGGTTTAGAAATGGGTGTGTTGCAATGGGAAAAACGCTGGAATAAAAATATATTGTTTCAGTAATGCAAGTGATAAATATAATTTAAACAGTTTCAAGCTTTGTTGTTAGTGTCAGCGTGATTGAATGCATGATTTTGTTTAGCCCTTTTAGTCCCAGGGCTGGGGAGCCCAGTCGGTTAAGCACTCGCTTAGCATGTGGAAGGTCCCAGGTTCGGGTCCGGGCATCGCCAAAAATAGCTGCCGACCTATAAACGGCCCGTGCAGCCAAAAATGTCCGACGAATAATACCCCGTGTAAGGGAGTGCACGTTAAATATCCTTCAAAGTCCTAACGCTGCGTACGATGTCGCCCTTAACGGTTGCGTTGGGTGCCTATTCAGGTGTTGGCTCGTCACTTGACTGTGGTTCTAAAATACGACGCCCGTCGCCAATAGCCCTCGTGTAGCTCTAGTGCGACGTTAATTCAAACCAAAACCAAACCAAAACCTTTTAGTCCCAGTGATGCCATTTGGCATCATGTTTCTGATTACAATAAAAAAAATTTGTAATATGGCTGACATTGGGATTAATAAAAATGTTTTCTTATAGAAACATTTTTAAGAATCGAATGATGTGCTTTTTTTTGATATCATAAACGGCAAGAGACGACCAGAAAAAAAATTCTAAAATGATGCCAATTTATCATTGGGACTGAAAGGGTTAAGATATAATTGAAAGTTCAATAAAAATGCACTGGAAATAATTCAAACATCAATTTTATTAGCAGTATATGCTTAATATTCACAAAAATTGAATAACTCGTTTTTAAGTGCAATAATTTAAAGCGCAACTTTTTTTTCTTTTGCATGATCCACCGGAGCCCTTCATCCTGATTGCAGATAATTTTAATCAAGAAAAATCCCTTGAACCATGGATTATTTCAGGTAAGGAAACACTCTAATTATCGGTATTTTCACGATTGTGTCTCTAAAACAGGCGTAACTACAAAACAACAAGTAACATAATCCAATCCACTCCACTCTATTCTATTAGAGCTCCCTCTTGACAAATCCGTTTTTTCCATATATTACATTCCATTTTGAAGTTTTAGTTATTAATAATCCTCATGAAAGTGTATTCAAAATTAAAAAGTGAAATTATTAACTGGTTGTGAAATTACGTCTTGGGCAGTATTCAAAGTATAATATTAATTCCAAATTATAAATGAATTGTTTTGAAAAAGTAATTATAGTTCAATTTTAAAATATATTTAGTAGCTACGCCAACTACAAAATTGGAATTTTGTAGTTGGTTTTTGCCATAGGCAAAAATTTAAAAAATTTAAATTATTTAAATTCCAATGCAGTTAATTTTTTCCACACTGCATGAGTATTAAAGATAAAAATATATCTTTTTGGGATGGGAAAAAAAATTTATGCATTACAGGCATTAACGAATGGCGATTTTTATCCCGTGCATTCGTGCAAGGTGAATCATATAAAGGAAAAACAACTTCTACAGGGTGCGTTTTCAAAGGATAGCTATCTTCGTCTGAACGATATGGCAAAGGTTTCAATAATGCACAATATAACTGGGAATTAAAAGTTTCTGCGTCTTTTCTTTCGAAACTTTTAAAAAAGTCGATCTTATTAAATTGGCAATGGAACCCGACATTTTAAGAAAAAAATCTTAGAAGGCGTCATTTAAAAAGAATTTTTTAGATTTGAACCCAATCGGGCATAGAAGTGGGCAAAGCCTGTGTTAAACTCTCCATAGAAGTACAATTGTGCATTCGTAAGCTTCGGATTTATTAATGTTTTTTTATTTCGAACGCAGTGTCAACGCTTGTGTAAATAAAATACAAGTACGAAACACGCAAGTTTAATATCTAGTTTTTTTTTAATTATTTAATTCTTCATTAATCAATTTCAATTCTAAAGCTGCTGACTATTCAATTGAAAATAGAGATGGATATTTTTTTACCACTCCCTCTGAGATTTCGCGATATTTAGCTTGACCTTAGATGACCGATCCTAAAAGTCAAAAAATATTTGATTAAATCGTATTTTTAGGCAAAAGATAATCCCGATAATATATTTTAATACGATTTTGTTTATCTTGATTTAGGACTTGTATGTTAGTTTATTTGGTACTTAAGAGTTCAAAAGACGTAAGTAGTAGACATAACATTGTAGACCGGCCTTTATTCGTGGATCAAACTTCAAAGTAACGAAATATTTAAAGGTTTGACTGAAGTCTGTCCGCTTCTAGAAAAGGAGTCGAGGTTTAGTTGGCCGATCAGTCTTGAACTATAAAAACTGACACCATTGCGGTTTTGCCACAAATAAGCTAAAATTACAAATCGTTACGATTGAGTGATCCGCAAAATTGCAGCAAAAAATTTACTTATTTGCAACGCCTTTAATTTTTAAAATTACGCTGAATTCCTGTTGACAGATTCGTTGTGAGCTAAAACTATGAATATAGTGAAGCGCTTTGACTGCGACTTTCGCCGCGAACGGGCAAATGTTACCAGGCATCGAAGTTAGGCTGAACGATGTACGATCTATTTCAATCGCGCCAGAATTGAAAATCCTAACTTTAAACTAAATATATTAAAAGCGGGTTTTCGAAAGAAGAAAAAACTCGATGAAAACCTCTCGAATTGTTAGTTTCCACATTAGTTTAAAGTTTAATTTTTGTATAAATAGTAGTTGACAAGTTGACATTTGTCTATACATTTTTGCTTAATCATTTTGCTACCCCTAATTAGACTATTTATTGCAGTAGTAACAGGATTTTTTTTATCACGTTAATTCTTCGGTTTCGTTTTTTTTTAAAAAAAATTACACTAAATTCTGGGAAAATTGAGTAAAATTCCAGGAAAATTTGTTTTGGGAAAATCGTACATGGGTCATTCCACGTGAAATCACCCAATGAGTGTTGCCGACTAGTCACCGATTTTTTTCAAAAAATTACCACTTAAACTTGCTGTGGAGAAAACCTCAAATATCAATTTTTAGCGCATTTTGTCGATTATTTGCTGAGATACGGACTTTTGAAAAATGACCGTTTTTGACGAATTTCGGCCATCTTGGATTTAACACTATGCACTAAAACTTCAATAACTTGAGAATGAATTGTTCAAATTTAACAATTTTGGTGTCCATTTGAAGCTATTTATATGAGAAATATAAATCTAGTGCTTAAAAGAAGTTTAAAAATTTTTTTACTAAAGTTTTAGAAGGAATATTAAAAAAATCACTGTTAAAATTTTTAAAATTTCAATAGGCTGTAAAAAAAATAGGTATTTTTTTTTTCTTCGAAACTTGGTGAAAACATTAAATAATATGTGTTCTTTAAGTACAAAAAAAATTGGAGAGGTAAAATTTCTTAAAAGGTAGAAAAGAATTTTTTGTAACCCGTGTTATTGAGCGCTACGCCCGCAATAAATTGAGAAATAATTCATTAAATTTCACAATTTTTGTGTCATTTTGAAGCTAATTATATTAGAAATATAAATCCAGTGTTTAAAAAAGGTTAAAAAATGTTTATTATAATTTCAGAAGGAAATTGTAAAAAAAAACTCCGTTAAAATTTTTCTAAATTCAATATACTTAAAAAAATATCTACCCATTTTTTACCACCTGAAAATTGGTGAAAACATTAATCAATATGTGTACTTTAAGTACAAAAAAATGGAGAGGTAAAATTTCTTAAAAGCTAGAAAAGAATTTTTTTTGCAACTCATGGTACTGAGCTATAAAACCCTTTGTTGCAGGAATATGCCAATGAAAATGTTTCTAAAAAATAAAATTTTCATTATCATGTTAAGTTAACTTGATTTTAAGCACTAAAAAGGTTTTTATAACAATGAAAGTGTAATTCGATCCAATAATTTTACATAAATTGAATCTCTCCTTCCTGTCTAATAAGTTTTCATTTCCCTTACACTGTCTTTTGCATAAAGTAGAATAAAGTCTTTAATCCACATGGTAAGTTATTAAGGAAAAAGCTTTGAACATCTGCCTAATTTCTTCAAAACCTATGACCACAGGAAATTAAACCATTCAACAAAACCTCAAAAATCAAAACAAGTCATCACTAAACCATGTCATTTTTCAGTAATAAAAACAAACAATCCATAGGCAAAAGGTGCAGGGATTGTTTATATTAAGTAATGCAGAATTGAAGTTTGTTTTTTCTAAGAGGCACTTCTAACTCTTTTGATATACTATTTGTCACTGAACTGCTTTGCAAACTGTGAAAATTCTGAAACTATGTTACACACGATTGTTTAGCTGTCCTTTGTTTGATTGTTAAATGTTGAGAACATACAAAATCCCCCCTGATGAAACCAAGTCAATTGAACACTTGTTTGAAAACTTCAGGAAGGAATAAATTATTTCTTCTCAATGTTAAAAATGGTATGTACCTGGATCTCATTTGCTAGTACTAACACTTATTTTTTAGAAACTTTTCAGTGTCATATATTCCTACTCCTACATTTGTGAGCTTGTTAACTCAATATCATGGGTTACAAAAAAAATCTTTTCTATTTTTTAAGAAATTTTACCTCTTATTTTTTTTTGTACTTAAAGTAAACATATTGATTAATGTTTTCACCAATTTTCAGGTGGGAAAAATTGGGTATATGTTTTTTAAGCATATTGAATTTAGAAAAATTTTAACGTAGTTTTTTTTTTTACAATTTCCTTCTAAAATTAAAATAAAACATTTTTTAACCTTTTTTAAACACTGGATTTATATTTCTCATATAATTAGCTTCAAAACAACACAAAAATTGTGAAATTTGAAGAATTATTTTTCAATTTATTGCAGCCGTAGCGCTCAATATCATGGGTTACAAAAAAATTCTTTTCTAGCTTTTAAGAAATTTTACCTCTCCAATTTTTTTTGTACTTAAAGAACACATATTATTTAATGTTTTCACCAAGTTTCGAAGAAAAAAATATATACCTATTTTTTTTACAGCCTATTGAAATTTTTAAAATTTTTACAGTGATTCTTTTAATATTCCTTCTAAAACTTTAGTAAATTTTTTTAAAACTTCTTTTAAACACTAGATTTATATTTTTCATATAAATAGCTTCAAATGGACACCAAAATTGTTAAATTTGAACAATTCATTCTCAAGTTATTGACGTTTAAGTGCATAGTGTTAAATCCAAGATGGCCGAAATTCGTCAAAAACGGTCATTTTTCAAATGTCCGTATCTCAGCAAATAATCGACAAAATGCGCTAAAAATTGATATTTGAGGGTTTCTCCACAACAAGTTTAGGTGGTAATTTTTTGAAAAAAATCGGTGACTAGTCGCCAACAAATTTTCCTAAATTTGGGTGATTTCGCATGGAATGACCCACATGGTAATATTTTGTTGCTGCTTTCCGGTAAAGTACGGAAAAGGACGGTTTGTGCTTTTATACAGTTTTGATTGGCGTTCGTTTATTTCTATTTTCTTTATCAGTTTCAACCTCGACCCGTGTTCAAAGTTTTGTCATACTTCACTCATAAACCATAGTTGTGTTTTTGTTTTATGTTACCATGTTTTTTTTATTTTACAGTTTTCCTGGGAGCATACAAATTCCCTGCCATTCTAAGAAGTCAAATTTTTTGAATGAAAATAGATTCCGAAGATGAGTTGGTTCAGCAGGCTCAAACGGGGACTATTTGTAAAGAAAACATGGGTTTTCCAACTCCGTTGCTGTATCAAGTTTAAAAAGGTGCGTGTCAAAACTTCTTACTCTGTTCTAAGAATATATTCATTAATTATATCCTCTTTTGAGACCTGGCGTAAAACCTCCTCACAAACAGTTAACACGTCAATTTGTTTCGAAATTGAACTGGTCCATTAGAAGATCCTTTTACCAGTTTTCAGTCTGATTCCAGGTCATTTATTGCGATAAAAAAATATAAGTAAAGAAATGAAGTATTAGTTCTTAACACTTTAAAGACGGGCGTCGACTGACCCATAGACTAAGACCACTCTAAGTTTGAAACTCTCATTGGAGAATTTCTACATTGAAATTGACATTGAAACTAGAGCGCGCCCGTTTTGTCTAAGAACTCTAAGGCAACTAATGCAATGGTTTCTGGCTGCTTATTTGCAGCCACCTTTAGGAGCTTTAACAGAGCCTAATTACACCTCGTAATTTAGAACCCTCATCAAGTGACGATAGGGATCTATTTTTGACGGACAACTTATTTTCGACTTTATTTTTGAATATGTACAGCTACTCATTGACTTTTATATCCCTAGTAGGGCCCCATTCTCAAGATATTTGACCTTGTGCTTCTTTTTCCTCATTAATAAACCTGCAGACTGACTATAGACATGGTCCCCCAAAGATCCACAAGTGATTCGATTGAATAACTCGTCAAATATTCATCCAAATGTAACAAAACCTTAGATTTAGGGGTTTTCGAGGGTTTTTCACATTTCTAAGTAATTAAAATTGGGTGTTGCTATTGAAAATTTTAAAGTTCGTAACATTTTTAATATTAAGACTTATGCAAATTTTGTGTCATGCAATTAACTGAGAATGTTATTTGTTCACATAGTCAAAAAGGTCCGATGTAAAAGGATGACTAACGGTCGAAATAATCACTAGTGGGTAACTTTTTTTTTCACAGCTGTACATTCCGTAGAAACAGTAGCCCTACAATCGGAAAGTACAATTATACCAATCAACAATGGTGTTTAATCTTAAATCTTTAATGGTGTTTTAGTTCCTTTCGACACGTTAGAAGAGCTAGGCATTAGATTAAGTTGCTGGTCTAGAAGATTCTTAGTCTATGGGTCAGTCGACGCCTGTCTTTAAAGTGTTAAAATTATTTAATTTTTTTCTCAAAAAGTTCTTTTAGTAGTTCATTTTAAAGACATTTTGCATTAAAAAACAATGTTAAACTAAAACTGTTAGCAATGTTAAAAATCTGTTAACTACAGTGATGCGACCTTTTTTGTTGCACAAAAAATTTGTATTTTTAGAGTTAAAGGCATGTCCCTGAGTAACTATTGCGAGAACACAAGCGTTAAATGTATTTTTTTTTCAAAAATTCTTTGAAAAAGGTACAAGCTAAGAAGTATGTTTCGATTAAAAATGGGGTTTTGCTCGGGACCTAAAATATTTTTATTATTATTGCTTGCCCTGTTTCTTTAATGCAGCCCTTTTAGCAGCATATTTGGCTACCAAATACTCTTGCTTTGACGGATTCTTTTGCCATAACTTTTTAAATTAATCTTGCTTAACCATAACTTTTTAAATTAATCTTGCTTAATAAAGGGCATTCAAGCTTTCATTTAGCTTTCAAGAGCTGAAATGCGCCTTTATTGTCTTGGGCAGTTGTAACAAAAGTATACCATTGATACCAAATTCATACCATTGATCTTAATCACTTTATCAATGCTAATTTCTGGGAATGATTTGTTCCTGAATCCCTACATTGTAGTTACCCTTTCCATCAAATCCGGTGGTGCGTGACCCCAAAAATTTCTAATTCTGGGCAGTGCAATGGATATCAAGCGATCTAGGAATTCATACATAAGCCTGCCACGTAAAGTAACCTTTACACCAATGGGCATACCTACTCTAAGCTTAAAATTAGAAACTGATTTTTTTGCACGGGTAGATACCACACATTGCCCAGTAATCGCGGTTAACTCCTAACCCAAGCTGGATTAACAAATAAAAAAATAACGTTATCAGCAGATACTATCCTGAGGAGGGTAATCGGTTATTGGGATGCAAGATATTATGCCCCACTTGGGATTATGCCACAAATAATCCAAAATTAAGAGGAGTACGTTAACTATAAAAAAATAGCGAGTTACTTCTGCGATTTCGCCGCGAACGTAACGTAATTTAAGGCGAGGAATATATGATAATAAAATATATTCATCGATCTACGATACCAATCACGCCAGAATTTAAAAGGCAAACTAGATAAATTGAAAACGGGCCGTTCAATAAAAAAACTTTCAACGAAACTTCAAATCGCGGATCACTGAAAAAATACGATTTGAGAGATAGGGCTCGATAGAGAGATAAGAGATTTGTCTCGGAATCGGCAGGCCAATGGATTATTTCCCCTAATGTAACCTTCCGAAGGAAATATTTTTAGCAATCGGGGCCTATGTATCGGCGAGGCTGAAAAGTGATAATTTGTGCATTTTCTTTTGTTTTTTGCTTTTATTTTATCATGCCATACTTTTATTTATAGAACCAGAAGCCCTAGAAGTGATTATAAAACTGAAAGAAGACTAATTATGTACCTAAAAGAAGAGAGAACCTAGACAGTTATTCTGAAAAATTATAGATAGACTTGTTTATTTTTATTGATGTTATTATATTGATTCAAATCAGCCATGTAATAAAAAGATCTATGGTTTGGTGTCATTATTTCAAATATCGTTTACCAGTTAAAGAGGCAAATGGGTTCGGATGAATAATGAATTCATTAATTAATTGAATTTTCCTCTTTAATTTGGCGAACCTTTTCAGTCCCTGTTGTATTATAATTAAAAATACTGGGGATTAAAAAATATTTGTATTCCGGTCACAAATGACGATTAATACTAAAAAAAATATTTTCTCAAATGATCAAGGGACTGGAAAGTAGTAGATAAATGGGGCTCATCACCCCAGTTTACAGTAGTGTCGCCATCTGTAGTATATTTTAGCAGTATATAAATGTTTGTTTAAAAAATTTTAACATGTTAAAAATTTGATACATAGATGGCAACACTAACTTTGTTACTTCTGACACGGTTTGAAATGAAGCACTATCTTACCGACCTTAAATTTGCAGTATACAAATGAGAAAAAGGGTAAATAGATCTCATTTTGAGTGTGAGAATGGAATACAAAAAAAAAAGGTATTTTACATGCAATAAACAAATTTGGTGTTTAAGACGTAAAAGTTTAGCTTGTTAGTGATTTAATTATTTTTTCCCCTTCGATTTTGACGTAACAGGACGCACGAATATCAGGGTCAAATTAACAACCAATCTGAGCAGGCGAAGCTTCGGCGGCAGCCGCTTTGTTTAAGCAAATTCCTCCACTTCTCTGCTGCAAACTGGTCGGTTTTGGGTCCGACCACGCTAACGTGGCAACAAAAATATTTTGATTGTGAACCAGTCCACTTCGAAAAAAGGTAAGGAAGGTTTTGGGCACGAGGTACTATGTTTGGCAATTCATTGCTTTTGGGCGCATATTTCTTTAAGGTTTTGAAACAGACTATCAATCGAAGGGTAGGTCGAACTTGCATCGGGATAACTCTTATATTTCCCATTAATATTCAAGTTATAGCGTCCCCTGAGGGAAAACCCAGACATTTTTTAGCAATGGTTAATTAAATTTCTGTAAAATAATCATAGATATAATTATTTCACGATTCAAAATATCAAAATACACGTATAATCGTTAACCGCGACCACCAATCCTCTGTAATCGATAACTGATGTGCAGTACTAGTGAGATACATTATTTACAATCGCACTACACCAACAAACCCTATTCTCGCCAAACGCCTTGATCCAGCAACCCTTCCTCCTTCGGCTTAAAACTCAATTCAAAGTGGAATCTTCCACAATCAAAATATTTTGATTGCCAAGTTAGCGTGGTCGGACTATATAAGGTGCTGGGTGTAAGTTGTATGAACGTTGTCATTATGCTATTAGTGCACTAACTGGTTTTAATGTCACAAGCACATTTATCGGGGGGGGGGGGGAGGGAATGATTATTAAAAAAATTAAGAGAAACTAATTAATATCATTATTTATTAAAATCATTATTTATTAAAATCATTAGTTTCGCTTAAACGAACGTTTCAGTATAGGGTAGCATGCGTAAGTAAGATGTTGTAACTTGTCTTGTAACGACCGCTTCTCAACACCACTGTAGACTCTTAAACAAATGATAAGCCGAATCCATAGTATAACACATCAAACCCCCCCTTCATTGGAGGTTTTGCAAAACCCCCAATTAACCCTGCAGTTCAGGTTCTGTCTGGGAGAAAATGGCCCAATTCATTGTTATTGATAAGTAGTATGGCTCATGTAAACGGCGTTTGGGCAGTATTGAATTGGAACAAAGCTCTTTGGTCCAACCTTATTTTTTTTGGTTTTTGCCTTGGCAATCATTTTTGTCGCGCGTTATCTCCACGTTGGGACCACTTCCATTTAATTTTACGCCAATATTTATTTTATATATGCCACCGATGTGAAACTTAAGGTAGATAATGGCCTAATTTGGCATTGTTATTGATAAGAAGTATTATTTACATGAAGGGCTGGGAGCCCAGTTAGCTCGCTTAGCATGTGGAAGGTCCCGGGTCCGGGCATCGCCAAAATAGCTGCCGACCTATAAACAGCCCATGTAGCCAAAATGTAAGGGAGTGCACATTAAATATCCTTCAATGTTCTAACGCTGCGTACGATGTCGGTCTTAACGATTGCGTTGGGTGCCTATTCAGGTTTGGCTCGTCACGTGACTGGTACGACGCCCGTCGCCGTCCTCGAGTAGCTCCAGTGCGACGATAATTCAAACCAAACCAATTTTTTTACATGATAAATCTTAAGGAAATCCACGAGCGAAACGGGAGGAATTTGGAGGCAATGGATTGGCCGATTTTGGGATTATGGGTTTTGTATGCGAAATGGTTCTCAACCTTTTGAAGTAATCAAACAGGTCTTTGAAGTAATCAAAATTTTGACAATCAAAACCCAAGGCAAATATTAATGTAATCTTCTGTTTGTTTCTATAAGCAAACATTTTAATTCACAACCGACCCCAAAGGGAGGTTTTGAGTGCATAGTGACCGGTTTAACAATGGTATGAAAGCTTGATTCAAACTTATCATTTAATTATTAACTTATAATATATATATTAATAATAAATCAAATAATAATAAATTAACAAAGTTCTCATATTTTGTTAAGAAATCTAATTTTGAAAACTTCCTTGACATGTTACGAATTTAAAAGGTTTCCCGACAAGTTTCTCATTAGCTTGTTGCAACGTAACCCGCGTACTAGAATGAAATTATGTAATAATAAAGTTTAAAAGTAAAATAATGCATGGTGTTTTTTTCTTTCTTACAATCTATTTGTAAAATTATTGTACAGAACGTTACTTAAATATATTTTTTGATTTTTAAAAAAACTTTTTGCGACCCACCGGTTGAGAACCACTGGTCTAGAGGATATTTTCTGCTTTTTGTTTAACGTTTTTTGATATTTTTGTTTTGCATTTTGGCACAATTATCGTTATGCGTAACTAAGCGTTATTTTTTTAATGCTTGCAAAATATGAAGACTTTGTAGTAATTATTATTTAATTTATTAATATAAGTTAAATACTGTTAAATTGAATCAAGCTTTCATATTTTTAAACCTGTCACTACCGACCCCAAGCACTCAAAACCTCCCTTGGGTAAAAATTGTAGTAATTCGTAGACAGATGTAACACTAGTATTTACTATTAATAGAACTTTCATCTAGCTCCAATCCAGGTAAATTATAACGAATCAAACGAAAAGTTTCACAACCGTACCCACCCTACACATATAATAAGTGAAACAAGATTAAGGTAACATTTATATTTATTTTGATAATGCAAAAGATAATCTGTACAATTATTCGATATTTTACAACTTTTTCACAAAAAGCACATTTGAAACTCATGAATTTTTTGATCATAAGTAGTGTTCAAGGCTTGATTATAATTAGATATTATGATAATTAGATAATATGTCACATGTTATGATTATGATAATATGTCGGACATTTTACTATCGTTCGGTTATCTTATATTACTTATCGTTCGGTTACCTCTTATATTTAGTAGACTGAATTTAACATGTGGCAATTTTTTTTTTGGAATATTCATGACGGCCCTCTTTTCGATTATATAAAAATAATATTTTTCAATTTGTGGCTGATAATGGAGTTATTAAGGAGGGTTAATGGATTCTGTAAAAGTTAAACACTTACTCACGCATCGCATTCCTTTGTAAGTCATACAATCATGCATTTCCATGCTACTTCAGTTGAAAAATACAGTTGAGTTGGTTGTTGGTATACTTATGAAGACCAAACTTTCGGACTGCTGATCAAATTAAAAGTGACATGAAAAACGAATGGTAAAGTTTCCATTAGGTGTTCATAAAGTTTAGCTGAGTTGTTGGTAAAATAATAATTTGTAATATGTTTTAAAAATATATCTCTAGTTATCCTTCCTTATTTAATTAAGCATTCCAGATATCCTTTCTTATTTAATTAAGAATGCCACATAAATGTAAGAGTAAGCAGTCATAAAGTCGTTACATTAAACATAGCATCCTTCATTTTCTGGAAATAGGCTAGGAATAATTAAAACAAATGTTTAACTTGTTAAATGTTAAACATGAATATCAAATATAAAATAAATCGAAACATTTTTCATTAAGGAACTAAATAAACTAATTTATAAAACCAAGAAAACATTAGGAAAAAGTTTATTTAGTAAGCAAGTTAATTATGAAAAATATTACCTATTTTTAAAAACAATAAGTGAGTAAAATCAATAGAATACCTTTAGATTCTTGGATGAAACGCAGAAACAGATAAGGAAATCTGTTCAAATGCTTGCATCAATTACTTTTTTTTAAATATATTTGTTAATACAAAAAAAAAAAAATTATCCCATTCTCAGCATTATAATAAATGCTAGTTAGTTTTTAAGTAAAAATATATTATTAAAACAGTAGTCGTAATACAGTAGTGTTATAATGAAATATTTTTATTTAACAATTATTAAAATAAATTTTTTTTTATGAACAAGGAACACTAAGAGGTTAGTTAACTTGTAGTATCCATTTGTTTGTTCTGCAGTAGAGTTACTCAATATTGAAGTATACCAGAGTCACGACAAACTGTAATTTTGGTAATTTGGCGAACGATTTTTTTTCTGCCCTCTACTCAATGATAATCCAATTTAACAAGCTCTAGGCCGATAGCGAGCCCCCGTGAGTACACCAGAATAGTGAACGCGGGTTGCCATATTGCCTAGATTTACATGACTCTGTCTACGTTAGTTGAATCCATATCTAGGGAATGTTTCTTCTGAATCTTCTGAATGTTTTAGAATAAAAATTTTAAATACAAAAATTGTTTCTTATGAGATTATTTCAAATATAAATAAAGGAACATTTTGTTTATTGTGTAAGAACGTTAAATAATACTCTAAGATCACACACAAAAGTTATTCAACATAAAACTAATATCTATTGCCGACTTTGAAATGAAGTGTTTAATGGTATGTACTTGCTAAGTTTAAAAATTGTCTTTTGCAAGATAGATTTCTATTGCAGACAAAATTACATGATTGTCATAACATGAGCAAAATTCAGCAACGGTAATTTTATAAAATAAATTGTTTATACTTTTTTTTTGTTGAAAAAATAGATATATATATTATCTTAGCTATTTTTATTACTATTTTCAGTTTATGTCATTGGTAGTACTTAAAAGGTTAAAACGTATGAAAGAAACATGAAGTCGCTCTCTGATTCAGTCGTTATTTGTCACTAAAACACCTCTTATAAACAAAACAATATAAAAATCTAGTAAATAAAAATATTTCTAAACATTCTCTAGTACTAGAACTTGCTTTTATAATTCACTTTGTCTCTTAAGTTCCCACATGTGCTATCTAACTTTGCAAAAAGGTAGAAATGGTCGGTAACCCTTGGCGAACTTTCCAAAATCGAGCCAAAAGTCGTCCGAAAACCCAACCGAAATGATAGGATAGGCTTGGATTATCGTCGCATTAGAGCTACACGAGGGAGAACCGAAAAACGTGTTTGTTCATTTAACACCGGCTGTTCGGACTTACTTGTTACCAGTTACATATCCCAGCATTACATTATGTAGACCGATATTTTATGTAACAAGAAAGTCCGAACAGTCGGTGTTAAATGAACAAACACGTTTCTCGGTTCTCCCTCGTGTAGCTCTAATGCGACGATAATTCAAACCTATCATTTCGGTTGGGTTATCGTTTGAATTTGGCGCGATTTTGAAAAGTTTGCCAAGGGGTTACCTCTCTGTAAATTTCTACTGTTTTGAAAAGTTAGATAGCATATGTGGGAACTTAAGTGACGATATACTAGAACAAAAACTAAAAAAGAAATATCGCAACTCAAGAAAATCACAGTGAAATAACAAAGAAACGGTTTTGAAAAATGAATTTGTGATATATCTGCAATTCTTTAAAATATATTGTTTGTATATGTAATGTAAAATGTATTGTTTTTGTCCCATTTATATAACATTTTTGCTCGCAATACAAATTACAAATATTTAGTTATGTATTACCCATGAATGATCATTTATAAAATATACAAGTGAGCACCTTTCCCAGTTCCACTAACAAGTCTCATTCTTTTTACCCTGTGAACTGATTGGAGTCGCTTTGAGACAGCGGAATTCCACATTCTTCAGCTGACTCCTCGATCACGAGACCTTTGTGACTTGGTTCCACAGACACATCACTTGAGAAAAGCGATCTTAATTTTCCGCTTCTCCTTTTTCGGCTTCTTTTCTTCCTTCTCCTCCTCCTTCTCCGGTATTTTGACCTGTGGCGGCGGGAAATCCTCGTCGTACACCTGTCGCGTGAATTTACAGTCAATGAGGTATGAGGCTATCAGGGGCAGTCTCCACTTGCCCTTCTGCTTCGGCTTGGGCATGCCGAACAGCAGGAACTTGTACATGCCCACCCTCTGCGGCGTGAACGTGAAGTTCACCCGGTTCTCCTTGTCCTCCCGCCGGATGATGTCCTTGGAGTCCATCTCGATGCCCTCAATGTCCAGCAGCTGGTAGGTGATGAGCATGACGTCTTTCACTTCGAGGATGAGCTTGCGTTTGCCGCCCCACGTCACGATCATGGGGCCGCTCTGGTTCACCATCTTCATCCGGTAGTCGTAGAAGCACTGCGTGGGTCCCCATGGCACTTCGTTGGTTGGGTAGGGCTGGATGTACTTTTTGGCGACGAGGCAGTCCAGAAGAAATATCACCACATTGTGCAGGTTGGTCTCTTCTTTCATCTCTCGTTCGGGTTTAGCGTACACCTAAAAATGGGTCGAAAATGAAAATAAGTAGGAAGTCATCAAACATTTCAAGTGCTTGAAATGGAAGGATTATTATGTACGTTTTTCAAAATATTAAATAAAAGTATAGCTACTTTGAATAATGGAAATAGTTACTAACCCATAGTATAAATTGAAGACATTTGTCAATAAGTGTATTTTTAAAAAAAATTATTTCTTTAAAAAATTTATCAAAGGATATTACGATTTAAAATAAACAAATTTCAGTTTTACTTCAAGCACCTTTAATATAGACAGGCAAGAAAAATGCAAAGAAACCAAAACAAGTGGTTTCCCATTTTCGCCAGCAAGGAGTTATTTATTGCAGGAAGGAAATTAAGAAAACCATCAGCTAACAGAGTGGACATAAAATAATTCATAGTTTCATTATAATTTCTTTAATTGATTAATGGGCATTTACAACACTTTTACTTGAAAAATTATAAAATATTTATTTTGGCTTTTTGTTGCTTTACAAAGAAAACATTTAAGGAGTGGATTTTTTTTTCAGCTTTTGCAATTTATCAGCAATTGTCGAAGTTGATAAAGACTGGTTGATTGTCGACCATAGATACACATACATATTATTAGATAGCATAATTTTTTCGGCAATACGGAAACAAATATGAAGTAAAAACATTAGTTAAACTTGAACAGTTTAAATTTAAGAATTTTTATCTTTAGAATGAGTTTTCATGAGTAAGTTTTATTTACACCATTGAATTCTCTTACTTTAAAATAGTACCGTCCTTCAACAGGAGGTGTGACTGCAAACGAGCCTACGAGTCGGTCTTCTTTAATCTGGCAGAAGACGTAGTTGTTGAGAGCAGCATTCTCAATTTCGTCAGCAGGGTACAGCTTATACTTCCACCTCATGGGCTCGTGGGCTGCGATTTTCACTTCTTTGTGCACCTGAAGGCACGAAAAGCATTTAGATGCGAGAGAACCCCCATAACAAACAGAACAAAAAAACCTGTCTGCTGGTGCCAGAAAAATTTGCAGCGATAATCTGATTATATTATAAGAATAATTTGTAATCGTTTAATGCAATATCTGTTTTTTTAACAGACAAACTGTAAAGATTTAATGCTGTTAAGCTTTTTCTTAAAATGTACGAGTAGAGTAGCAGTTTTAATGGAAGTTTAGCACCTAATTGTTTGATAATGTGCATCATATTTTTATAATATTCCTAATTTTTATAATTTATTCCTAATTGCTTGATATTTGTATCATAATCAACTGCTTGATAATTTACATCATATAAATGTCCTAGCTTTTTATAAAACGTTTTTATTATACCCTAGTTTTGGAAGCATTCATGTAATGCATAGAAAGGTTGGGACCATTTTAGTTATTTTGAATCATTCGAATGTTAAATTTAAAAAAAAATCTTAGAATTCAAACTTACCAATTTTATTTCAAAGAGCCTTCAAGTTAAAAATGATATTAAAATTAATGTATTAAATTTGAGATTAACCCCATTTATCCTGTTTGGTTAAACGGTGGGTACAGAATGAAGTGATGAAGTGACAGTTGATGAAGTGACTATGTATACATATTAATTTATAAAATGCGTAACAAAGGCATATGAAGAAAAATATTTTAATAGTTAAAAATTGTAAATAACTTAATTTTTTTATATTTACCTTGAAAATCACAGGGTTCTGCGGCCTAGATCTAATTTTCATGTTGTAATCAAAAAAATATGGCGTTACTTTTGGCAGGGCGTTGAACTCTTCTAAACTTACTTGAACATCTAGAAGCTGCCACCTACGCACAAAAAATCAAGTATTGCAAATTTTGTTAAAGTAAATACAAGTTGAATTAGGTATAAGTGTAATAATTAATATTTGATTACAGCATATTCATAGACACACAATTTGCTAATGCAAACCGAAATAAATTTTACCTGCTGTAATTGTTTTCCATTTCATCATATGGAAAGTGTGTCCAGATCATTGTATCTGGGTCCGTTAGAAAGAAGTGCTCGTTCAATTTTTGTTGAAATTTTCCAGTATGATCCGTAAAACCTTTTAAAAAATGGAGAAAGTTAAAGGGCGCTTTACACATACATTTGAAGTTAAGCCCGTTTTCTTTATAAAACATAGTTAAAAAGTTAACATTTGGGATAATTGTATAATGCTATTCCACACTGTAAAAAATTATTTCAAAACAACATATTTGGCGTATATTCACAGCGCACTTTCATCAATGAATAGTTGATCTATCACGTAATATATATTGGAATATGAATCTGATATAGTTGCGGTCAAACAGATTGTATCTGCATAGTTTTATTGCTATCGAAATGATTAAAGTACTGTAAGTTTACCACTTGTGCAACTTTTACCTTGTGAAAAGAAAGTTTATCACTGACTTACAACAAAATAACTGTTAACCTATTAACAACGACTTTGTGAACAACAATAACACCTTCATTTCTGAATAATAACATTAACTATAATTTTTTTAAAAAAATGTTTTCATGTAACTGAAATTGTTCTACAGAAATTGTTTTGGACAATAGTTTCTATTTTTCTTATATTTTGTTTATTTAGATATACTTGAAGTTCAATTTAAAATGGCAAATTGTCTTTCCAATCGTCGTTATTGGGTAAAAATTAAAAACTATTGTATATACACGTATAAATTTTAAATTGTAAAATAACCTAGTCCAAAAAATCAAAATATCTAAAATGATAGAAATTAAAACTAGTTCAACACCAAAAAAAAAACTTTCAACATTTATAGATTTAGTAATATATATTTGGATTTGGTTAATAGTTTTGATGCATTAATCACCAACTTTAAGCTTGATACTATTTGAAGGTTTTCTTGGGTAATAGAATTTTTTTCAAGAAAAGTTGGAACTCGTTACTCCTAATAACTCTTGCGTGACGAACGAAAGGACCACTGAATTCGTAATGCAGTTGATGTTTCTTAAAGACGTTATTTGGATCCGTGACAATAAGAAGGACAAATGTTACCCTTCACCTATCCTAGAGTTACATTGAAAGATACTGGAGGAGTGCCCGAATTCCTATTGATTTCCTAGAACGGGAATTAAGGGGTTGTACTCGAAATGTCACAAGATTTTTTTTATTATCTTTAGGAACTTTATAGTCTGTCCTACCCTCAACGGTTATGTTAATTTTGAATTTGGATTGAATTCACGTCACACCTAGTGTATTATATTGCATCAAGTATCGCACAAAATTATATAAAAACTTACATTTAGGGTTTTTCGGAAGTTATTAAACTAAGGAAATAAAATAGATGTTCCCATTGGAACATATTTTTATGCAAATTTCTTACCTTTCTCTTGCTTTCACATAAAAGCGCATTCTTTATCTTTCACTTATTTAACTTTAATAATTGTCATCGAGAGCCCCAAATAAAGGTGCCAGTCATTTTGTTTCTACACGTTTGAAATTTATTACCAAAACACCAATCTGCATAGTTTGAACTATTTAAAGTTTTTATTGCTTGTATTTTACTGCAAGTTCTTTTTTACCAAACAGATCTCGGTTTCATCTAGCGAAACTCTGTAGGTTTTATTATTTGTATTAACAGAGCACTTGTGCTACACTATGACTAACGGTAACAAACCTTGTAATTTTTAATCGTGGTCAAATGATGGAGCCGATACATGACGAAATTTTTCTAAAAATATTTTTCGTTTAATAAAATTAATTCCACTTATATGAAGGATGATTTTACATTTATACAAGTGTGATACTCAACTACACGTTTTCCAGCTTCTAAGCCTATTTTAAATCGAAAAATTCCAGTATTATAGAAATGATATTCTTCCCAAAAATATTAAACCATGAGTGAGTGTCCATCTACATTTCAGTTGTCTTTTGGCCTGAGATACTAATCTTGAAGAAATGTATTACATGTTTATTTGTATTTAAACCGTCCACACTACTCGACATGCAAATTTTCCGATTACATATTTTAATTACATTTTTGGGAAATGTTTTATTATAGGTGACGTTCTTGTGAAAGTAATATTTTATTCTAAAGAGCGCTAACCATTAAAAAATTAAATTATGAAAATATTAAATTATGAGCAACAAAAGAAATAAGTTACGTTTGTACAATTTTCACGTTCATTGGAAGTATCTCATGGAGGGGAATGACCAAAGTAATGAACTCAAGAGAATAATATAAATCATCGAGTAAAGTGAACTGAATCGAAAACTCACTGACAAAAATGTGACCTTCGCAGAAATCGATTATGGAAAAAGCAGGGAGTGGTTGAGCATTGATTTCAAAACAACTGATTCGAAAGACTGCATGCACTTCCTTTGCAATTGACACCAAAAAATAGGTCAAATGGACTTGAAAGCCATGTAACTGAGACTGCGACCAATTACTGGGTACTTTGGTCTCTATGCTTTATTTTTATCGATGGACTGTCAGCGCTTAGATGGACATATTAATGAGAGAGTAAGATAAAGAGCATAGTTTCAAATGTTAATGTAAAATCGACGACTTTCTTGATCAACGTCCTCTGACGGGTTTTTGGGATCCGTTTTTGGTTTATTATTTCGGGCGAAATAACTAGAGCTACACGGGGGCTATTGGCTCAAGTGAAGCAAATAGCGAAAAAATAAAAATAAAATATGAAGTGACGGAACTTTAAAAAATTTAAGTCCGAATAAATTCTTTTTGATGATTTAAACTTCAACTAAAATACAAAAGTTATAAAATTATAGCATCTAAAATGCTCGTAATTTAGACTCTTTTCGACAAAGGTATAATTTAATTCATCTAAAACAAGTCACTTAAACAACCGAATTAAGTCCTCGAAGTTTTATTGGTTTTCATTGGCCATTCCATTGGTCATTCCATTGGTTACCTGACCATTCAATGACGTCTATATTGAGTAAATGTCAGTACCTGTTCCCCACGTTGTATCAATGAAGCGCCAGGCCCCCAGTAGAAAGACAGCGTTCCACGCGTGGGTCACATCTTCCCCCAGCACGAATTGGTGTCCAGGCCGGTAGTCGTATCCTTTGGCAAAGCCGTTCAGGGTTTTCACACGAATGCCCGCTATCCTAAACATACCAGGAGTATGTATTCAAAATCCACCATCCACCAGATTCCATTGTATGACAGTAGAACTCCAATTCAGGACACTGATTGATCGAATCCCCTCTGAGTCCCCTTTCTCTAGCTAGAGACGTTACGCTGACTCATCATCACATAACCTTATTCGTTATATGATGATGAGTAAACGTCTCAACTTGAAGTGCTATCATCCGAATCCACTTATCCGATTTTTTTATTGGGGTGCGTCCCAATGTACCCAGATAATTGGAGTTTTACTGTACCAAACAAAAAATAGTAAAAGAAAATTAATTTTAAGCCATAATATTAAAGATAAATATACCTGCACATCTCCGAAAACAATTTACAATAGTCTTTACAAACTCCTTCCCGCCTTTGAAATACTTCTTCAGCAGATAATTTAATATCCATATACCTCCAATCGTACCTGTAAATAAAATTATTCAATCAAATTTTGTTTTCAAATTGATTACTATTTAACTTTACTTTTATTTAAAGTTTTAAAACCACTAGTTTTACTGATGTTCACCTAAATATTTTACTCAAAATTTCCCTTCAATATATTTCTTTAGACAAATATATTGTATAAATATAATAGAGGTTTTTAATTATACGCCGAGGTAATGTTACAAATAGGAGTCACTGAGATTTTTCTTTTTTCTTCGTGGCGTTTTAGCAAATAAATATACTTCGGTATTGCTTTCATCGTTAGATTATATACATATTTTGGTTGAACTTCAGAAACTGCAAAAGGATTCGATCAGATTATTATAACCCATTTAAAAAAATATTTCAATAAAGAACTTACGTAATGTTATCAGCAATCCATCTAAAAAAAGCTCGAACAACAAAAATTTCATTCTCACAGTCGGCAATGAGGTACTTGACGAGGGTCTTGATGGTGACCAACGCAGCATCAGGAGCCTAAACAGAAGAATCTCCATTGCTACCCACAAATGATGGGTCTAAACTCACATTCTACAAAAGTAGAACTAACATATACGGTCCGTTCTGGGGACTTCTGATAATTGTAAATTCAATAGGACGAAATAGCCAATGAAGGGACCGGATCAAATATCTTAGTCCTACTTTTGCGAATATGAGTTGAAAAATATAATAAATTCAAAAGTAAATAGAAAATTTAATATTTTCTTCTAATGGTAGTTAACTCAGTAAAAAAAATAATATTTAGATAGAATAAAAATAGATATTTTTGTTTTGTTCTTTTCATACAATAATTTGTTTTTTGTAAAAAAAAATCCAAACAATTTTTTATTTTATAGCGATGAAAAGTTAAAAAGTAAATACAAGCACAGAAGAAGCATAATTGAAGTTTCTGTTGTAATAAGTGTTCAATTAATTATTGTTACTAGAGAAAACTAAGAAACACCTCATAATTGTTTTGTACACACGGTAAATTTTGAAAACAAAATGGAAAAAAAGTATTAAACCGAATCTTCAGAAAGATAAGCAAATTGGAAACTTGCTCTTACTGCACGAGTTTCCAAATTAAATCTTTAATAAAGTCATTTTTCCATTAAATTTCTTAATAAAAGGCACTCCATCCTTAAAAATTTTAAATTAAAAAATAGCAAAATTTTAACCTTTTTAAAAAGTGTGAGTGTTGTTGGATAAACCTATACAGTTCCTAACCGGTTTTATACGCTTGCATACCAAGGAGATTACCAGCTAAACAAAACTATAATAAAATTACACAAAAAATGAAATTTTGAATTGTTTGATTCTCTGTTGCGTCTCACTTAGAGAATACCTACTTTTGATAAAAGTAGGCTAAATAAAGTGGTTACCTCGAGTGCCCGGTGGTCGACGTCCCTGAAGAGGTGGGCGTCGGGGAGCATCTCCCTCTTCTTGCAGGGCGGGGGTCGGGCGGCGAACTCGGGCGCCTCGTCGGTGATCGGGTCGTTGTCGGTCTGGATGCCCGTGTCGCACTTCACCACCTCCCCGCCCCCTAGAAAGCACTCAGAGTCGCTACGCATAGAGTCCTCCACGTCCTCCAGCAACCGAGCGATGCTCTCGTGGATAGCTGATTTCGAAACCTGCAACGAATTGTAGAGCTTACTTTTTACTCTCTGAGGGATAAGCCAATTGGCTGCTGTGTAAACCTGCTTTCACTGAATGAGATAAATATGTTAATTTTTAACTGAACGTTTAATTAATTTATTTTTTTAAATTTTATATTTATGCGGAAGATAATTATAAATTACAGCCTCCACACTTTATATTTCAAAATGAAGTAAAATTTAAGAACATTAAAAATGATTTTTACAAATTGTGTGCGCTGCTAGAAAATCTGACACTCAGGTGATGGGTTTATACGTCTGCATCCATCAGAGGGTTACAAAAGGAACTCTGTTACAGTCACTTAATAGGAACTGGTCACAGTTAATCACACTAGGTATTTTTGAGAGGAAAGTTTTACGCTGCATACCCAAAGGGGTCGAAGTAAACGGAATATATCAATGAAGATCTAACTCAGAACTTTACAAAATTGACAGACAAATGGAGGAAGTTAAGTTTATAAAATATTAGAGGCGAAAATGAGCTGGTCACCTGGACAGAATGCAAGTTGATAGTTGCTGCAAAAAAAATCTTTCTTGCATGGCCTATGGGAACTATACCCTGCGGAAAACCTCGTTGAAGTGGATTGACTAAGATTCAAAAAGCCAATGACATCTGAAGAACAGTAGCCAAGGACGGATCCGCCTGGAGGAGACTTCTAGAGAAAACCATGGCCCATCCAAGGCTGTCGTGCAATTGAATGAATGAATGAATCCCAGTTACTTTCAGAAACTTCAAGTTATCAGAATTAAAAAAAAATCCTAACGGACTTGCTTTCTTTGGCTTTGAAGCCTTTGCAGAATATGCATATTCCCCAGAACTGAAAGCCATTTCTTTGTGGCACCCTCTAGGCGGCTCTCGACAACCTATTTGATTCTCAGATGGCAAAGAATCGGAGCCCTCTGTGGATGTTAAAGTTTGCCGAGAGAACACAAGCCAAATGGGTACTCAAGGGATGTTTTACATGCCACATAATCATATGACATGCATGCCAACCGTTTCCCATTCAGAAAATTCACCGACTCAGCCAAGGATCAAACCGCAATCTTGGGCTTATGGACGATTTTCACAGAAAATCAAGACGAAACAAATAGGGGTAAGTTAAAAAAAATTAAGAAGACAATTTATAATGGAGAAGTCAGCATTAAGGAATATTGTTAAATGAAGTTGGGAAGTGAATTCGTCGAAGGTCCAACGTATGAGTACCTCTGGAGCGAAGAGGTTAAAGTGCGGACAGAACTAGGCGGTTGAAGCTTTTGCGCGCAGCCAAATTCAAGCTAAATCTGCAACAACAAACACTCCATACACACTAGAATTAGCTAAGCTCTATACACACTAGAATCAGTAAAACTGTTGGCTGTACTAAAGTTGATAGAGCCGTAGTCGTGACAACCTTGGCGAAATGACAAAACGTGTTCGCCAAGGTGAACGAACGATGGTCTAGACGGAGCTAAATGGACACTACAATGCTGCGGTCGGTGAAAGGAAGCGAGCAGATTTTAGGATACTTTTTTGAAGTTATTGCAATTTTTATTTGGTTTGAGTATTTATTTTGTAAATTTAGGAGTTAAATGCTTGTAATTTGCTTGCATTATAGAAACAACGATGGTTTTTTCAGTTCGAAATGAAAACATACATAGATCAGCCATTTGAGATTTAAAAAAAGATAATTTTATTAATTTCTCAAAAAAAAGCAACAGGTTGTACTTTGCAATCTTTTAACGGAAATACCATTTCCAATGTTTCTTAGCCAACACAGATGCTTATAGATTCGTTGGTGAAACCCTCTATCAATGAACGGGGCAATTTAGTGTACTTCTGGCAACGTGGGTTGCCATTCATCAACGTTGTCACGAATGTTGTCTATATGGACACTTAATGGGACCTAAACGTTCCATCTTACCTGAGTTGATTTGAGACCTGTATTTCCTAATTCCTTGTGAATGTGAGCGATGGGAGAGATGCTATCTATGGATGAGAAGACATTAGGTTCGATTCCCGCTGCGTTGGCGGCGAGGGCTCTCGTCACAGGGTCCGTTTGTGACTCGAAATCGGCCATCTTTGACAAGCGCTTGTTGGCCATGATGCCCAGCTTCTTGCCCGACTTGGCAGTATAGTCCAGTCTCCAGCCCGCACTCTCAAACTCCATCAGCGAAATGCGATACGTCTGAAACAAAAAGTCCAGTTCAAACATTTCCTCTTATCACCATTTCTACTCTTTCTGGATTTTTGGATTTCTAATACAATCGAGCTGAATCAATCCGAACAAGGATAATTATAATTTCTGTAATCTACGCCTTATTGCAAACCCCGCCATGTAAGCCAGTCAAATAAAGAGAAAAAAAAAATGTGAGCATCAAACTAACATTAATAGAACAGAGTCAGTTTTTTTCAGGCATGAAATAATTTCCTGACCAACATACTAAAAATATATGTCTGCAGGATTGGGAGAAGAACCCAACTTTTTGCCGCCCTCTTGGATCATCGAATTCTAAAAATTGCTAATTTTGCTAGAATTACTTCAAAAATAATCTTAAATCAATAATTTTCAATCTAACAATATTACAATACTTAAATCATTCAGAATTGCTACTTAGTTATTTGAAAAATATTGGTAAAAGGGTATGAATGGTAAAAGTGTATGAGAGAAAATTTGCTTTCAAATGTTAACGTAAGTACAAATGTATAAATGATAAGCGGTACAAAGAGGTTTTCCGGAGAAATATTTGTAAGCTGTAAAACCTTACATTTTCTCACATGGGGTGTTTGAAAGAAATGTCTTTCTTAGATAATTCATATGCATTAAAATATTTTGATGATAATTCATATCTTATATGAATATCATGTCAAATCCTTGTGTCAACGGATGCTACTGCAACCCTATAGGTTACGGCCTGGAGGCACACGACAACAACAACAGGAATGTCATCAAAATATTCAAATCATATATAAATTCCTTTTTTATCACAAAATTTAACACATTGTTGCTAATTTCCTTAAATAAACTTCTATATTTCTAAAGGTTGCAAATAAATAAAAAGATAGAGCAATAGGATAAGAAGAAAGTTTACCAAGCAATCACGTAAAGCATAAGAAGTAGCATGCCAGAAAACCTTAGAGTATCTAGTATAAGAAAATCGGCAAAACATACTCTCAAGTTTACCTGTGTGCAGTGATCACTTAGTGGCTTGACCGCTTGGACTCCAATGTCAATGGTAATGATGTTGATTTCTTCATCAAGAAACTGGCGTTTCTGATAAAACTTGACACTTGCAGATTTTTCATTGTCCGTTTGCATGAGAACGCTCTGAAATTGTCATTTTACAAACTCAAATTGGATCTTAAAATTATTCAATAATTATAAAAGCAAAAAAATAAGTATTAAATTTCATTTTTAAATAAAGTTAATAAACTATGTACACAACGTTTCTGTTTAACATTTTTAAATATAAATATTGTAATTTTTTAAAAAGTAAATGAGGCAATAATGAAACAACTTGCTTTGCGCCCCACCTACGAATGAAAGGTTTCTTTCTTTAAAAAGCATAAAATAAAGCAAGTTTTAGAAGTGCTATTGAGGTTAATTAGTAAAAAAAGTAAAAATTAATAACACAATGAGCTACGTTATTTTACGTCATTCTTGGTTAATTGCCCATCCTCTATCCCTCTGACCTAAATACTAATAAAAAATAAATAATCTGACCTTTTGGTATACAAAAGGATGTGCATTATAATAATAAAATATAATTTTAACTAAATCATGAAACCAATATAATGGAGCTTCATTTCAAGACTATCCGATTGCATTTAGCAATAGCAGTTTTCAAGAAAATCCGATAGTAGTTAGTATAATAGCCAATTAAAATGCAACCTTTCTTGCAGAATATTGTATAAGTTTGTTTTCAAAATCTACTTAACCTCATCACTCCCATATGTTACACAGGCCGTTTATATATTTGCATTGGTGTAATTTTAATGTTACTTAGTTACATTTCAACATAAGTTGCAACAGCTTAACTCGATTGTTTGGAGTTTTAGAAAAATAAATATTACTAATTCATGAAGGCCTATGGTATTAGGATAGGATCGAATAACAGCTGCAAATGCCCAGAAACTCCTGATTGGTCTAGCATAACTACTTGTAACTTAGTAATTCAGTTTTCCAATAACAAAAAGGCCTAATAGCCAGAAAATAGATAAATAAGCAATAATGGTCTAGTAAGCGCCATGTTGCTAATAACTTCAAAATTAGTTGCCAGTTGACCATGGAGTGAGAGTGCCTATCACCATTGGCGTTTGTGCCTAGCAAGACTTAGTAAATTATTATAGCTTAGGGTCACATTGCCAGATAATTAAGATTTTTTGGAGGTGGAAGACTCCACGTCATTGTACCTTGACGTTGTCCCCCCCGCCGTGGTGTGACATGGTCTGCGTCTCGACGTCGGTGATCTCCGGTTCTTCCGCTTCGTCCTCCAGCAGCGTCTCCAGATCATCCTCTGTGAAATGCACGGCATCGGTCTGCACAATCTTGTCGGACAGCGCGGGAGCTTTGCCAACCTGACACACAAAACACCATTAACCTTATGTACTAACGGTACTTATAAGGTCCAGTTAAAACGCCGTTGTTTTACGTTTCAGTGTTCGTTTGAGGGAAAAATATTAATGCAGTATTTAGGGCTTTTATTAATGCAGTATGCGGTTTCAACATATTGAAGACTAAAAGGTAAAATAAATTCAATTAACAAAATGTCATCGTTAATTAGCGTAATTAAGTAATTATAAGTATACAAGAGGAAAAGAAAATAAATTTGGGTCATAAAAGTGCAGTTTATGTCCCAACTACTTTTTACCTTTTTATATTCTAATTATATGCAATATCTTTCATTAAAATATTTAAAGACAAATAATTCAAATTAAATCTTAATTCGGGACAAAAAAGGGTTAAATAACTATGCTGCCGTAGGTGGGTAAACTGCAGTATCTAGAGTAATGACTTGGACCAATGTTGCAAGCAATCAATAACTCTATAAGTGGTTCTCAACCGGTGGGTCGCGACCCCCTGGTTAAACCCTGGATTTTTTAAAAAAACCTGGGGGGTCGCAAAAAGTTTTTAAAAATACGTTTATACAACGTTTTATACAATAATTTTACAACTAAAACGGAAGAAAAAAAATCACCACACATTATTTTACTTTATATCTTGGTTAATTTACATTTCAAGTTTTTTATGTTATTATTACATAAATTTAATTCTAGTACGGTTACGTTGCAACAAACTAATGAGAAACTTTTGCTTGTCGGAACTTTTAAATTCGTAACATAAATGAAAGTTTCAAAATTAGATTTCTTAACTTTAGCAGCGTAAACATTCAGTTTCTTTAAGAATCCATTAATTTTGTCTTGGGTTTTGATTATTGTTATATTTCAACCTTATAGCACGGTATTTAGCTCATTTAGGTGCATAAATATGTCTGCTAAGTATGAAAGTTTAAACAACCAAGTTGGGGAGCTAAAAAAAATCCGGCCAATTCTGGGTTTAGCATCTTGTAAAAGTATCAGCATTTCAGATCTCAGCTCAAATAACTTGTTCAAAACCTTCCCACGGGACAGCCATCGTAAAATAATTAAAAAAACAATTACCCACATATAATAGTTAATAAAGAGTATAGCATGTGTAGGACAGGGGAAGGCGAAGTTATTTTGTGGCATTAGGGGGTCGTCACCTACAAAAGGTTGAGAACCACTGCTCTAACCTATAAGAAAGTATATTGAACGACTCATTATTTCAGAGCAAAACTAGTCCAGATCATTGTTGAGGATACTGCAGTTTACCTGTCCACGGCAGTATGTCCTGTTGAGTTAAGTCATTCAAGAGTTCTTTCTGAGTTAAGTCATTACCTGCACGGAGGCGTCTTTGGTGGCGAGCAGGCGAAGGCGCTCCTTGAGCTGCAGCGCCGTGGGCTGAGGGGCGGCGCCATTCCACGAGATGACGGCCTTGCTGAGCGGGGAGACCAGGCGGCTGGCTCGGCTACCACCGCAACCCATTACACCAACCTGAAACAACATGGCAAGGAGTTCAGGACGTGTTTACCTAAAAGCTCTCAAATGATAAACATATTTTAATACTTTAACTAGCATGACGGACTTTACTTAATCCTTTCAGCCCTAATGATGCCATTTGACATCATTTCAAAAATAAATATTTTTTTTCTTATGGAACCTAAAATGAGTTTATTTTGTGAATATCAGAATTTTCTGTAGTGTAGTAATTGTTTGGGACCCTGAAAGGGTAACCCCTTTACTGCCAGGATTAATCCTATAGTACAGGCTCCTATAGTAAGAAACTATAGTCCAGGCTAGCAAAGCTACTGATGCAACTGCAGTTGTTTACTGTAGAGTGAACGACGTACACTGTATACATCCTTATTATCAAATTGAATGGACAACGATACGAACATGGGGCTTTCAGAACACATTGAAAACGACAACGTTTTCAAAAAATTTCGACCAACAACAGGCCAGAGGTTCAGCAAAGTTAGTTCAAAAGTCAATGCCCCAAAATGACAACAAAAAAAAATCCCTCGAAAAAATGTCTACAGTTGGTTGGGCAAATCCGAAAACAGAAAATAGCAAGCAAAAAAGTAAAGTAACAGCTAACTAAATATTTCGAAAACTATAACAATTTCTATTAAGGTTGACTAAAAGGAATATTTGGTGCCAAAAAAGTGTAGTTGACCAACCACTAGTAACCCGAATTACAAAGGTATATATTTACTTTAACAGTTTACAATAGTCTTAAAGTCGCAGTGCTTGACGATCTTGCCCCCCACCAAGAAAGTCATAAGTCATCCATTAACAGTTTAGCTGCATTTAAGAACTTTTAATTAAAAAACACACTTTTGGGAAAAAGTGACACAGGCCACTTAAATGTAATTGGTCGCCTACTTTTAATCTGATTTCAAAGTGAAAATTCTTTAAATTCTGTCAAAGCCAGGGGAAAGACATTATGAAGGAAGGAAATCCTCTCATTGAAAAATAATAACTGAAATTTAACAAACACAGTGCAGAATTAAAGTTATATGTTACATTGTACACTTCAAGCTTTTATTGTTATCTAATTAGATATATTACTTCGCCTTAAAAAAAACCCACTTTATAACTTTACCCCAAATGGATGTATTTTGAATCTAAAAATTATTAAGTTAATTAATCACTTATACCACTGTTAAAATACAGTCTGAGTACAAGGTGCACGCAATGGAATGTTCAACATTTGACCGACATATCATACATAGTACTTACTGACACAGATTTGTCTTGAGTTTCATAGAATATTTTTAAAAGATTTAGAATGTCCGTTTTAAAATTATTGTTTAATGTAACAAATTTATGATTTTCTTATACTAGATTAGTATAAACAAGGAAAAATAAAATGAATATTAATTACGGGATAATATATCACATAAATATTAATTAAGAAATTATGTTGCAATGTAATTACGGAATTATGACACATTGTGTATCTTTAGAGAATATTATTATGGAAATTGCTGGTTTTATGTACAAAGTAGTGTGCCACAATTTCCTTAAGTCAACTTGAAAACTTTATCGGAAAATTAGAAGTGTGATGTCAAAGGTTATTAAATCCTCTGAGGCAAATATGCATATATCCGTCAGCTGCCTGTCAGGTTTTTCAGCAAAACATGCAATCTTTAAAAAAATTAAACTTTAGAATGGCTGAGTCATTAATAATTATCTGCTAGACAAATACAGTTTAAATTTTTTTAAAGAAATTAAAGAAAAGATTAAAAGTCAGTATTTGCAAGCGATTTTTAAGAACAGAATCTTTATACAATGTATTTTTGCTATTCTTAACAAAAATCAAAACATGTAAGTTTGTAAGTACGTTTCATTAGTATTTTTTTCTCCGATCAGGTAAGTCAAAATCCGTTGTAAATTTTTTTGACTATCTCTTTTGGCCATGCTCCAAGAATTTTTTTCTAAACTCTAAACTTATATAAGTTACTTTTATCAGGTTGTATGAACACAGGGAAGATTTCTCCTCACGCAAACAATATATCAATCTGTAATTTTGCTTAAAAGCCTGTTTATGTTATTTTTAACTTGTGTTTCGTTTCGTTAGTAATTGTCTGTTGTATTTTGGAATGACGTACCCTATTGTTTTTGCCCATAGATACATCGTCTTTGAAAAGTTGTTGCTATAAAAAGTAATTAAGTTCTGACTAGATAGATATTCAAATTATTTTATTTTAGTAAAGAAAATTTCAAAGAAGGTTTGTTTTCATTACTTTATGGCTGATGGGTAAAGAAAAAATATTTATTTAATTACTTGTCCGTATTAAAACGATTGTAGATCAATGCTTTGTGGATAAGTCTGAATTGCTGAATGATACTGGAACAAAATTACGGTGATTATGCCAGTATTATGTCTGCGCATTAAACTCCATCAGGAAATACATTTTAATCCAATCAACCACAATACATTTAATTCAGTTTAGTTAAATGATTAGTAAAAGATATAAGACATTAACCAATAAAGAAGTTAATCATTATAAAAATAATATAGTTTCATTTAATCTAAAAAATATGTTTTATCAAAATGGGGGCAAATTCAAAATGAAATGTCTATGTTGCATTGCTATTTAAATTATTATTTCTTTCCACTGAATGGACTTGGTTCATTTTGGCCTTCAATGTCCAGATTTGTGAATGTGTGAGTGATGGGTAGGTGTGGTCCCTGATGAGACTGAAAAATACTTTTAAAAAAAATAATCTCCCCAATTCCTGGCCACATTCCAGAGGTACCAAACTTTGTAAGCCGTGATTCCTCTTGGGGACATGGAACTGGGTTACTAAGTGAAATCGCAACACAAAATAAAGGCTTGGAATACCAAAAAAAGAAGACAAATTTCAGTTATTTTCCGCTTGAGTGGGAGAAATGTAATGACATTTCAAAGGGACAGGCTGGAAAGCTTTGGGGAATTACCGCTGGATGTCATAAGGAAATACAATACTAGTTCAAAAGTTGCAGAATACTGTTTGGGGTAATAAATATGTTCAACTTTTAATTTTTGAAAATGATCCATGCGGTTATATTATTTCAGTTATTCACCCTTATAGCGTAGAAGACACTAAGTCGGAATCCCACGACATATATGTTTATTTTACCGACGCATGTTAAGTCGAAGAGGTCACGAATGAAATACTTTTTAAAAAATATTCAATTCAATTAATTTAAACAAAGGTTATCAAAAGGTTCATGTGCATTTTGGAAATTAACGTCTGTCCTCGGACTCAGAAACATTGTCATATTTACCATACACGTCTAAAACAGTTTCTGTTCAGCCGAGGACAATTTGTGTATTGTTCCTATTTGGTCAGAAGTGGGCACCGGTAGGTACGATATAGGAAATTCCCTCAACCTAGCAGAAACTTTAGAATAATGAGAAATATTGTGATTAATGTTTATACAAAAGTTCCTTTATTGCACCAGGAACATAGGAAAATGTATCAACCAATTCCTGTTTCAAAAATAATACCAAATAATTAAAATTTACATGTAATTATGAAAAGAAGAAACACAAGTAACAAACGTTAGCTGGGGTAAATACAATACATCCCGTGTTTTTAAAGAGTGTAGATCCGGCTCAATTCATCTGCATTTTGGCGTAGTTTGCCCTTGCTGTGTATAACCTCAAAATTAAAAGGTTATAATGTTAATGATAACTGCATGACGTGTGTTCGCACTTGTTTGGGATGTATTTTCAACAAAACAATTACTAAGAGAAACACAAGCCAAGATAATTTATTGTTTGTTGAGGAAACATGTCTTTTTTTAATACTTCAGGTAATTAATGAGGAATAAACAATTTCTTTCTTGTAGTACCCATTTGTTTTGGGAAATTCTTTTTTAAGTCTAAGTTACTTTGATATTAAAAATTAGCATAGGAACAATTTCCCCTAATTGCTAAAACCTTAAGACCAGGCACTTAAATTATGTGCTACATTTGTTTTGCACGGTTGATGTTATCGCTTACTTACAAATTGGAAACTTAATTACATGCTGCTACTTTTGTTTTGTTTCTATGTGGCAAAAAATATCGATATCGCATTAAATCCTGTTAATTCGAAAAGAACTAAACTAAAACTTAACATACATGTTTTTAGTTATTGGGGGAATATAGGCCGTCAATTTGTGGTTTCAATGATATATAAATCCTGGATATAAGAAACTTAGCAATTTAGGATTTATCTTTATTTTTAAGTTAGTATTTGGTGTATTAGTGTGTTAAGATTAATGCGATTAAATTTGGAATGAAATTAATATCACGTGAATTTATGACGTTTGTTTTAAAATTGTTATCAAATATATACACACAAACTGCATTATACTCAAACAAAGATTTTCAAAGAAAAAGGAATTAATAATCTATTTAAATTTAGCCCAACTTAGTTATTTTAAACTGAAATTAACATTTCAAAATTACACTTAAAGAAAACAACGTAAATGTTTCAAACCACCAGTTAAAAGTTTTTCAAAAGCAGTAAGTCCAGTAAAATAAATACAATTCTACATATGGTTATTGTTTTCGATTCTAAGAATTTTTTCTTTTCCTGTTAAATATTGTCAAGTTTTGTTTTTAAATTACATATAAAAAGCTTCATTTTATAAATAATTCATTCTTCCTTTATGAACTGTGAAAAAAAATCAGATGTTAGAGCTAAATACAACTCTATCGGTGTTGTGAATTGTAAAAATTTAATACAATACATTTCTAGTTTTGAGATTAAGGAGTAAGGAGTATGGAATCAAGTTTCCTAAGGTCCCGCATTTATTTTTTATTGATGCCTCTAGAGGCAAAAGAGTGACAGATATGTAATTGGTTTATTTTATGTTTCATACAGTATATTTATAAAAAAAAATATATTAGGGTAGAGGGCACATATATTTATTTGACAATTGTAGACATTTGTAGTTTGTTTTTGAATGCTATATATAATCATTTACGTACGAATCATGCGCTGCAAAATTCAAAAGTACAAAATGCCATAATTATCTAACTATCAAAGCTGATATTATGACGTAATTAAGAAACTATTACACATTATAAATGGTATGTGCTATTCGTTACAAAATTTTAATCGATATTATCAAAAGAAGTTATGCAATTTTTACTACTTTTTAGATTTCTACAAAATATTTCAAAGCATTGGCGTTCCTTATAAAAGTGATAAAAACAATTTTTTGTTGTCATAAAAACTAAGCAGAATTTTTATACACCAGATTTGTTGGGTTTTATGTATTGGGCATTTTTTAAAGATAATTCTTACTTTAAAGAACTTCTCTTTTTGCTTTTTAAGCAAAACATTTTTTATGTTAGTGAAAAAGTCTATTTATTGATTAGGGGTGAGTGGTGGCTAATGGGACACATTGTTATTAACCCCTGTATTTCAGCAAAAATATAAGAATTTTAATTTCTTTTTTTTACAAGCTTATGAGAACTGAACATCCGCTTACTTAAAACGTCATTTGACAGATGTTAAAACTTTACCATATTTTATTTGCTGAGCATTCTAAACAAACATGTAAATGCCCCTTTAGCTCCATATGTTGGGTCTAATGGGATAGGGTACAGGGCTAATGGGACATGGTATATGTTGCCTTAATTAAAATTAAAAAAAAAATGGAAAAGGAATCAGAAATTGACAAGAACATAAAATTTTAAAGCACGCACCATTTGCAAAACGAAAATTATTTTTTTAAACCATTATTTTTCATTGAAAGGTGAAAAATCAAAGTTAAAACTCAAGGAATTATAACATATTAAGGAAGTAAAAGCTTGCAAACGAATTAAAGTTAAACAGGAAAAAGAACTATAACTAAACAAAATTAAAATTCAACAATTCAAAGAATTTTTTTAAACACATGCCTGAAAACAGAATTTAAATGCACAACCTGATTGAAACAATACATTAACCCTACTGTCATGCAGATCTAGTTCAACGATAATTCAACCAAACCAAATGAACCATACAGCAAGACATTTTGTTTCATGCTCCAAATTTCAGAAATTTTGTGTGAAGGTATAAAATCTTTAATAGTATTTTAAAAGTTTCCGCGAATATAACTTATAGTTACGCGTTACATGTGTGGAAAGTATACAATAAGAGGGGATACGTAATACATTTATTTCGCTTAGATATTTTTTTTTTATGTTCAGATATGTTTTTAAAAAAGTACGGATAAGGTTTCAAATATTCTAAAGAAACCCATAATAAAGAAGTTCTGCCAGAGTACCGACAAAAAAAAAACCTAGCTAAAAAATTATAAACTTATTTGATAAAAGTACAACATATAGAAAATAGTTTTAAGGGTTAATTATAATTTTACATGGAAAAAGAAACCGACTAGAGCAATAAAAATGAACAATTATTTTTAAAATAGTTTCAGAATCTTTATTTTTTTACCTTTATAGTCTTCTTTTTACCATTAGGGTTTAATATTTGTGTTTAAGAAAACAAATAACGATTATGATATAGTTGCAAACAACAAGTAAAACATATTAGTGTTAATACATTAGATCTATAGCATATACTAAAATATATTAGTAAATAACACAGTAGGATTTGGGAAATATATAATAATTTAAAATTTATCAGCCGAATAAATTGAGAAGCAAGCAATCTAAAGAATATATGCTGAATTCAAATTATAGAGGACGAATTGAATGGAATTTTAAGACAAGAAATCAAAAAATTTAAGAAATAAATTTTATATAAAATGTAGTATATACTGAGTGGTGTCCTTTTGTATTTATCAGGCATGCAATAAAACATGTGGCTGATTTAATAAAAGCTATAAAAATAAAAAGTAATTCATTTCCATAAATGCTTTCGAATAATATTTTGTAAATTTAAAGGCAGTTTAAACAAATTATTTGCAGAAGTATTAATCAAAAATTTGCGTAAATTTCTACAGCATTAAAACATAACAATAAAGTAAGATACTTTTATCGTTTAGTAAACAAATTTTATCTAGATTTTCAACAACATACAAATGTAACAAGTTTATTATTTTAGCTGCTTTGGGCGCAAACATGTTCTATTTGTAAAAATTACAACAAAATGAACTTATTTTGAAAATTAGGTAATTCTTACATAGAGTTTACAGTAAACAATATTTATATAGTGTTGAAAAGTTTTTAGAAACAACGAACTTCCTGTAGACTGTTATTTATATACGATTTCGATTAAATTTAAATCTCATAGAGTTCATCTCAAATATTCAGATAATATCTTTAAACATTTAATTCGTTAACAGAAATAAAACTTCCACAGTTTTTTTCAATGTAAACATTTCTACTTTTTCATATTTACATTATTATACATAACGGATGTATTCATTTTATAAATAGACGGTACTGTCAGTGCGGGTAACTTTGGCCAAAAATCATAGTTTTTTTTATACAAAAGAAGAAAATTTTAACTAGAAAAACTATTTACACACTAAAATCATTATGCATTCTAAGTATTGTACTTTTAGGAATAGTTTTCGAGCATTTTTGTTACATTTTATAAATTAATAAAAACATTGCTATTAGTTTAATAAATTAGGACACTGTTATTAGCCGGACGGGTGATTTTGGCCACCCATAAAATACATAAGAAACATACTTTTTAGCATCCTCAAGGGCTGTGTTACCGAACAAAATCGAAATATTAAAACGCTTAAACCTAAAAATAGCAAAGTTATAAGACATATAGTTTTAAAAAATGGTATATAACTTAACATTTACATTGCAGTGCATCGTGGAATGTCATTACACGATGAATACCTTTATTGTTTGTCGCAGAAAAGTAAACTTCTATTTTATTAAGGGAAAAATAACTTTTTTAAAGCAAGTTTTAATAACAAATATATTTAAAAAAGCAAACAATTTTATTATAAAAGGGGAAAAAGTAATCTATTCATAATTAGGAATATTAAAATGTTTACCTTTCGACATTTGCAATTTTGAGTGGCATACGTTTCTTGCATTTTATCTTCACCTTTTTAGTGTTTAAAATCGTTTGATTAAAAAAAATATATCTAAAAAAATGAGAAAGTTGGTTTGATAGATTTTTGTCATTTGATGCTCGTAAGAATGAAAACAGCATTTGTAGTATTGCCAGAATTAGAATGAGATTTATTTTACATGAAACGAAAGTCGATGTTTCCGCTTTTCCAAAAATGCAAAACAATTTAAGATGAGATCATTTTATGAAGAGAAATTAAGAAACAAATTTTTTTACCGACAAATGGCCAAAGTTACCCTACGTGGCCAAAAATACCGCTTTGACGGTACACTTATTCTTTAAGGAAGAAGATAGGTATCTTCTTCCTGGAAATATAAGTGTACCTTGGCCTGAATACATTTTCCACTTTTAGCTGAATAATACCAGCCCTATTCAGGCTTTTTGCGCATTCCTTTATTTATATTCCCCCTTAGGTTAGATGCGTTGAATTCTTGTATGTACTGTTACCACTGTTATCTAAGGATGAAATGTGGTTATTGTTGGCTCAGTTTCAATAGAAAATTGTTTTGGTTTTATTTCAAGTTATAGTTAACTTTTTCAGATGAAAACCAGTGAATTTTTCTAAAAATAAAGTTTCTTTTTTATTCAGGTGCAAGATAAATGTCTCGTTTCTAAATTTATGAAAGTAAAATAAATTCTTTTTTTTTTAACGCAAGTGCTCTTTACTTTTATTATCCTGAAGCATTTTCAATTCTGATTTATTTCTGAAAACTTTTGCTTTTGACACAGCCTCAGTGAGCAGTTGTCACGAAAATGAAAATTTGACATTTGTAGTTCACATTAATTAATTGAGTTTCCGCTCAAAACAAACAAGTTCAGTTTAACTAACGTAATACATTTAACATTCGAAGTCCAATGGTTTTTTTTTTGCTCAAGTTAAATTTACAATCATAAAAATTGTAATTATAACATGTCTCCATCAAGTAATGAAAAGTAAATCTTTACACAATAGCTACTTTATTTTCCTTGGAGAGTTATGTTAACAGTTCCCCATGTTTTGAAAAAAAAAAAGAAATTTAAATAATTTAAATATTTGTTAATCTGGAAAGGAATGTCGATAATAACTAACTAATTAACATCAGAAGCACTTTAAAAAAATAAAATTATTATTATAATTTTATTTATAAAATAAAAATATTTAATTTAATTTTAATTTAATATTACAACACTTTATAAATAATTTTTTTAATTGGAAATTGTTTAAAATTGTTAATTATGACAATAAGCTAAAAAATATATTTTAATAATAACGAAAACTTCATATTATTTCCAATTCCTTTTTTATTTTAAATTTGGTACTGGAAGAAAAAATGACTGCGCATTTTAGCCCTTTAATTTTTATTTACAGATTTACATTATACAATGGCGACCATAACTTAGGAGTTTAATTTTTAAAAATAGAAGTTACACTGATCAGTGTCCTGAAGCTATCAATAGCTTCAGGAGGTATATACCTTGGGCGAAATATATTTAAAAAAACTTTTAGCTGAATAATAACAACCCTATTCAGGCTTTAACCGAAATAATTAAGATTTAATTTTAATTATTTTTCGTTGCCTATTTTAAAGCTATCCGCACAATTAATACTAATATCTAACGGTAAATTAATTTTATGTTTTTAGCGCAGGTAACAAAAGTTAAATGTTTATGAAGAATTGACTTTACCTTTGTAGACTTTAACCTCTTGCGACGTGGCGCCCCCATTTGGGGACAATTTTTAAAACCTCCCCACAAACAGTTAGAAGAAGATAGAAGAACGATAGAAGAAGATCCAAATATCAGTTTTCTGCCTTCGATTACAGGTATGACGAACGAGATATTGAACGAGGGGCAATACGATTTTAGAGTTCTTAAAAAAATATTTAAATTTGTTTCAAACTTTTCAAAAAGTTCTTTAAGTAGTTAATTTTAAAGGCATTTTGCAATAAAAACAATGTTAAAATAATCTGTTAACTACAAGTAAGTGATACGGCCTTTTTTTTTGCATTTATAGCATAAAAATGTGTGCTTTTAGAGTATAAGTGCGCGTGTTCCTAAGGTAACTATTGAACATATTTTTTTTAAATTCTTTTAAAAAATATACTTTTTAGCATATATTTGTGTGAAAAGTATGTTTAGAATATGAATATACGTGTAGGATTTTGCTCGGGTGTTAAGAGGTTAATGTTCTAAAACCGTACCATTCAATCAAAAAGTTACAGCTTGCTCCCATTTTTCCCAAATGAACAATAAAAAGTAAAACAACGGCTTTGGAAGTGATACTTATAAATATCGTCAATAGATCAAGGATAAACATATTTCTTTCTTCTTTTTCCTCGTTTAGAAAGAATTAATAGTCATTTAAATTTAAAAATTTCACCCTTTCGACTTGTTTACGATTTTTCATTAGAGATATTTGGAGTTAATCTGAGAAAAAGTAAATTTGTAAATTTAAAACTTTTATTATTTCTGTAACTAATTTAGTAAAAGAACACACAATTTTTAGGAGCGTGCACTAAAATTTTATACAAAAGGTTCAATGAGAAATCGAGGGAATAAAAGTTTGTTTAAGTTTTGTTTGCGAAAACTTCGATTCTGAAATAAAATATAATTTTCAAATATTATTTCATGACACTGACTATTTGCAGCTGTTTTAAATTTATCAACAATTAAAACAAAGTTAAAAATTAAAAAAAGTTATGTTTTGTAATTTAACGTAATAATGCATGTTAACATGCAATCTAATTTTAATGTATAGAAAATTAACTTTCTATTTAGTAAAATATTTCGTATTTTAAGAGTCAATGAATTATTTGAATTTCCTATTTTATTCTAGTTCCTTAAATGATTTATGCTTAACATATATTTTACATTGACAAAAATTTTTTTTGGATACAAACAATAAATCACAGGGAAAGGAAATTCCAAATTGTAAATTTCCCCATTAGTCACCCAACTCTTAAGTTTCTTAAGTAAGTGAAAGATATCAGACCACGTGTGTTATACAGGCCGCATTTTGAATAAGTGACATAAAAATAAGTATGACATCACATTCTATTCAGTTTTTTAAGCATCTAAAAATTGATTAATGCTATATTGATTTAACATGCAAAACGTCATGCATTAGTGAAAATATCCTGCACATACGATTTATAATCAAAACCACGTTTTCATCCGCCAAACGACAACAAGACCCTAAACAATCGCCACTTACCTTCATTACCCGGGAAATTCTTTTAAAAAACAGCGACACCTACAGATTTAAAAAATGGAATATTTCGCCTAAAAACACCCGACACTTTATACCTTGGTGGTCCCATTCTGTTGTCCTAAATTATTACCGGAGTCAAACTGTAGCCGCCGCCATACGAGTATTGAACTTAACTGGAGCTAGGACTCGGGATAGGCCGACAGAGCCAAGACTGCGCCAAGCCGCCAAGATCCATTTTTCCGGAATTATTTGTCGGATCTCAGGCCGATAAACATAAAACAAGTTGGATTTGGGGCGGGAAAAAAATCCGCAGTTTCATTCATCATGTGTTTGAAATTACAATAATTGCTAAAATATTGTTTTAACATGTACGCGTATCTTTTACTAAGTAAGAAAATAGTGAAAAAAAAAATTTGAAGGGATAAAACACGATCTGGTTATTTAATTATTCACAACGAATTACCTTTTACAATTAATATATTAGAAAACTATGGCACTTCACTTTGTTTTGTTATTATTGTATTATTTTTATACCTTGGTGAAAATTTGCATAGATATTTTAAAGCAATGATTTTCATTCGAGAGGAGCGAAAACACTGTTTTCGAATTTGCTTTTTAATCTATCTGTGAAAAAGTTGCGCAATGGTAGTTTATATTACGTATAAATAAAAAAAGAACGTATCTTCCAGTTATGTTTTAGAATATACAAGTTATTTTTATTGTTTCTATAATTCAAGCCTCAAGGGCGCTGAATCTGAAAATGGCGGTTATACATTTCAAAACAATAAAGCTTTTCTATGACGTCCTCGATATGGTTATTTGGGAAGCATGGAATATAGCGCTTATTTCTCGATTATTACAGGTACTTTTGAATAATTAAGGTCAATGACATGTCCACGTGACATGGAGAGTGATGTCGGTTTCATTTTAGATTTTTTTTTAAAATCTGTGAATGTACAGTCTATTCTTATTTGTAATAATTTAGCTAAATTGTACTTTTCTGTTACATATTGACCGCAAACTATAGGACTTAATCCGCTCAATAAAATGATATATGTTAGTTATACGTATATATGATTTTTTTAGTAAAACAAAATTAGAAAAAAATATATTTAAAAGCTATAAAATTTTAGGCTTAGTTATTTATAAATAAGTACATTACAATGTATAAGATTATTAATTATAATTATTATAGGGGTAAAAACGAACAATTTAAAGCTTTTAATCTTCAAAATGTATTTGTAATATGTTTCTTTCAACTTTAAAAACCTCTTTATGCTTTTAAACTTACATTAAACCTTATGAAATTATAATATAAATACTACTTGGTATATTTACTTAAAAAATTTCACTAATTCAACATTAATTGTGCCAACACTTTTGTGCCCTGGATCATAGAAAAATGTCAAATTCGTGAGTTTACATAATTATATTACGTTTTTACTCAAATATTTTAACTTAAGACTTCAATAAATACAACTTAAACAAATATATAAGAATTCAAAATTAAAAAAATCTACTTTACAAATATATTCTGATAAGTTGTTAATGGATAATAAACAAGTAATAGCCGCCCCGGTGGCGCAATCGTTAGGATGCTAGCCTTTGGAGCTGCTGGGGTCGGGTTCAAATCCCGGTAAGGCATGGATGTTTTTGACCGTCAATAAATGTTGTTATTTGTCTAAGTGTTTGTGTTGTCCTTTCTTTGTGTGTCTCTTGCGCTTGTAAAAATTCTTTCTGTGTCTGTCCCACTTGACGAAAGCTTATAAGCGGTTCTCTGAACAAGCACACAAGCTGGAATATGTACCTACCATACCATACAAGTAATAAGCAATGTTATTTTTTAGATAATATTTAAAATGATGCTTAAATTTTTTTCAATTGTTAAAAAATGAAATTAAGCGAAGTTAACATTTTTCAAAACCAATTGTTATGCAACCTTGTAATATTGAAATCAAAATGAAATTTACTATGAAATTCTTGGAAAGAAAAGTTCTTATTTCGTTGTTATTGGAGCAAATAAAAATCCTTGTTTCCTTTTTTATGAAAAATATTTGGGAAAACAAGCAACATGTCAAAACAAAATCTGCCATATCTAAACTAAACATCTATAGATTAAAAAAACTCACGATAAAATGAGTTTTGGTTGAAAATTGAGAGCACAAGTACTTCAACCCCCGATGGACAACTGCACTGTTACAAATTTTGGCTCAGGATTGCACCGGAATCCTGGAACTTTCTAGCTGCCACCACTATTCGGAGCGTTGTTTCACCACTTTTGCGGTGTATCAAATCTATGGTTTCACAACAAAATTTGTATATTCACGCTCCAAATAGTGGTGGCAGCTAGAAAGTTCCAGGATTCCGGTGCAATCCTGAGCCAAAATTTGTAACAGTGTGGTTCTGTCACAAAAACAGTAACGTTAAATTAACCGTTGTCTTAAACCCAACAAACCAACCATCCAGCAGCTAATTCGTCTAAAATAGCGCCTGACAGTGACTCCACAGTTAAGTCAAGCATTGTTTTCTTTCCCACAAACAAATCCGCTCCACCCCGTTTGAATTTTCTATTAAAATGAGTAAAATATTGCTTTTATATGATATAATTACTAAATTTCTGAGTACCCATTAATAACTCTGAGTTACACTCTTCTGTCATAATTAATCACAAACAATATACTACAAACAACGGCGCGATCTTTCTAAAGTCGTCTGAAACGCGCGATAAGCAGCCATAAGTGTACCCAACCGTCCCAGACGGGGAACAGACAGGCGGCGTATCGATCGCAACAGTTTCACTTAAGAAACCTTTGTTCAGTAATAGATGAGGGCCAATAACTCATTAAGAGAGAAAAGTAGAGAGTGATCTATTCCTCGGTATTTCTGAAAAGGCATTGTTCCGATTGTTGGGTGTTGTTCAGGGTGGGACAATGATATTGGAATGGCTTAGGAGGGGGGTTGTTGATTCATGGCCATAGGAAAATAAGGACACATGTTCTAGTTAACAAGTGAATAGTACTCATTTAAATAACTAAACTTTGTTTGTTGTATTTGAATATAAATAAAGACATATTAAAATATGCAAAGCTACGCAACAAATTTTTGGATGGAATTTTTTAAAGTTAGGATAAAACAATAAATCTAGTTTCCAATAAAAAAATAAACTTATTTTTTTGCGTGGTAAAATCCTGTTTCGACTAGAAAGAAAATAGGATTATGTCTACAGAAATTCTATAAATTTAAATCCAATTTCAGTTCTTTGAAATTTGTGTAAAATTCCGTTTCATATAAATTGAATAAGGGAGATGTGAATTGACAAATTGGTAAATTTGCAATAAAGTGTAAGTTACAAACAACAAATAGGTTTTATATAAAAAAAACTTTGAATGGATAAAAATCGACTTCCAATATAGGAAAGGCGTCTTTAATTTCAATCACACACAAATTTAGTTAAAAAAAATCTAATATAAATCAAGTTCTTTTTTATTTTTCTTAGTTTACTCCTTCCCATTTCTTTTATACTTTATTTGACGTAAAGTGTTGGCCAAAGAAAAAAATTAAGTCTTTAAAAAGGAAAAAAAGCAAATAAAGATAAAAAAATCAAATAATTCAATTTGGCGGGTATAAAACTTAAAAACACGGAAGAAAATGTATTGGTTTACGAATAAAGAAAATCAATGAAAAAAATCTCTCTTCTCCAATATCACAAGTAAAATACCAATAACATCATTCCTAGCACTATAAATCAAATACAAAAAAATCAGACAGTCTTTACAATTTTGATTGTGAAAGAGAAGCTTGCAATAGATCAATTTACATCAATTCTTTTCAAAAGTTTGTATTCTTAGAAAACCCCAAATCTTTTTAAATGAGACATTTAAAATCGAATCGTCTATACCATGGTTTTTAAATAAAATGCAATCCAATTCAGGAAATCAAATCAGTACTACGCTTGTCAATTTACATTTTACAATATTACTTTAGGTATATGTAATAAATAAAATAGTGATGTAGATACATGAAAATCTATAAAGTTTGTTTGTATGTCTTTTATAAAGTATGTATTTTTTTTTTATTCTATATCTAACGAGCATTGATATTGTAAATGTTTTAATTTCAAAACATAATTGGAAGGCTGATTTGAAGAAAATGGATAACTGGGAAAAACAAAAACATCGAAACTTACTGACACTTAGTCAATTTTATTTTTTAATCTGTTAACAACTAAGTAGCCTGAACCTAAAGATCACAGAAACCTTAAATTCATAATAAAAACTTATTATGCTATAAAATATTATATTTTAACTGATTCATCTTTCCCAATAATTTTGAATTAGTCAATTTCTCTTTGAGAGAAATTATAATTTGTAAGCTTTAAACTTTAGAATACTTCGCATTTTACCAGTATTGCTCCTTTATACCAGTTTTGCTCTTTTTAAAACGAAAAAAGCAGGTTTGTAACAATATCTGTCACTCAGCCCACTTCCACGCAACATTTGTGTTCAACAGGAAAAAAAGTCGCCAAACACAATAGTAATTCTATTATAAACATTTATACGCTAAATTTAGCTAGTTTCATTTATTTTATTTCGAAAATTCAATAATTATTATCATTTGCAAAAATTAATTTATATTTCAAAGAATAAATTTGTACTATTCCTTTCTTTTAAATAGAACCAAAACATTTAATATCAACACACAATGAATCTCTTAGTGAAATATATTTGATGTTATTTCAAACTGATTGACGTCGCAAAAATAAAATTTCTTTTAATTAATTATTTCAAAGAATAAAAAGTTTCTCGAGTGATCGTTGCGAATGGCAATGGTGATTTAATTCTAATAAAAATGGCTTCTTAAGCTTCTTAAATGAGCATTAAATTTTGCAGTTTTTTTTTAAATAATTGAAGAACTTTGAATTGGAATTTTTTCTGAGATTTTCCATGTTTTTTTAATTTCGATGCGCTGAAATTTTTTTGACGTATCACATTTGTCTGTAGCATTTGTAGTTTGGGCAATGAAAGTGGGTGACGGACGGACAGACGGACTGAACGATTATAATACCTTCCACTTTTTACGTTATAAACGTAGTGTGTAAGCTAAAATTAAAATGGAAATAAAAATTGTAGTTAAATATAAAAGCATTGTTATAGCCCTCGTGTATCTCTAGAGCGACGATAATTCAAACTAACCTAATCAGAAGAAAACTGTTCAGTCAAAATGAAAATTATGCACCGAGTTTTATTTCTGCATTTGAAATATGAAAGGTTTAAAATTAAAATATTTTGTTTTCTGCTGTAAATAGCAATGAATAATAAAACTAGATTTCAACATGTTATATCATACACAACTTCCAAAGTAGCTATATTTTACTCTCAATTCATATAATGCCACCTATAATCGACTATTTAGAACACATCCCGGCTTATGGACGAGTCTTAAACAGAATCACAGCATTGAAAAATAAGTTATGAATTTTCATAATTTTTCAATCAAACAATGAATCTTAAATGAGTGAGTTACTTATTAAAAAAAAACATTCCAACTTTAACAAAAGCCACCAACATTAGAAGATGCAAGGAACATATGCACAGATGCAAAGAAACTTAACCAATCTCTACCAAAAAATTTGTTTTGAAAAAGGACAGGTGGTTTTTCCAGATGTACCACCTAAAAAAAACAACCAGTGGCTTCACCGAACTTGAGTTAAGAAACAAAGCGCTCGTACGTTTCTTCTTTGGCGCTCAATTTTTAGAAACGTTTTTGTTCCTAATTTCTAAAATCATCCAAATATTATTTTTATTTTAACACAATATGTTTGTATGAGTTGTAAAATAATTCCATAAAAATATGGGTTTTCAACATATTTGGGGAATATAATTAATTTTATCACATGCAAACTTTTATATTACTGTTTTATGTAAACAAGAAATACTTGTTGGCTTTTTGGTCATAAATTCAAGAATAATTGGAACAGAACATTTAATTTAACGAAGTATATGTTACACGAGTTCTGAAACATATCCTATAAATGAAGTTATCGCAATAAATTTGGGGGAAATAACTGATTTTTTATCATAAACGCATAAACTTAATTTTTTTGAGTTTTCGATCATTTATATTTTAAAAATAACTTGAGTAAGACATTGATTTTAACGAAATATATTCTATATGATGTCTGAAACATGCCACAAAAGTAATAAGTATAATTGATTAGATAAAAATTTTTGCCCAAAAAACACTTAATTCTACTGCACTACGACGTCGGAGAAAAATTACTTTCGCAAAGTATTTTTGTTTTCAATGAATTCTAAAGTTATTAAATTTTTTTAAAACTATTTTTAAACATCTTAGTTACCTTAATTAAATCAAACAGCAATAAGATTTGGTAAGATTTTTATTACAATTAAAAAACCATTGCTTAGACAACTACAAATGAAAGTAATTTGTACTTTTGTGTTTGTAATCAGCAAAAGGGTTAAAAAGTAAGTATTTCGTTTTCTTGGCTTTGTACAACCCAGTCATGCATATTTTTTCAAATATTTCTAACATATGCTAAAAATCTAATTAAGATATCTCTCAATGTGTCCCCTTCTTCCTTTATAATTGAATTGTTGATGGATATTTCTAAATGTTTCATTTAAAGAAAATCTTTAAAAAATCTAACAATTAAAACAGTGCGTTTCAACAGTTTTGCATGGTTCACAAAAGAATTATAGTTAATTAATGTTATTAAAATAGTTGAAATTTGTACAACATTTAATATAAAGATTGAAGCTGCAACTCAAAACTTTTACAAAATACACCTGCATAGCTGATGATTTTCTCGAAAAAAACTTCGGCCCTACAGGTAGTTTCGAATTCTCGCTAAGAAATTCTTCCCACGCTTCTATAATAACAAAACTGTCCAACGTAGGAAGAAAAAGATCCAAATAAATTCTGAAGCCTCTAGGATGTCTGCCTTTTTCTTTACGCGTTACGGGGTAATTTTTGGATTATCCTCTTTGCTTTGATTTCTCCTGAGACTCCAGAAGAATCTCTTCTTCCATGAGTTATTGAAGGGTCTACTTAAGATGGGTTAAGGTCTCTGTAGAGATTCTTTTTGAGTCCCCTTGCTTATGAATTATCTATACTACGCTAACCGAAAAAAGGTTCACTTTAGATTCTGGATAATGTTAAGAGCGGTTTTCAGTACAAACTCATAAAAAATTACAAAAGTACGAAACAAATCTTAGAAGGCATATGTTATGGATAGTTTCAACAATTACCACGTCTTCAAGTGTAAAACAGAAATGATATAGGATAACTCAAGATCATAAAATAATGCTTTTATGGTGTCAGAAAATCATGTTTTTGCTGTGACCATGTGGTAACTGTCTATTCTTCAATGTGCTAAAACTATATTTTATCAAGGATATATTAAAATGCTTTAACACATTATATCATTCCTAAGAATAGTTTTTGGTTTGATGGTACATAAATGCGTTTCTTAATTAATTTGTTTTGGCACATAAACAACTGTTGCAAGGTACCACACACAAATCTAAATCATATCGCATATGGTATGTTTTATTAAAGATATACCAAACTCCCTTCCACTCATTCATCAAAACCCTCTTCTCGTCAAAACTCTAAAAATACCTCATTGATAAAATTTCTTAAAAAATATTCTGAGCCATCAGAGTAGGAATCATACTTAAATATTTAATTATTATGTAATTAACTAATGCGTTATTTGAATCGACTTCGTGACTTGAAATGTGATCTGTTCCCAGGTAGTGGCGCGGAACTAGATCTACTTTCTCTTGCACAGGGGCTTCCTTGCTCCACTGCCCCTGTGGGCCATTAGGTGAAGGTGAATTACAACGGAATTATGCGACATTCGTACGCCACATATTTAATTACTTTTAGGAATACTCTGGGTAGATGAATATTTTAAAATACAGACATTTAATATAAGCGGTTTGCGTGTTGCTGTTTGTTCATTTGCGCAAACATTAATAAAACTTTACTAGAATAATAACGACGATGTGTTTGATGATGAAAATGTATGGTAATGACCCATTATTCAAAGTTAAATGATGAGTTTTGTGGATATAATGTCATCATTTAGTATAACACACAACGTTAAAAATACAAAAAGGACAATAACATTTCCCGCACGTCCTATCAAAACGCATTTTGAATGAAAGTGCGCTACATGTGTCTCCCGAGTTCTCTAGCTAAAAACATTCCCTACCATTCCCCAAACTAGTTTTCAGTAATTTTTTCCATTCATTTTTAAAGGGTTTGAGGAGCGGATTCTAGAAAAATCCACTCCTTGCTATTAAGCGCGAGATGATGTCACGTCCCTGTGCGATCGCTGCTCCCGAGTGGGCCATTTCGGCTCCACCAGACAAGGGCACGAATTATCATTTTTCTTCTACGATCATTTGTCAAGCCTTGTCAAAAAATCGGTCGAAGTACACAAGCGCCATGTTTGTCGAATTATCTGATGAGAACAGATATTTTTTTCCTATGAAAGTAGAAAGAAAATTTTAAAAATTACCAATAAATGATGGCTTATAGTTGAAGTTTTATCGATGCTTTATCTTCTTAAGACCTGTGCCTAAAGTAATGCTCCTCATTCAAAATTTTACTTTTTTCGATGCGAACTTATCTTTTTGAAGTTAGAGCCAACTATTTTTATTATAATTTCTTTTAATGTTTATTTTCTGGCGATTTGTCGTGAAACCATCAGTTTTAAGTTGTACGAGTTCAAAAATAAAATAATTAACTGATAATTTTACATTAACACAGTAAGCAATAAGCAAAATACAAACATGAACTGAAAACATATGTACTTTATGAAAGTTACTTGAAGGGGTCATGCAAATTACAGTTAAAAGCATTATATAATAAAATTGATTAACTAGGAATTGCATTTTAGTGGATAGCTAGCCCTCCCCATAAATATCAAATTCGCTTCCCTCCCCTTTCGACCTGCCAAAAGTGTGTTTCATCATTGTCAAAGCAACATTTTTTTTTACCTTTTTCACTTTCAGGCGATAAATTTTGCTGTACGTTGGGTTGATATAATTGGTACTGGAGATCATACGCAAAATTTTGTAAATTATTTTGAACTTTACAAACAAAAAGTAGTTCTTTAATGACTATTTCCATAACTGACTACAAGATAGTTTATTTAAAAAATATTGCACTTGGTAGTGTAGTTAAGAAGCAAGCATTCAAAACGTGTTTCCGCCTAAAAATTAAACAATGAATTATTAGTTCTTCTTTATTCTGTAAATAGTGCCAACTAGTGCTATCGATTTTAAAATTTCATATATCCTCTCTTAGTTTAAGTCAAAATTGATGGTTTTAGATTTCAATGTTTTTCCTAAATTGATTTTAGCTGAATTAGTTGAAGTTTGTCAACAAATCAACCTAGTTGCAACCATTTGAACAATGTTATGGTCTCGAAAATTCATTATACTTTAATTTATTATTCCTTTGTGTTTCTTAAAAAGTCACTCCGAAAGACAAAATGGGATTCAAATGTTTGGTCATCTTAGAGAATTATAGAACTCATTTTGTGGCAAACATATCAGTTTCAACTTTGTCAAAGCAATGGAGCCATTTTTCTATTGATCTTTAAAATTCGATCGGCATGCGTTTTACCAATCACGTGGCGTTTAAGTGAACCAAACAATTGACTTTCCTTAAAAGGCACCTCTTCGATTTTTACGTCAAACAATTATGGTAAATAATAAAATAGCCATAGTAATGCTGACAGGGACTTTTGAAGTGGGACGCGCATGTCAATTTGAAGCATTGACCTATTTACAGGCAAAGGTGCAAGGATTTTTATCTTGTGAAATCATTGATTTTCGAACCAGCATAAAAAAGAGGTTGATAAGTGTTTGTTTTATATATCAGAAAAAGTATAGCGTGATGCACCGAAGTTTTAAACTGTTGCAGCAATCTATAAAATTATAGTATTCCTTAGCAATAAATATCATTAAAATGCTTGATATTTTCTTTAACTCCTTAAATTTATCAAGTTTAGTAAATAAAATTTTTTTTGTGTATAAACCACATAAGTTTTACTGAGCACATATATCTTATTAGAAATTACCCTCCCCTTCCACAAACGACAAATAAACCTTTAGAGAAAAACCACCCAAATATAGCATATAGTTCTAATTAAACTTTTAGGTGCTATAATTATCCCTTTATTAACTTTTCTTCGAAAATTCAATAATATTCTTTATCGTTTACCGAAATAATTTAATTTCAAGAATAAAAAATACTACAATTACTTAATCTAAACATTGAACCAGAACGTATCACAACAATAAAAGAATCTATCGAATAAAAAAAATATACATTAATGTACAGCTGGGGAAAAAAAACGCTCCACCCTTCGTTTCTCGGCTGCTATTGGTCAAGGAACTTTATGAAAGGTGTCATTTTTCAGGAAATAGCGTAAGTAATTTAGAACTGGCAACAAAAATTGCATAAGGGGTCGTCTACATATTAAAATGAGTACCAACTTTGAAAATTCCAATGGCAACACCCAATTTTTTTTACATAAAAATGTTCAGCACCTTCAAAATACCCCATGTATGAAAAATTATGATCTAGTTCGCATTATTTGCTGAGGTATTAAAGCATTAATTTTGAACTTGTTTAGGGGGATATCTCTAAAGTGAAAACAGTAATATTTGTGTTGCGTCTTTTCAAAACAACAAACTAACTGGGTTAACATAATCTCGCCAACGGATGCTAGAATTTAACTTTTTTCACTAATATTGTGATTTTTTAAATGTTTTTTTATTTTGAAATTATAAATTCAGAAATAAAATAAAGACTAGAAGATAAAAAAATTTAATTTTAATTTAAGTCGCATATACGGTTATTTATAACGAACAGATTTTCAAATGCGATTAGTTATAATCACATTGACTAACATGATTACTGCATTAATGTTTCACATTTTTTATGCAAATTTTTGTTTCATTAATATTGCTGCAAAAAGTTAGTTAAAAATTTGTCGCCCTTTATCGGTAATATAGATTTTTAGTATTAAAGATTTTTAGTATTCACGTATTTCAAAACGAGGGTTACAACCTTAACACGATGTTTAAGGAAAGCAAAATAAAATTATTCATAATGATTGGGCAATGATTTATAATCAAGGAAAGTGGGCACTAATAATTTTAAATAAGCAATGTGGTAACAATAAAATGTACAGAAAACCGAATTCCGATTATATTTTAGCATATTTATTTTTGATACTCACTTCTTGAAATTGTATTGGAAATAACACATATTTAACAACATAGTAATCGATAAAATTTAAAGTTAATCCGACAAACAAAATACATTGCATGCACTTGAAATAAGAAAAGATTTTTAGATTTTTTTCAGACATGAATAATTTTAACAAACATTTATCAACAAATGCTTTTCAATCACCAAACGATAATGCAAGTTAGGATCGAATTCGCCAAGTAATTTTTTACACGATCCCTAAAATTCATCTTTTTCAGTTTTTTTACAATAACTCGGCAAATAATTGTTTTTGAATTAAAACATTTGGGATTTTGGTTCTACTTGATCTACTTTATCGATTTATGTAAAAAAAATTGGGGTTGCTATTCATGTTTTATTTTTTATTATTTAAATTTAAATAAAAAATTATTAAAACTGAAAAATTGATGAAAAAACTTGTATGATTTGTTTTTGGAAGATTAAGAAGCATATAATGAAAAAAAACTTTCTTTAATTCCTTTTATTTGTGGAGATATGAATAAAGGTTTATGAAACTTTTTTAACATTATGGGCGTTCAACTTTGAATGCTTATAGCTCAGCAAATAATGCAAAGTAAATAATTCTTTTTTACAGATGGGGTATTTTGAAGGTGCTAAACATTTTTATGTAAAAAAAATTGGGTGTTGCTATTGGAATTTTCAAAGTTGGTACACATTTTAATATGTAGACGACCCCTTATACAATTTTTGTTGCCAGTTCTCAGTTCCTTACGCTATTTCCTGAAAAATGACACCTCTCACAAAGTTCCTTGCCCAATAGCAGCTGAGAAACGTGGGGTGGAGCGTTTTTTTTTTCCCTAGCTGTACAGTGGGTGAGAAAATGAATCCTCGGGTTCCCTTTTGTTAATATTGAACACGAATTTGAATACGTTTTTTTGTTTTTGTGACTTAATTTTTGACAATTCCTAAGGAAGGAATGGATATATTTTCGGTTTGCTAATGTATGTTTATAGGGACATAGAAGCATAAGTACTTACCTTTAAGGTGATCCTTTGTTCTTCTTAGTAAAAGAGTCTTGTATATATTTGAATTTGAGAACATCAGCAATCTTTTTTGTTTGTTCAACATTTTTTTTGACGCAAGATGCAACACCAAAAATTACGAAACAAATTTTTTCTTCCACAGAACACACACAAAAATCTTCAATCAAAAAGAACTTTCCACACTTCATGCACAAATCATTTTTCACTTGCCATTAGGTTGCATAAATGGTCTTTTTCAATGAAAATATTAACTTTTTAGGCCTTTATACATAGATTTGTATAGATTCTCACAGTTTGGGAAAAGTGAATAGCAGACTTGAAGCCTTTATTACACTCTGTCACTTTATTTCAACCTTTCTTCTTTTTCTGTATTTCTTCTACATGTATTCCAAAATAGTTATCTAAAATTGAAAGATGATTTCAAAAAGCTTTAATACAAATACTGAAAAATAATTTTAATGATTTACATAATTTGTTTAAGGTATTTCAAATAATTTTGAATTATTAGTTTAATTGTTATATTTATAACAATACAAAACAAAATATTACATGAATAATAAATTTCAAGAATCATAACCTAAATTCTAATATGAGTTTTAAGTGATAAACCTTAAAATGGGTATTAGAAATGAGTTTCCTTACCTTTGTAACGTATTTAGCATTTTCTTCCTAATCTTCTTTTAATTTTAGCTTTTGCAACTATGCATTACAAGTTATTAAGCTTACCTTAAGTAGATAACTAAGTATTTTATAAATCAAATAATTTAAATTTCTTGAAATTAAATAAAATACTAGTTCTTTGAAATCCTCTTCTAAAAATTCTGACCATAAAGAAATCCTACTTACTTAATTATATTGCAAAAGTTCTCAATTTTAAGACAAAGTTTAGCCGGCTAATATTCGCAATGGTATTTTATTGCAACTCTACAGGTTTTGCAATTTATTTGTTGTGTAGAAAAAACTATCCAGTTTTTAAATAATATCAGAAAAATAAAAATCAATAAAATAAATGCTGTCATTTTAAGTTATCTTTATTTTTAAAAATTAACAGAAAATATTATTGCTGCAAACTTTTAAAAAAGGCAGATTATTTCATACTTTCCATCATGTAGTCGATAATTTAAATTCTAACTTAAAGTTAATAATCTTGAGTTGAAAAAAGTAGCATGGGTGACATTTATTTTTACAAAAACTTCGACACAAAATATATAAAAAATCTTATTTTTATTCTATCGTTATCTTCATTAATATATCCATCACTCTCGAGACTAATCACATGGAAAAAAAATGTACTTCAAAACTCACTCTTCTTATTCGACTTTCCATCATCAAGCATATTTTTTACTTATTAACATTTTTACGCTGAGCTTTAATAGCTCATAACATTAAACCACAAACAAAATTCTAAAGAAAATGTCCGTACTTTTTATAAAAGTAAGATTAATGGCATATTTTCTCTTTATACTTCGAACTTTATTAACTTTCAAGTTTATTCAAATTACTCATTCCGATTTAGATATGGAAAATTAATCAGTCAATTTAAAAGTCAATGAAGGAATTGCATGAACATTGTTGCAAAAATATTGCATTAAATATTCATGAAAAATTATAAAAGCATTTAGAGAGAAGGGAAATTTTATTAGTATTTTTCTTTCAGCAGTATTAACCGCTGATTGGTTTCTTACAGTCCATCGCTGATTCATTACAAGTACTAAGGCACTTTTAAAATGCTGATGAGATGCTAATGTTGGAAGTTCATAACTTGAATAAAAAATTGCATCGCTTCATGAAACAGTTTAGTTAAAACTTAAAATCTATGGAGTCGAAAGTCACGAACAAGCGCAAGATGTCGCCACAGTTTTGCTTTTTGCTGGCGCCCGCTCAGGTGTTGACCTCGTCACGTGACCAGGGTTCTAAATTATGAGTTGTAATTTGCTGCGTTAAAGCTCCATTCAGGTTAGATAAGGGAGCCAGAAAACGTATAGCCTAACTGAAATACGCGAGTAATGCGGAATGGGTGACCAAGTGGGTTTGATCGCAACCGTTTACGCTAAGAGTCTGCACACTGTACCTAGTGCGGGTTCGATTTCCGCCTTCACCCTGGGAGCATTTTCTCTCGGTGTGTCAGTAAAAAATTTGTCTAGTGTCTGTCTTAATTGACGAAGGTGTATAAGCGATTCTCTGATCAAGCATACAATCCAGAAAATATAGGTAGCAATAACCCATGTGTGTAATGGAGTCTCCAAAGCCCAGTCGTCAGAACATCGGCTTCTCATACACAGGGTCCCGCCTTAAATTAAAAATCCGACTACATCCTATTGGCGTTTATTTGTCGGAAAAAATATAATAAACTTAATTGTGGGGTTCCCCGAGTACACTGGGACAGACGACCATGTTAAATCTATGGAGTCCCTATTCCCGAATGGGTTGGCGTACGATGTCGCTTGAAGTTCAGTTGGGTGCCAGCTCTGGTATCGGTCTCGCCACTTTGCCGCGGTTCCAAATCACGAGGCGTCATTTGCTGTATTAAAGCTTGTAAAAAGAGTCTAGAAATAGACAACAGGAAGGTTACCAAATTGGGTGTCATAAGCTGCATTGCGTGCTTATTCAGGTGTCGACTTGTCACTTGACTGTGGTTCTAAATGCCGTCGAAAATAGCCCTCGTTTAGCTCTAGTGCGATGATAATTCAAACTAGCTAACGTGTGCAATCCTTGAACCTTTTGGCAGTATATTTGTGGTGTGTCCAAGGCCCGCTATCCATCTGCCTCGCCAAGTGGAACTGACAAGGGAACGAGCGGTGAATGGCCGGCGACCGCCAATCGATTCTTTCAAAAAAAGTCCAGAATATCGCTACTTAAAGTGGGTCAAATGTAGCAGAAACCAGGAGCCCATCACTCGTGCATAAAAGGGCATTTGCAGCCAATTAACCACTCAAAGGTTGCACTTATGTTCAAGTTCAGTTCAATCATTTACAAATAACTGAATAGAGGAAAGACCTTTACAAAAAGTTTGATGATGTTAAGTCTCAGCCAAGAAACAACTGCCAAGTTCACAAAGGAAGTACATGTATTTTTTAAAATAACTTTAAGAACTTTTTCTAATTTGTCTAATTGTCATTAAAAATCATTTTTAAGCATTTATATTAGGTACTAAGTAAAATCTATATACATTTACCGAAGTTTCCGAATTTTTGTATTTTTTAACAAGAAATACAAAGCCATGCGGGATTAAAATTTTCTTGCGAAATCTATTATGCTATTAATAATAATTTATTGCTATTAACAGCTTTTGGAATTTTAAATAACTCAAAAACCGCCATATGAGATAAGTGTAATACTAATTACTGAGTTCTAAAACAACTTACTAGTAACAAGGCTGTATTATACAAGGCTATATTTATATACCGGGTTAGGTATTATAAAAAAAAACATTGCTCTAAGCTATAACTTGAAATAGCTTTCTTACGAAACTCAAACATAAGAAATGTATTCCATGTAAGCCCTGTTGCTTCCTCTTAATAGCCCTTTAGAAGTTCATAAATAAACAAAACACACGTTTGGGATAGCACGCGATACGCATGTAACAGGAAACTGGAGAAAATTCTACAGCTAAAATCTTTCCCAACACATATTATATAATGGAGTAAACAATGTGTGACAGTAGTTAAAAATACCTGAGAACGCATCATAAAACCAGTACTTACTGTTTTTATGTATAGTACTAAAGGGTGTTTGGAAACGAGAATATATTTTATGTCGTAATTAGAGGAAAGGATCATAATATATTTAACTGATTAATTGCATCCCCAAAGAGCTGATAAAAAGTCTGGAAGCCATTAAAAAAGGAAGAATAAGAATTTTCGTAATGGATACTTAGGGAGACCCACTAATGAAAAGTTTTTTAGTTATTGAAAAATAATGTACAAAAAAAATTATTAAACACGAAGCACAGACATAAATAAATACATAAAATAAGTAAACTAGAACTCATTATATATTTAAAGTTTTTACTTGACAAAAAATTCCGTTGCAATTTAAAAAAATTTTATTGAATAAAATGGGCATAATAAAATTGAAATGCAAAAGTATCAATTAAAAAATTGGATTTTTTAAAAATTAATCAGTAAAAAATTTGACAAACCATGCAATTAATAAATGAAGAGCTCAGTGGAAGAACGTGCTAAGTGACAAAAAGGTGAAAACTAGAAAATGAGTTTTAAAAAAAGTGTTTCGTTTGCACTTAGATACGTCAAAAAACCCCAACACTTACAAACCGTAAAAAATATACTAAACTTAAAATTTATGGAAAAGTGGACACTTGCTATCGCTTAAGAAGTTATTATTGTGTTCATTAACACAAAAATCTAATTTTTTTTCAAAAATGCACTTAGCACGTTCTTCCACTAAGCTCTTCAAATGTCAATTGTAGTTTATAATATTTAACGAAAAAATATAATTAAATCCTTAAATAAAATATACTCCAATTTATCCAACTAATCAAAAGTAATTACTTCATGATGGTTACAAAGATAAAATTTCGCTTAAAACAAACAGTTACTATAATTTGAAATATCTGAATTAAAGTTTTATATTATTCTTACCGTGAAACTCGAAATGGAGTTACCGTCAGTGCGGGTAACTTTGGCCAAAATCATAGTTTTTTTGCAAAAGAAGAAAAATTTAACTACAAAAACGATTTAAACACATTAAAATTATTATGCATTCTAAGTATTGTACTTTTAGGAATAATTTTCAAGCATTTTTGTTAAACTTTACAAATTAATAAAAAATTGGCATTAATTAAAAAAATTAACGGCACTGTTAGGAGCCGGGCGGGTAACTTTGGCCACCCATGAAATAAATAAGAAACATACTTTTTAACATCCTTAAATACTGTATTAACGAATTAAATAGCAATATTAAAACTTTTAACTTAAAATAACAAAGTTATAAGACATATAGTTATTAAAAATGGTATATAACTTAACATTTACATTGCAGTGCATCGTGGAATGGCATTACACAATGAATACTAGTACTCACTGTTTGTCGCTTAAAAGAAAAGTAAACTTCTATTTTCATAAGGGAAAAATAACTTTTTTGAAGCAAGATGTAATAACAAATATATTTATAAAAAGCAAACGATATTATTATAAAAGGGGGGAAAATAATATATTCATAATTAAGAATCTGAAAATGTTTTCCTTTCAACATTTACGATTTTGAGTGGTATACGTTTCTTGCATTCTATCTTTATATTTTTAATGTTTAAAGTCGTTTGATTTTTTAAAAAAAATATCTAATAAACGAGTAATCATAAAAGTAAGAATTTTTCAAAAATAGTTAAGCAGAATACACTTTTACACACATTTTTTAAAGTGTAAAGTTCCATAAATAAATATTCACATCTGTGGCCAAAGTTACCCGCATTCGTCGGTAAAAGCTTCCCAATTACCAATATTTAAATACAGCATAAAGAGTATTCAACTTAGAATAAAATAAATTGTGTAATATTCTTCCCCATAAATAAAAGAATCGAATAGAATGTTTTATTTAAATATTTTCAATATTTTTTTACGTGTTCCAGACAAAAGTTGGACGAGATAGATTTTTGTCATTTTATGCTCGTAGGAATGGAAACAGCATTTGTTGTATTGCCAGAATAAGAATGAGATTTTTTTTACATGGAATGAAAGGAGACGTTTCCACCTTTCCAAAAATGTCAAACAATTTAAGGTGAGATCGTTTTATGAAGAGAAATTAAGAAACAAATATTTTTCCGACGCGTGGCCAAAGTTACTCTCCGTGGCCAAAGTTACCCGCTTTGACGGTACTTAACTACATTCAATTACCCACTAAATAAAAAAAAAGGCATAGCAAATCTCATTTAACGGTCTCTTACAGCGGTAGTTATATAGTCTGCTAAGTGTTAGTAAAACAATAATTCAGTTATTTTCACAAGCCTAATTTGGCGAGAAAATGGCTTATGGTAGGGCAGAAATACTCTCCGTAGCTCATTACTTCATAGAAATGTTATACAAAGTTCGAAATATTTATGCAGCCCAGTCTATGATAACAGCGACTAAGGAAAAACGACAAAGTATAGACGGATGGACAAAGTGCAAAAAAAGGTATCTCGTATCATGAAACAACAACTAAAAGAATTTTAAAAAATGTCTTAGTTAGAACGGAATTTGAAACGGGGGTATGGGCAGGCAGATGTATGGAAATTGTTACCCACAACGTAAATAACCAACTGTTAATTTTTTAAGAAAAAATCTTTCGAATAGAAAAAAAATTTGGTTAAAAGTCAGCTCTATCAAGGAAGAATGGGAGTTAATGGGGGAATCGACGCTTGGCGAGGATGCATAATTAGAAAGAATATGAGTTTGTTGGTATATTTACAATAAAAAAAACAATTTACTTATTAATTTTTAATTTCCCCCCCCCCCCCCTCCTCTCTAAAATTTCAACGACGTTGCTCCCCTTGTCTTGTATGCACCTCGGATTCTATGTTAAATGTCTACTAATATTTCTGTTTCACATAAATGCGATTCTATGTTAGAAATAGGTAAATTTGGTTCCTAAATGATATTTTTTAAAATTAACATATTAATTGTTTCATAATTATTAAAAATGCTAAGAGTAGTCTACATTTTCAGGTTTAGTATTTGCTAATATATGCAACATTGGACAGGCAAAATGGCGATGAAATATGAACAAAAGTACAAAAAAAAAATTTATAACTTAAAAAAAGATCATATTATAGTTTTCAACAACGATCGTCTTAACGTTCCTAAAATACGATACTGTTATCAGTGACTATTTTGGCACATTTTAACGGCTTCCCCTAGTTTTTCGGAAGATGGCAGTTTCCAAATAAAATCTATGTAGCCAATAAACGTTTCTTCCGGAGGAATTTTACACTGCAATTAAGTTAAAAGCTAATTTGTAGTCAAACTCAGTACAACATAAAATGAATGTCAGGTAATTTGGCTGAATCGTTCTGAGAACCTTAATTTTACGACCCTTACTGGAAGATTTAATTGCAAAAGAGTTTTCTGTCGCCAGGAAAGTAAAGGACCGTTTGTGTTCAAAATATTTTGATGTCTTTATCCGTTTTCTACTCATAACGATTTGTTTAGTCGAGAAACTATCATTTAACATAAACAAGTTTTAATATATAAACTAAAATACTTAAATTTGCTTGGTAAAATCGAATTTATAAAAAACTTTATACGTTCTGCTACTGATACTATTGTGAAAAGTTATTCATTTTCATAGCAAGTATATTGTATACCAGATGGTAAAGGCAAATAATAGATGTTATAATGAATTAAACTTTCTAAAATTACGATTTATAATTCCTTAAATATCTAATTTGTAGATAATTTTTTTTAAAAATTTTTAACATATAGCAATTCACATCGTTAGATATAAGGGCAGTCATTTGTCAATTATAAATGTAAATAAATTAAGGAATCATTTATATATTTGCATTTTTATAACAATATTGTGACACAATAAAAATATCGTTGCCAACTACTGTAAAAATTATTATACTTTTGAACGAAAGGAAAAACGTAACGAATATAATATCAATTCTATAGAATGAGAGGGTAGTAGGAAAGCGGTTATGAAATAAAAAAACAATGTTTTTTTCATCTAAAAACAATTGGACAATTATGTGAAACAGTTCTTAAACGAAATTTTTTTTAATATTAAGAAGTGCTACAACTTATCAACGAAACACCAAATATATTACTCAATAAGTGTTTTTAATTGAATCGAAAACATAGCAGAAAATACGAAAAGTCCTAAACATTGTACTTTTGGAAATAAGTTCTTATACAGTCAAAAAAGACTGCGCTTTCAAAAATATTGTTCATTTCTTCAGATTCTTTTAATCTGATGTGGATATTATTTTTCGACGAAAACTTTTTGCCAAACACACAAAAAACTTTTTCTAAAAATGTTGCGAAGTTTATAAAGTTTTTTGTGACAAAATAAAGAAATGAGTAAGAAGTTTCAAATAGTTTTTCTAGATCGGTTATGCTTAATTTTTTCTCTATGTTTCGTATACATTTCAAAGTTGCTTGTTGTATCACTAGTTTATTGGGTTGTTTTAAACTAGTTAATAAGTACCGATTTACTAGCTCAAATTGTGTATTATAAACTATAAAAGTTATAGAATTTAATACATTTCCAAAAAAATATAAAATTTTGAAATAAAAAAGTATTGAGTTTACTTTGTTTTGAAAACTTTTAGCTATTTTAAAATAAAAAAAGATTACGTATTGTACATCACTAGGTGATTTCTTTACTTAATTAAAATTGAATTCAACTACTTAAATATAAATACATTCCAGTTTAAAAATTCAATTTTTATTGATTGTTATTGGATTTCTACCCCAAAAAACAGAGGAGTTATTTTATTTATGTTTCCAAACAGGCACGTTCTTTGTATCACGGATAGCATTTTAGTGATAAAATCGCTAATGGATGGAAAACTTTCTTTTATACTAATTACTTTGGAAAAGAGTATCTACCATTTTTGGCAAGTAAAAACCCAATTGAAATAGGTAAAAAATAAATAGCGGATTTTTGTATTGGTTATACAAAGATTAACATTTGGGTCAGTGTCGTCCTGTGAAGTAGGTCGCGAGTGCTTTTTATAATTGGAATTGGTTTGACGTGAGTACAGGACGTTATAAGGTTGAACGAGATTCATTCATGAGTATTAAGAAGATCGATATGAAATATTTAAACAACGGCTGGCTTAAAGGTTCATTTCTAAGAATAATTGCATCATTTTGACCTTTTTATAGACTTGATACCTTTAATATTGTTTTTATTTTTTAAATTAACAAATTTATTTGTTAGTTTTGTGTGACAACAGCTATGCGGATATTTTTACAAAATATATTTTTTGTTGTATTTTCAGCATGTTTGTTAGAGTAAATAAATATTAACTTCAAAAAGCATAATGAGTCTTTTCTTTAAAAAAAAATTGAAAATCTGATCCTAAAACTTACATTCAAAGGGCACTGTCATGTTATGCAATCAAATTTATAGGGGTAAGTGGTGTACAGCTGCGGAAATAAAAAAAGTACCACTAGTGATTATTTCTGCCGTTAGTCACCCTATAGAATCGGACCTTTTTGAAATTGTAAACAATTAACATTCTGAGTTAATTGCATGACACAAATTTTGCATAAGGGGTCATCTTCATATTAAAAATGTTACTAACTTTAAAATTTCCAATAGTAACACCCCTTTTTGAGTCCATATTTCAAATCTATGACCTATGTTAATACGAAATGCCAAATTTTGTTAGTTTTTAAGCATTATTAGGGGAGTTAGAGACATGCAAAGTTTAGGTCCCATAATGTTAAATGAGTTGCACATAAAAAACTATCTCAATCTATAAATAATTCAGATAATGAAACGAATTTTTTACTGAAAAGAAATTATAATAACCCAAAGAAAATGCATTCAATAGTGGGGTATTTAAAACAATTTTTATATTTTTTAATAATTATTATATTATTTTTTTAAAAAAATATGAATAGAAACCCCTCAATATTTTTACAGAAATGCATTTAAGACAGGAAGTTTAAGCGAAATCCCAAATTTTAAAATTTTTTATTCATAATTTGCTGAGTAAATCACAAAATACTTTTTAATTACCCTTTAGGGGACTGTGTATAAGATTACGTGTGTAATTGATACATGAAGACGGCCTTGCAAAAGGAAGAACAAGACTGCGCTTGTCATTTTAGAGATGATCCCCGAAAGGTCCACAAGTGATTCGATTGAATAACTCGTCAAATATTCATCCAAATGTAACAAAAACTTAGATTTAAGGGTTTTCAAGAGTGCTTAACATTTCTAAGTTATTAAAATTGGGTGTTGCCATTGGAAATTTCAAAGTTCGTAACATATTTAATATGAAGACGGCCCCTTATGCAAATTTTGTGTCATGCAATTAACTCAGAACGTTAATTGTTCACAATCTCAAAAAGGTCCGATTCTATAGGGTGACTAATGGCTTAAATAATCACTAGTGGTACTTTTTTTATTTCCGCAGCTGTACCTTGGACGTATGTGTACCTCGAACCTATGCTGATTCTAGCTCGATTAGCTTAGATATTGAAACAACACCACATGCAGTTAAAGTATTTGCTACCAGGGATCTCAGTGAAGTTCTATCTGTTTGTTTAAAGGGTCAATTTATTAAAGAGGTTTCGAAAAACTAAATTCACAGTTCAAAAGTAAATTTTTGTCAGATTCTTTAGTGTAATTTTTTACTCAAACATGTAGTGTTTATTCAGAAACGATGGTTATGCAATATAAAGCAAAGTTTTAGCTATAAAACAGTGTGCTTGAAATTAAGTTAAGTCTAACCTTAACTTGGTGATTAACTATTTTGTTTTTAATATCCAAGTGGTGTACCTCGAACCTAATACAAGTGGTGTACCTTGGACTGGTCCAAGGTACACTACTATAGGTCTTATGTGCTTCAGATTGTTGAAAACCCTTTTTAAAATTCAAGTAAATTCTTTCCTTTGAAAAATTAAGTATTTTAAGCTATTAATATGCAACCCTGATTTGTAAAATCTAGAAAAATGGAAATTTTAAAGAAATTTTGATATGATGTGATAAAGAATTTTTTTTGTAGTTAATTATTTAGATTTATGGAAGCCTATAAAATTTTAACCATATTGATATAATATAGAAAATAATTATTGCATGCTCATCTAAAAAGATATTTTTTATAATAAATATCTAAGCAGAACATCCTTTTTACGTTCAGGCCCAGTTGAATAAACATAGGGGGAAATATTTGAGTTCTTTTTTTTTCATATTTAAGACAGAAAGATAGCCAAATGTTTTTCTATAGCATGAAATAACAGTTTAATTTTATGCTGCATTTTAACGAATATACCCGAGAAAGATTGCATTGCAGCTGAAAAAGTCAAAAGGGCGCTAAAAAAACTAAGGCAATAAAACCCCTTACTGAGCCAATTGACTTAACATAACCAATTACTACAATCTTGGCTGGAAATAAGAGTAGGTTGTAAAATGTATTTTTGAATTTTATGTGGCTAATAAATAGTGGTTTTCGGACTGTAAATCGAGTCCCTCTCTACCTGTTAATAATTGGTCCAAGGTACACTACCGGTTGGACCAAGGTACACCACCGGTGGTTACCTTGGTCCTAATGACATTGTTCTGTATTTATTTTTTTATTAGTTGAAATAATTTAAATAACGTGTTAAAATAAATATATGTTGTATATAACAACATAAAGTATTCAGTAAAAATATTTTTATTCACTTTTTACAAGTAATTAAGAAAATATAAATTGAAAAGTCAAAATAGGTCCAAGGTAACCCACCTTCCCCTATTCTATTTAAATTTTCTTCTAACTTGAAACAGCATACACAGCAAATCGTTCTGTCTTAAAACAAGACAAAAAGTGTCTTAAACGTGATTTCAGACCCATTAAGAGTCTTAAATGCTAACTATCTTCATGATTTAAGACATCATAACGTGTCTTAAAAATCCTGTGACGTCATATAAGACACCATTGATGATTGAAAAGGGCAGAAATCGGCCAGTTTAAGAGTTTTTCAGATTCAGACGCTAAGTCATTTCAGACGCGAATCCTTATTTATGTTTAAGACATGAAAAGTGACCTAACAAAACTTCCGAGAATCCGCCGTTGTTAGGCTTAACATAAAAATCCAAAGTACGTACAAGCAGCTCGAATATTAAATCGGGCATTTCCGAACAATAAATTGGATATTTCTAATAACAAAACTGGTTGCCCTTATTAAAATATGTAAATATTATAAAGATATAGAACGAAATGATAGCTATTGTTTACTATTGCTACTGCTTTTTAACTACATATTTATACTACACACAATTGAGCTTTAACGCAGTTAAAGAACGCGTTGCAGTCGAGAAACTCCAATCAAACGACTTGGGAAAATTCGAAAATTAAAATGCAAACAGTATATGTAAAACAAGGAGTAGTCAGTGTAAATATGATTCGAACACATTAAATAATAAAATGTAGTTTTTTTTTAAAAAGCAACTTTAAATATTTGTAAATCGTTTGAAAAAACTTTTGAAGAGTGCATGGTTCTGCTCAACTCCTCTTTTATGCAAAAAGAATAATAATTTTTTTTCGTTTTCCCTCGATGAAGTCCACAGAATAGGCAGCTTGAATTAAAAGAAATATTAAAAATTACGAAAATTTGTTAGATAATGCTTCGAGCCACATGGCACGATGACAGCTGATGTCTAACCGAAGAGTTAAGAAAAATAAACATTCGAAGTTATAATGCAGTGAAAATGAGCCGTGTGACAACATCTGCTCATTACTTTCGTTATTCTACAAAAGGAAACAGTGGTTTTGGCTGTATTATTTCTAGACTTTATCACTTCAATATTCTATAATTTCAAACGCAATGTTACGCAAAGTGTATCTTAATGTGTGTTAGAAATAGTGAAACTACATATATTTTTTGTTGGAAAAAATTTGGATTATTATGTTAAAAAAAGTAGGGTAAAAGTAAGTCTTGTAATACTTTTTTTAGTGTTAAAATAAAAAATATTTTCTATAAATTGCTTTGGCTTCTTTATTCAACCGATACATATATTATTGTAAAATTATTTAGTTATTAGTTGTTAAAGAAAAACAGATTGGAAAATTTTATAATCTCTACTTCTTTATAGTTAAAAGTATTATTCTTGCGATGCATAATTGGGTTCTTGAATTTTGGTTATTAATCAAGAATGTTTTACATTGAAATATAAATTTATTTTTTGTTTGATGATGCATTACTATTTGTAACTTGATGCTTTTCTTTCAAAAGTTTTTAATATGAAAAGACAATTAAGTGCTAAATTACTTCAATTTATTATTTAACAGTTTGTTGCTTTTTAAAATAATTTCTTCCATAATCACGCTTCAGTGATTCAGTGTTTTACAATTTTATGTATGAAGTGGTTTTCTAAATGCTGTCTAAACTATCCTAGTACTGCCAATTGCTTTCAAACCCCGCCAAAAATTGGGTTTTGGCAGGCAATTGAGACTAGAACATGAAAGAAAGTTATTTTTAATTTAAATTTACTACAAAACACACATAATAGATATTATTAAGAGGATTTCTAATCAAATACAATTTTAGGCCTAAAAATAAATATAGATATTTGTATGACTAAAACTGTATTTGATTAGAAATCCTCTTAAGAATACATTTTCAGTGTGTTTTGTTGTAAATTTAAATTGAAACTAACTTTCTTTCATGTTCAAGTCTCTAATGTCAGTCAAAAACCGATTTTGGCGGTTTCGTAAACAATTGGCGATAGTTGGATAGTTCAGACTTCAGAAGTGTCTGAAAAGAATCTCCATATAAATTACAACAAGCGTCTGAAACGTAGCTATTATAAACATCACCAAGTGTCTTAAAATTTCAGACGCGATTTAGGGTCTGGATATTTTGCCAATTCGTTTAAGACACTTTTTCGTCTGAATTTAAGACGTTTTGATTTGCTGTGTATAAGCTATTTAGCTCTACCTTTATAAACTCGGCTAACACATAGCTGAAAGTACATATTACGAATTTCATTGTTACTTTAGTTTTTCTCTTTTTGATGAAATATATACATTTGGTTAAAATAATTTGAACAATACTAAGTGTGTAATATTTAGTTACCACTAAGTTGACAGGGTAAAATACATGCAAGTCTACTGCAAATAAATCCAGACTATAATATCGATAGGCAAAATAGTTGTCTGCCATAATCGATGGGAAGGTGTCAAAAGTGAGCATCGATTTCCACGTCGTGCTGTCGTGCAAGAGAACATTTGTCCCATGAATTTTTCAACAACCTTTCTTAGAAATGTAGGTCAGAGATGGGGATCTTTGGCGCCTCATCAATGGAAATGTCTGAGATATGGAAATCATATCGGATCGGTTCAGGTGCTTTGGTCTTTTTTTAAATCACAAAAAAAATATTATGGTGTAAAATATGATTTGTTGAGTTGTTTTTAAATCGCAGGAAATGCGGCGAGAAATAGCATTCATTTTTTTAATAAATAAATCTCAAATAATTTATATTGTGGTTCATTTTGGTATGGGTTTTATTTACGATTTTAATACACACGCATATTGCTGAGGAACTTAATTACTTATAACTGCAAATGAACAGAAGGGAAACTCAATAATTAAATAATAATTGATAAGAGTTCGACTTAAAAAATATTACTTAAACTACGAAATATTTTTTTACATATTATAATAATTTTATAGGATTGCTTTTAAATTTGGCTGATTTTTTTTAAAGTTACGTTAAAGACTGAAGCATTCGAATTTTTTTTATAAAAATCTTTCTTTTTCATACACATAAAATTATAAAAACCTTATAAGAATCGATATATTAAGCAGATGAAAATTAGTATGAACATCTATAATTAAGGCTTCATAGATATCTAATGGATCATTGGCGGTCCGAAATTTTGGAAGTGTTTTATAAATGTTGCCAACGTTTTACAAGTGGTCGTCACACTGTAAAATTTCACTGTAACTGGGTGTAACGCTAGTAAAAAATTTGGACGGTTTTTAGCAGAAATAGTAACCTACAATAACTTTTTGAATTTGAAAATAATAAATTAGAATAGCTAGTGGGTTCACAAACGGCCAGTTAACAAAATCAAATGTTTAAAATATCCCCCATTTTCATATATAGGTTTCTTGTGCACAATGTAAAATTATGTAAGATTTGGTGAAATGTTAACAGGCGACAGTATACGATGCCTCCAACCGAACGAAGTACTGTTGCACCAAATTTCTAGTGTAACGTTTTACCGCAAAATAAGAGAGAGCTTGACGCTTCTTCCTTTTTAATGCTATTATGGTACTTTGTAAAGGTGGATGCAGCCTATTATACCTCTGATTTTAAAAGGAGTAACGTTCCATAAAATTTTGATTACATTAACTATAGTGAACTTAACTTAATATTTTTTGAGTCAGTACATAAAATGAGGTTTCGGTGCTGTTTAACTTCATGTGATAGGGCCAGCACCATAGTTCACTCTCAACCCAGATCCTGACTTCTCAGACAGTATAATTCAACTGCCAGACATTATAATTTAAAAACTGTAAAGTGAGTTAGTTCGCTCTGATTGATGACGATCTAAGTGCTCCCAAGTTTCAACTTCGCCGCTGTGAAACAAGAGTCATTAGCCACCCATCTCTAAGAGAAAAGTAGCGGGAAGGTCGGAAAACACACCTTTTGCTTGTCAGTCTTACTTTAACAAAGGACAGAAAATGTGTTTTAATCAAAATTAACACGCACTAGGCCACAAGATTCGCACTTAAATATCTCTTCGACACGCTATTGTAATAAGAAGGGTTAGTTCAAAGAAGGGTTTTATAAAATGCAAGTTGATGGGTTTCATCAATTGTAATTGTGTTTCGACTCAGGAATTGGGGATTGTTGGAAATAATCGAGTCAAATAAACACTATTGCAATATATAAGTGGACATTTCTGATTAATATGGAGTTGATCGGTTTTTGGTTTTAAAATTTTACAGTGTAACGGTGACATTGTTTTGCAGCCATACTTCGAGTACTGTTATAAATAAGTGACATGTAACCAAAAATTATACAGTTTTGAAGATGTATCAATGTAAAACAGATTATTTGTTTTCAAATAAAATTTTTATCAGTATTTTAAAGCAGTACTTAATTAATAGCTTTAGCCTATATCGGAAATCCGCCTACATATTAACCATTAAGTTCTCCGTATTTGATTTTCATAGGACAAAACAATATGGAGCAGATAATAAGTGAACCTATGAATTATGGATGAGGGTAAGATGGACACTGCAGCCGCACCCAGAGAGTAAACATATTCCCTTTAGATGAAATTATTCCTTTCATGAAAGTATTATTTCCCATTACTTATAACGTATATAAACCTTGATACAACGAATTCTTAGAAGTAAGTCTTAATAAAGTATCAGATGGCATGCTTCTAAAAAAATAATGGAAAAATCCATTGAAGAAGATTTTTTAGAAAGTTTGTTTCGCTTGAAGAAAAAATCGAAACATCAACGTTAATAAAAGTGCCCCTTGTAGTATTGTATCAATACTATGTGTGAAGTATCAGGCTAAAATTTAATGATCTATTCACACTTTAATAAAAGGGGTTAAACCCTTTTACCTGTAATATTTAATTAGCCAGGGAAACAAGAAATTTTTACTTTTAATAAAAAAAGTTTGCTCCGATAGTTTAAATTTTTTTTCAATGTAATCTAGGTAATGGATTTTCTCTAGATTACATTCTAATTCAATAATCAGTAAAAGTTTTACAGAATTTTTTCCCTGCAAAAATTTTATATTTTTCACAAACGTTTCCATTCAAAATAACGTTTCAACTGAAATATTTTTTGAATGCAGGTTTGGGGTTTCCTCTCATACGGCTTAACAAAAGAGTTCTCTGGCACTTAAAAAGTTTCCACGCTCAACACCTTGCTTATCCCGGAATGGGACTAAAGAATGTGAGTGCATTTTTGCATTCCAGCTTTTCTAGGTGACGGGTATGAATAGTAGAACTGGAAACATGCCAGCAGGTTTTCTACACTAGGACCTTTGTTGAATTAAGATCGATGTACGCGTGGGGCATTCAGGTTATTCTTAAGAAACACGCGATTATCTTTCTGTTTTTTGTTGGAAGTGTTCTTTGGTATAACCGTTAAAAGAAAATACGAATTGTTCTTTTCCGAGAATTGTCCGCTATATTTGATTATTTCGCTTCCAATACATTATATGCTCTTTGAATATCGAGTTTCAAAAAAAATTTTGAGGGATAAAATTAACTACATTTAAGGCGAAAAAAACGCTATTAATAACAAAAAATATTTTATGCATTAGTACTTGACAAAGAAAGTACAAATTAATTTTTTTCATAGCTATAACATCCGTTCCAAAAACATTATCTTAACTATTAGACACTAATATTAAGATGAAATGGGCAGTCCGGTTAGAAGATTAGCTAGGAAAGAAACAAAAGCAATTTTCAAGTCGTAAAAAACCCTTTATTTCAGTTAAAAATTGAACTTACTTTGAGAATTTTGGCATTCAAAAAGACTTTGACTCGAACTCAACAAAAAAAAATGTAAAAAAGAATCCTGCCTTAAATCAAAACGTACGTCGCAAATTTAGCAAGTTTATATAATTATTTTTTATCTTTGCCACTTTAAAACTTGACTACTAAATAATGGCTTTTCTAACAAAATATATAGCTAAAAAAATTAATATTACATGCAAAAAGGACAATTTCTCTAGCTTCTATAAGTAGTAAACGGAATTTCTACGAATACAAAATGCAGATAAAGATTATTAGCTAGTTAGTATTTTAACATCTTTAGTTCAAAGCCGAGTAATGGGACGTTTAAATCAATATTGTTTATCGAAGAATTTCCCTACAAAACGAATTTTATCGGAGAACTATTACTTTATGTTTTGTTTCCGAACCGTCGCATCGGTTACATCGATTAGGCATAGGGAAAGTGGTTGAACGAAAGCAAAGAGCTTTCAATTGCATTCGCACCTATTGATTTTTTTGCAGTAAATAATGGTCAGATTCTGTGAATGAGCTTTCATTTTATTAAAATTACCGAATTCATTACGGAACATATTTTAAAAGTTTCTAATTAATTAATCTTTTAAGTTTCAGTCAGTTAACGTGGTTAGCGTTTAAGTGCGAGCCGAAACTCAAAGAACTGCGTTTGGCTATAGTGATTAAAAAGGACAGCGTGTCCATCTCGATTGTTCTCCTGGGTGATAAAGGTTCCTCGAAATGAAACAGGTTTAGAGATGGAAAACCGGAAACAGTTAAACCAAAAAACCAGTTTTAGGCTTAAGTTTACACCGACTAAATACTGGCTCTAAGGCTGAACCAGTTAAACCGAATATCAGTTTATTTAAAAAACGACCATATCTTAAATGTGGTTGAGACAAAAAAAAAATATTTAAGTGATGCACTTAGCAGCACAAATGTAGAAGCCAAATGAGACACTGGAAAATATCAAACAAAAATGCGGTATTAAACGACAATTTTGTTTACAGGGACCACCATTCAGTGTTAAATGGTAATTTAGGCTCAATAGATCAATTCTTTACATTTTTAGTTAAGGAATTATTGTTTAAAACCTAACAGCACATTATGTAAAAAGATATTATTTTGATTTAATGCAATTTTTTGATCACCTTTTATTAGTTAGAAATGCATGACAGAATTTTTTCTATTTATTTTTTAGTATATCAGTTTTGTAATATAAACTGTCTATTCACTTTTCTAATTTTAAAACAACTTCAAGTAAATGTTATAAATGAAAAAAGCTGTTTATTAAAAAAAATAATAAACATGATTTCAAAAATTCAAATGGGGTGCAAACAGTTTAAAATTAAAATACGATAAAAGAGTTGGTTCTTTTAATAATTCTCGACGGGTTTTTTTATTGATAAAACAGGCTTATCTTAAACACAAATTAAGAAGTTTATCAACGATATTTATTTGAAAATAAAAATATATAATATCCAAAATAAAATAAAAACTTGGTTGTTAACTAGGCAACCCATAATATGTGAATCGTACAATTTATAAAATAATATGTAGTAAAAATACAGAATTTCAAACACTGAACAGGGCTTACATGCCAAATCATATATAAAGAAGCAAATTATCAGATAAACACAGTCATAAATAATAAACCAAATAATTGGCCTGTCCCAGTCTATTGATAAAATTTTAAATATTCATACACATGTTTTTACGTCTAAAGTAGGACATTAGCCTAGTTTTGCACGAGTGTTAAAAGAATCGGTCCCTCTGAGAGATAAGCAAATTGGCTGAAGTGTAAACTTGTTTTCATAGCATGATATTTGAATTAAAAAACATTGAACTGAAAATTTAATTTCCTTAATTTTAAAAAAATATATTTATGTAGTAGATGGTTATAAAAGATTCCTCCATGCTTTAAATTTTAAAATTTAACAAAATTATTACATTTATAATTTTTAAAAAATTATGTTTGTTTCTGGAAAACCTGATAACCAAGTGATGGGCTGATACGTTATTGTATCATTCAGAGGGTTAAAGTTAAAGGGGGTAAAGTTCTGCATTTGAAAGCTTGAGACAAGCTTGAGACCAAAAAAAGAAATTAATAAACTCCATAAATATGCTTCTAAAATCTGATATTATGTACATGTATTACTATTTCAATGATTTATAAATGGATTTGTGTATATTATATGCTCTATTTTAATATAGTATACTTTTAAAAGTTGGTGAACAATTAAATAGTCTCTAATATTTTTTTTAATAAACTTATATTTTAACTTAAGGTAGGCGAGTACCCAAAATTCTAAAATTTTTACTATTACTTTATTCTTTTCCAAATTTGGCATAGTGATTTCAAATATAATGAACAATGCTTTTTGGGCAATTTTTTTTATTTAAATATAATTGATTTATTTTAAACGGTGTTTTTCCAACTAAAAAAAGGGGTTTACGCTAACACTTCTAGAATAAAAAGTTTTACATTAATTTACCTGAATTTTTTTACAGAAGCTATTTCAATATATATCTGTGCCATGAACCTCTAGCATCTGGTGTAAATATACAAGTTTTTTTTAAATGTCCAAGTGTAAGTTAATCGAAAAAAATCTTCCTTTGTGTAGTTAATTTCTAACATTTTTCTTAATAACTTCTTTTCTTGTAATTTGTATGTAACTCTAGAGGGTCATTGCATGCATCAGTTCAAAACGAAGAATTTAACACATAATTAATGTTTATAGGATGAAAATTCAATGTGGTAGACTTGTTAGCGTAAACCTCCTTCTTTTAGTAGAAAAACACCGAATAAATAAATTATATTTAAACAAAAAAATTCCTAAATAGTATTGTTCATTAAATTTGAAATCACTATGACAAATTTGGGAAAGATTAAAGTAATAGAAAAAATTCTAGAATTTTGTGGAATTTTGGGTATTCGCCTACCTTATATAAAAAAAAAAACTAATGAAAAACGCACTTGACAAAGAAAGATAATTGAGAACACTATAAATTTTATATAAATGTACCAAACAATTACATTTCTTCTTTTAATCTATAGTTCACTTTAAAAATCTTTTAAAAAGTAAAATGAGCCATACTTCCTTTTTTTTATCGCGCTCATAAAATTTGAAAATATTTTAAAACATTAGAACTCAATATCCAGGTAATTGTGCAAAATTACCATACTCTCAACTTGGACTACTTGATATTTTGAAAACGTACGTCGTTGTTGATATTTTTTCAAAATTACATAGTTAAAATAAAAGTATAATGGCTTTAGCACACAAGCTGGAATATATATGTACATACCATACCATAATGGCTTTAAAAATACAATACAGGCATAATTTTGGAAAACAACATAAATTTCGTTAAAAATTTAATCAGTTGATTTAATAATTGCCGAAATTAATATCTCCAAATAAAGTTTGCTGATTTCGGAAAATAGTCTATTTGTCTGCTTTTTTTGTTTAACTATCAAGATAGACAGTTCTTATATTTGTTATTATTGTCGATATGTTCCTATTATTTACGTGTACTAATATTTACTGTTTTAATATGTACTAATATTTACACCTACACATAATTTTGCATTGAATGATACCGTAAGCGTCATTATTGGAATAAAATAGAAGAAAATACTGTTAAAAATTAACTGATCGGGTACTGCAGGTAGTAATAGTAGATTAAAACGAACATAAACAGCTATAAGCGATCAAATGACGCTGCGTTCTGTACATCAGTACAGTTTCGTACATGAATGTGAAAGTTCCCAAAACGTGCTTAATATTATCAACATAAAATGTTCCAACGTATTAAAGGTTAAGTATTAAGAGTTACCCTTTATATCAAAACCAGTTTATCATTCGCTAGTCAAAACAATTTTTTAAAATGTGGACAGATTCACATGTATAACAGGGAATTGCAAATTGGACTGTGAGGGAATATGCTCATTAATTCCTTCAGCTTAATCATCAGGTACTTTGGACCGCACCCAATATGCGAAATTCCCATTGGAGATGTGTTACGTTCATGATTATCCTAATTGACACACTTTGGAATATGCTTCTGTTCTTTGGAACGCAGTAACGGTGAAAACATGAGGAAAAGTTGACGCGGAGAAAGCGGTGTTTAGATTGGACTAAAACACTTAAATTATTATTTGAAACATTAGTTGATGAAACTCTTTTAGCCTTCGTAGTGTAACGGTTAGAGCTCTGGATTGCCTGGATACAATTACTGAGCAAAAACGCAGCAACTCTGTTATATATGAAGTAACCTTACTCACTAAAAAACTCACAAGCATAAATCTTTTTGTTTTACAAAGTTTGTATGAAAAATAAATTCATTCTGATTATGAAATTTATATAAAAACAAAGTTAAATATATATTTTAAATATAAAGTAGCTTTATAAAAAGTATATAACATAATGAAAAGTACTATTCATAACGATCCTTTACTTTTAAATAAATCTCAAAATAGCTTCATGCCATGCATGGTAATCCATAGAAACTAAATTAATTTTGCTTGCTTCTAATTTAAAATTTAAATTAAATTGTCAGATAAACATAAAACTTAGTTGAAAATTTATGAAATTTACGAAACAATGGAACTTTACATAATAAAGTAGAAAGAAAATGTTGAGGATTACAAATTAATTTTCTTTTAAAATTCAAGTGCAGCTGCTTTCTACATAATGGTCTGGCAAATATGGTACTTTGTAATTTTTTGAATAATTAATAATTTATTATCCAATTTATATTTTTTATTTAGTTGATATTTATAAACTAATTTAATGTAACACTCAAAATAAAATTTGATACATTTTGTATTTCATTAGTGATATATTTAATATTGCCTAAAAATTTAAAATACTCAACAACTTTTTACAATTAAAGATATTCAAAACCACATTTCTATATGTACGTTGATTTTCGCTAGCTACAGAAGTTACATAAATTATATAGTAAAAATATGATATAATACTTGTTTTTTATGGTACTAAATATATACAAATTATCTCTTCCAACAGTTTAAACACAATAATAAATGTCTTCAAACAAAGACAATGTGATGCACTTCTGTAAATTTCAATAAGGTAATGCTGCTGATATTGGATAAGTTTAGGTGAATTGTACAGGTGTAAATTATAAGAATATATCAAAAGCACTGAACATCTATTAACTCTGAGATTCAAAAAAAAAAAAAGAAAGAAAGAAATGAAACGCGCAGAACATAAATTTTAACGCAAATAGTAAGCAGAAGGCCATAGGCTCAAGATAAACAAATTTTACTGTAGAGGCAGATACGTAAGAAAAAAGAAAAAAAAATGTAAAAAGAGAAGTAGAGCAGTTTACCAGCATATGCTGTCTATTTGAAAGAATGGATGAATGGAATTGGAAAAAAATGAAAAAAGGGATTAATTAAAAAATCAGATTTCCTTGTTAAATAAAATTGACCAACCTTTCTGGACCTTTGGCCTGTATTTGGACGACCAGTTTTGTATTTGTATAACATATGTGGTATCTTACTTTTACTAGATTACTCGAGTTATAGAAGTTATAAAATACTTATTTTAAGACCAAGTTTGTAATAAACTATTTAAGCAAATCAATTGACACTCACCCTTTCCTGTAAGATTTTCTTAATGATTTTATTGCTCTTTTTTTCACTTGCATCTTTTGATGGAGGGAAGGAATGAGGCTTAAAACCTGCAAAGTAAAATAATAAAGATAGTTTAAATATATTATCAAGAACCTGGCAACTTGTATAAACTAAAAAGATCAAAATTAAACTTAATTTATTTTTCGCTGAGGGTGTTTATTTATTCCACTGTAATACGTAAAAGTGTATTTTTTAAAAGCTATATAAGCCATAGTTGGGTTCTTTTAAACAAAGTGCTATTATTAAGTAAATGTTTTCTTTATTTTTTTAAAAAAAAATCTTACATAAAGAAATCACGGTAACAATGTCAAGCATCCTTAATTTATGGGTAGAAGGCAGTAGACATACACTTTACCCTTTCCTTTTTGAATAATGGACAATATTTAAGAATTTAAATTATAAAAAGATACAAATGACGCATCAAAATATGACTTTACGGAAGCTCAATTTTCAAAAAGAATTGTAGAGGTTAGTGAAAGAACATGCTAAGTTACAAAAAGGTGAAAGCGAGAGACTTATCCTTAAAAAATTGCGTTTACACTTAGATACGCTGATAACTGCATTTACAAAAGGTAAAAAGTAAACTTAACTTAAAGTTAATGAAAAGGGGGAAACATGTTATCTTTAAAGGAGGGAATAGCATGTTCATTGGCACAAAAATATGTATTTTCTAAGATGTCATTTGACTTCTTTGCCTAAGCTCTTCAATTACAATGTAAAACCATTAGAGAGATCATTTATTATTTCCCCATGATTTAATCAGTGCAAAAAAATATATATTTCTTTCATTAATTAGAAACTAGCAAATAAATACATATTTATCGAAGAAGCTTAAAATATATAACTAAACTGATTTCAAGTATATATACGCACCATTTAGTCTGCTATTGGATAACGCCTTTGTTATTGTTACCGTTCCATTATTGACATTAAATTTAAATTCCAAACGGCCATCGTAAATTCCCTCATAAAAGCAAGTGGAACCACTATTGTAATCAGGCATTAACATTGACAAATCATAATCCCCATTATGATGCACAAAACATATATTTCTACATTTTATGGGTAAGTAGCGATAATTTGGTGAGCTTGTTAACATACTTGGAGAGAAAATTGATTGTGTCACCAAGCTCTATACTGCTGTTGGCGGGTAAACTGCAGTAACCTCAACAATAGATTAGACCATTTGTGCTTCGAAAAAAAAATAGTCTTTCTAAATGTTTTACTATAAGGTAGAATAATTGAGTTTTTGCAACAATGGTTTAAGTCAATAGGTTAGTTTCATTTGCTTAGCGATTTTTTGGAACGTGGCTACTAAGATACTAGTGGACTGCGCTAACTTAAAATGTGATCATTATCAGCCACTAGTATAAAGTCGTAGGTTTGGCCATAGAAAATTTGCATAATTCTAAATCCCAATTCTGTATCTTTTAAATAATCTAAAATAGACTGGAATAATTACAAAATCAACACAACGTATCAAGCATGCACATAGTGGACATACTACTACTACTACAAAAACAATTTTAGCTTGCGGAAAAATTTCCATATAATTTCATTTATAAATTTATACTATTAGAATTTGGCAATGGTTTCATTTTTTACATTGATCACTCCATCCAAATAAATTAATTTAAATAAAATAAATTTTAAATTTAATTGCTGTGAGTGAAGAATTATATGGGATGGACATGTAATAGGTCTTGAGGGCGGCAGAAATGTTACACATGAAAATACATTGTTTCTTAAGCCTCTATTATTAAATCTATGTCACATAAGAACGGAGAAGAGAATGATCGAAGGAAAAGAAGGAATGAAAGGTGGGAGGAACTAAGTTACCTAAAAAATGCCAGTTGGGTTAAAATATTCCAAACACTAAATTGAAAATATTTAACCTTTTAAATGCATAAATTTACTGCGTTTCACTTAAAATACTTTTTTAAAAAAACTAATTTGCATAAAATATCGTAAGATTGAGATTATCAGAGAATATTATGACATTTTTTTCAATTTTAATTATTTAAGACTTTTATTTAATTTCTTCAGCTGATGGCAATACGCAAGAAAAAAAATGATCGTCTTATAGGAAAACTGTAGTTTTGAGCACTTTATTCTAAATTTTTTTCTTAAAATAGAACAGTTTAAACTCCGAAACTTCAAAATACATAACTTCAGTATAAACAGCACATTTGTGCCAAGGTAAACGGATAGTCTAAATAGTGTAAGAGTCGATAAGGTACAACCACACACAACTTTTCATTTTTACTATTAAATATTGTTGATAATCGTATAGCAATAACTATTTAATATCCTAAATTTACTGGAGTAATTCGAGCGGAACTACATTAATGTTGATCAAAAATATACATATCGATCGTAACTCTTACTCAATCAAGTAAAATACAAATTTAGAGAGAAATGCGATCTAATCGATTTTAATATTGATGCACAAGTTATTGGTATTTTAATTTTAATGTAGCGAACTAGAACACTAACAAAAAAGGTAGAATTTCAGTGTTAAAAATAACATGTATTGGTTCTAGTTAATGCTGCAATAACTGTTCAAATATAATTTTTTAAAATCTGAAAATAAGAAAAAATTGAAATTTGTAAAGCAAATTACGACCATAAAGTCGAAAAAATTTACAAGTTAAAAATGCCGATTTAATGAGTTTTATAATACACTATTATATTTGACGTCAGAAATACGTTGAACTTAAATTCGAATAAAATAACATATCTGATTCATGTGATGTAGTTCCTTTTAACTTTCATTAGTTATGTTCATTTCATCGATGCTCTGGTCACACGTGACATCAATTCACCAATGGAGATTTAAGAAATAATTTATTTCTATTCAGCATTTATGTTGCCACTCAAGACCTCAAACATATTTAATTGAATAATATTTAAAACATTACACTTATTATTTTTCGCAAATTATAATTACTTTAAATATTACGCTATTAACATCAGTCATTGAAATAATTCTAAGACGATATCTCAATAAAAGAAAAGAGACACTATCAAATTTGGTGACATTGTACTACTTTCTACCAAAGTACAGAAATAATTTTTTGACGAAACACTCGTGACACAAAAACACCAAACAACAGTTAGTAAAGATAGAGATCATCCGCAACAACTTCGACCAAAAGTGTCCTTTTAATAATCAAAAACCTACATTCAGAATGTCATGCTCATTTGCCATGCACAAATATCTGTGCCATCTGTACTCTATAAGGCATTCTCTGACCCGATTACTCTAGTCCCAGAAAGGATTGTATTCATCATTTGATAAAATAAAAAAACACGCACTTTGTCACATGAAAGAGTGAACAAGATAGTGACGTGACCAAAGGAACGTAATCTTGAGCATGTCTCACGGCACGCAATTTAGCCCTGCTTGATATTCCACCGACGGGCCAAAGAAAACGGCGACACATCTTCAAGCTAAATTGACAAAATATTAACTAAAAACTCACTGACTTGTGGTTAAATTAACGCTGCACTAGAGCTAATTAGAGCTACACGAAGGCTATTCCGTAATTTCGAGCTACGGTCAAAATGGGAAGGCCTACACACGAGCTGGCGCACAATGCAAATATTATCCAGATCATCGTACGCGGTATCAGGATACGGGATTTCGCGGATTTAATGAACAGTAATGCTCATTATTGCTTAAGTTGATAAGGCAGATTCATGGATGAGGTTTAAGCAATGATGTAACAACATAAGGCAAGGCATGGATGTTTGTGTCCGTCAATAAATGTTATTTGTCTAAGTGTTTGTGTCGTCTCTTTCTTTGTGTGTCTCTTGTGCTCGTGTCATTTCTGGGGTTGAATACAATAGACCTAAGGTCGCAGTGTTCGGCGAACTTGCCCCCCCCCCCCACCAAGAAATTCATAATTCATAACAACATAAGGTTCTCATCCGGGAATTTGCTTCCTTATTTCCTAAGATCGAAATTTAAATTTATATGGAAATTTTCGCTTGACTACCGAGACCACTCTTTGGGCAATTTGACAATGGACTGTTTATCACTGCCATCTGATACTTGCAATAACGTGGCTAGTGACTTGCAATATAGTCATATGATATACATGATATCTATACACTTGACTCTACTATAAGTCTCTAGCTATCGAGTAACAATTTTAGATAGCATATTTTTTGCAATTATCTTGCCAAAGTTAGTTTATTAAAGATAATCATTACAATAAAAATGGTTAAATATAGAATTCATTTCTATCAAAATGGTTAGAAAGAATTGTGTCAAAATAACTCATTCAAATGTAGGGCAGTTTGTCTTTAATTAGGTTTGATAGGGGACAAAACGGAAGAACCGAAGGATTTTGAAAGTGAATTTTACATGAAGTGAATGATAATGTGGAAGGGATAATGGAATGTTTTTCTTAGGATATTAAGGTTTGCATGTCACACGCTTGCAGTTATTTTTGGTTACATTTCATAGAAGGCCCTCTTCAATGTTTCTCTTAAGAGAAAAACTGTCAATATTTTGAGTTGGTTCAGGTTGGTGACGAATTACTCTAGCTGTGAAGTTTCTCTTTTAACTGAAACTCTAAGAACTAATTCCTAAATAATTTTAGAAAATGCATTAAGACAAAAATTTTGGTTAGAATAATTTGGAAAGATTCCATGATAGCTTAGTTTTTCTTAAATGAAGTGACCTGAATTTAACAGGAAATGATTTTTTTACATATTTATGAGATTTAAACTATTTTATTAATTTTTAATAGTTATAATATGTATATTAGTCTATTATACTATACTAGGGTTCTCATACTTCCACTTCAAATTAACCAAACAGTCAGTTTTGTGACAAATTTTATGCGTATATAAAACTGATAATGGATATAAAAAATATAACTATAATTAAAAAAACCAAAATAGTATTTGGCTTAAAAAACTCAAATTCACATGACTTTACGGCTGAAATAAAATGAATTATTCGCTTACGGTACTTCAACTAGGTATAACACTTTAAAAATTAGATTTCCAGATTTTTACGACATCAATTGTTATAAACTGCACAATTTCGGTTTCCTTTTCTTTAAAATAAGCAAAATTAGGTTACTTACTTTTAATTAGATAAGTAGTTTACTTTCAGAAAGAGGATAGGTACTTTAGCCCTCCAAACGTAACACCTGGCTTTTCCCGTGTGCATTAGTATTTCTTACAATAACATTTTATAATAAAAAAAATTATTCACAATATACTTTTTTTTTCATTTGGAGAGGTTTTAAAGATCTTCTTTCATTTCATCTCAAAATATGAACCTAATTTTGATTTTTAAAATAAATATTTTTTTGAAATAATTTTAGTTTCAAATTTTTGCAGTGTAAACAACCATACATATTTGTCCATTTTCAGGCCGTTCCGAGGGTTAGTTCTTTTCACGAGTGTCATTCGCTGTCATAAATATTAATTACGCAAGCATAAGCACATATTGTCATTTCCTACTTTTTGCTGTTAATTCTCATGAATCCAGTCCCAATATTTTATATCAAAATATCGATTATTATTGTTCCAAAATTCGTTCTTTAGAACATATTAATAAGTAAAAAAAACACTAGCCTGCGATTTTTGACATTTTATTAGCAAACAAAAGTGCGACTTTTCTTTTAGTTCACGTTTGGACGCTGATTTCGAAAGTGTCAACAGTGTTTTTTTTTATCAACCCGTCTAGAGAATTTACAAACTTTCAGTTTATAAAACAAAAATTGGGAAATCGTATTTATATAGTTTTAAATTTTTCCTATACATAAAATGTTCCATACATAAAATATTCCGTCAATGAAAATCTCAATTTATTTTAAAAGTCATCAAAAAAGATTAATAAAATTTGAAAATATCAAAGCACTAATTGTTAAGTATTTTAATAAGTGAATATTTCTTAAGAATTATGAAATATGCATTTGATATCAATTTTTTTGAGTTATAATTTTCAGTTACTAAGGTTTTTTTTTTTTTAATTATAAAATGACTTAAAATATTCCTTATGAAATTACGAAATTCTGGTTTTATATAAATTGTATTTTTTTACTTCTACTACTGAAATACGATTACTTTCATACATGAACTTTTTATCTCTCGTAATTTTAAAAGCCTTAAAATGCTCAAAATTATGCAATTTTTTAAAGTTAATGCTAGATTTTTATTTTTATTTAACGAAAAACATTAAAAAATATATGACTAGTTTTAAATGGACATCATTTGCATCAAAAATTCTCTGTAATTTAATTGCAACGCAAAACTCTGTGAAAAAAAATTATCCTCAGCTGTATAATACTAGTTCTTAAATTGTTACTTTTTTTAATAACACAGTAGGGAATATGTTTCCTTTTTAAAGAAAATGCTCAAGACATTTGTTGTAAAATATTAATAAAAAAGAGTATGTTTTGACAAGGGAATTTTTTTATTTAAGTTAAAGTAATATAAAAACCTTATTTATAAACTTATATATTAGTACAAAAGCTTAACTGAAATTTTTTAAATAGTAAATACTAGATTACAATCGGAATGAAGACTATCAATTCCACTTGTTCAAATTGTTATAAATGTTGATAATTTTCTTTATTGAAAACCAAAGCAAGCTAAATTTAAGTTGTTAGCATTATTCCTTAAAAACTGAATAATTCTAAAATATTTGTAGCAATACTAAGTGATGGTTTTACTTCGCTGAATAAATTGCAAGTAAATTAATTATATTGATAAGCGAAATTGCTCCTCTGAAATTCCTAGAGAGGATAAATTATGAATCTAAGTTTATTTTATGGTGGCGGCGTAAACAGATTAAAATGTGGTTTTCAAGATATTAATTTAACCGTATAAATAGAGCCTAAAACCAAGTATCATTTTATAATTCATCTTAAAATTTTTATGAAAATTTAGAAATTAACAAATATTTTTTATTATCAACAGTAACGTGAAGTTTTAACCATATTTAACTTGTAAGCAATTGCACATTAAATTTGAAACATTTAAAAAATTAATAAAATTTCGAATTGTTGACAGTTACAAGCTTTAAATTATCAGTTTGTTAATATCGTTTAAAATATCGTTTGTTTTTCCACTACAGTGGATAATTATACTATTTGAAATCGGATGATGTTTGCAATTAAGAAAGATATTTGAAGTATTTTTTTTCAAAGGAAATATTATTTTGATAAACCTTTATTAAAAATTTGTTTGAATGCATCTTAAAATCTTGTTTCCAGTACTAACCACACCTTGCATTTCTGTGTCAGGAAATCTAACAGGATTTTTTTTTTGTAATGAGTATAATTTAAGTGATAAATGTATATGAATTAATATTAACTTTATGTTTTAATTAATACTAACTGTATGAAGCAACTATTAAACCATATGTATTTCTGAGGACATAAAATCAAAAGATTTTTTTTAACAAAAAGCTTTAAAATAATTGGAGGGTGTAAAAAGACAAACTTAAAAATATAATTATTCTATTATACTGCAGACTGCATTTTTTTTAAAACCAAAACTTAATTCTGTTGATTTATAGTGGGTACAATAAAAATATTTATTTTTGATCTCTACATGTAAACAGTATAGTTTTCATTTGTTAATTTTTTGTTTTTTAAATTTCCTTTTTAAAATATTAAAATTAGAAGAGTGGTTACAATTTAGAAAAGTGTCATGTGCTCCTAATACGTACTCAAACTTAAGTTTGCAACTTGCCTTATAACATAAAATGATCCTCGGAATACCTTTTTCGTGTTATTTAAAGTAATAGCCTTTATTCTTATTGCAAAACTAAATGTCAATGCTACCGATGTCATACAATACATTAAAATAAGAAGATATAGATGTGCAAGTGCAACCTTAACGAAATTTCGTTGAATACTTTCTTCTTATTATATAATAGATAAAGTAATTCAATAAAATAAAATTTACCTTATTTAGTCATACAGTCTACATTCCAATGTATACAGCAAAAAATATTAACATTTTAAATAAAACCAATTCATGTTTCCGATTAATCCACATACAGCTGTAAAATACAATGCGTACAGAATCTTTTCGAATCAAACACTTCCCGCTTCCAAGTCATGTTTTCTTTTTCAGACATGTCCAAAAAATATTATTTCAGAAACATATCACTGCAAAAAATCACGAAACGTCATCGAAAAAATATGAGAGTCTAGACCGTCAATTGCCTCTCAGCGTAAACTTTTTTTCCCCTCTCTACTCCCTCGTGGAGAAATATCTCGCATTCGGAGGGTTGCAGTAGAAAAAGAACTTCGGCGTCGCGCCAATTTTTAAAGTTGAAAAGTAAGGAATTTTTTCCCGCCAAACGAAATAAATTGTAGTCAGTGAATTAAATCACTGTCAATGGATAAATTAATCTGAAATGGACCATTGGAAGTTATTCTAGCATTTGTAAGTATTTCATGCATTATTTTTTAAAATGTCATATCAAGCAATAAATACACACGCGTACAAAGGTCAATCTTCAAGTGATATATTCACAAAAACAATTAATTAGATACAATTTCCACATTATTTGAGGATTAAACTTTTATTATAGGAACACCAATTTTATCATAAAATTTATATTTTTTCCTATTTAATGTAAAAAGTCTAAAATTTCAGATAAACTTTTAATAACACAGTATTTTGAAGAAAAGCTATAATAATTATTAGCTATATTATCAAATTCTCTAACATTCCATTTCTGAAAATATATTTCAAACATGCAAGAAGATGTGAAAAGACTGTAACAAGACAAAATAAATGTGCCCTTAGTTGTTACTAAATAAAGGAATAAACATTTCATCGTGAATTCTAAAAATCCGACTAGAGCTCCTTATGGTGTGAATGCCCAATAAGTATAATTAAAAACTATAATGTCACAATTTGAGTGCACCTATTATTTTGCGAGCATATACCCAGTATATAGTAGTTTCAAAGAAATTGTTATTAAAATGAAAAGTATCTTTTGGTGGTTGGATTAAGTTTAATATAAGGCAGGTAATTATTTTTTATATAAGGCAGGTAATTATTTTTTATGACAGCATTTCAGTGGAGCTAGCTATGATAATTTTGCCCATTTAAAAGAACAATTAATCCGAGCTCTCTGTGGATGTTAAAGAATGATGAAAGTTAACATTTTACACTACAAATGGTATTTAAGAACTTATTTATGCCACATAAAAATAATATATTCGTGCACACGATTTTAACATTCCAAATAACTGTCAAAACTAAGCTTATAACACGATTTCAATTTTATAAAAAAAATTGATACATATTTTTTCATTCATAGTAGCCCTATCAACATATTCAATACAAGATTTAAAAAATATTTAAAAGTTTCAAAGTTTTTTTTTAAATAAAGAAATAATCTATTTGAATATCTTACTTCCCATTCACTTTTTAACTTCAAAAATCAGTAACAATCTAAAATAGGAAACACCCAAATCAAATAGGAAATACTCAAATGTCTGTTGAAAGTATCCATGCACAACTGAAGCTATTTTTCAGGCCTCATTTAAGTCCTAAATACACGCATTCATGGATGCCAAAATAATGGCGCAGTTTGCTGTTCCGATTTGGCAAAACTGTAGAAGTGAAAATGAGGACCATTTGTTAGCATTACCTGTTTTCAAACAAGCAGACAATGACTCGACACGAGTTAAAATAGATATTAGAAGTATGGGGATAATCTGGGCATTACAATTGTAGAAATTTTCATGATGGCTTTTTAAACCAGGATTCATATTTATGCAGTTCAATTGTGCTGTAAAGTGATCATGAAAATGTACAATATTCAAACACATAAGAATAACCATTTACTTGTTTGAAGTCACGGTGTCTCCTTTGAAATTAGATCATGTTTTAAATATTATTTAATTATAAGAGCTAACAATAACTCAAAACAAGTTAATTAGAAATTCTAGGTTTTGGGGTTATAAAATTATTTTTGATGATTTGAATTTCGTTGGTTTCATGATGTCTTAACAAGTTTATAAGGATTTCTATCTTATGTAGTTCAGCAGTATGCTTGTTCTTTCATTATTTCCAAAGTAGGCCCAGACTTAAGGGCCTTTAAAAACGGTTGTAATCGTAAAAGTGGTTGTACATCGTAAAAACGTGGTTGTTAAGTCCATCGTACGGAAGTCGTAATGACCAAATATAGTTGGCATTTTATTTAGCAGCTAAAAAGGCACTTTATATCGCAGCTAAAAAGACGAATTTCATCAAGAAAAAATTAAATCTTTCAAAGTTTAGTTTTATAGGACTTATAATATACGGTATTTGGGCTTCCGTTGCGGTTTTAAGAGTTCAAATTGGCATCACTTGTGCACTATTGCCCGAAGACTTTAAAATACCTTTGAACATTTTATATAAAATTGATAAACATTTCGGATACGTTATTTGGCATTTTAGAAATATAAATTTACATTTTTTAAAAAATTTTTAAAGGAATTTTAAATTTTGAAAAATTATTAAAATCTATACGTGTTGTAGACTTCAAGAAATAGTAACAAAAATAAAGCTACTGAAAAGTAGCTGGGTATAAATGCAAGATATCGAACTTGTATGCTAATTGTGAATCAACTGTTTATTAAATTAAATTTGAAAATTTAAATGTCTTAATCGAATCTAGCTTGTTCAAATATTTGAAATCGAAGGTACAATAAAGAAATCAATTACTCAATATTTGTTGTTCATTTGAGTCTCTATATTTGTTTGGTTACTAGAAAACACTATTTACCTATAATTATTTGAGTGAAATCGATCGTTCTACAGTGATCATTCTTATTGAATGTCCAAACCAGTTACAATTCTAAATAAAAAGAAAAGTTTTTGTAAAAAGGATTTTTTGTCAAAGTATAAATTTTTGCATTGAAATCCGATAAAAAACGACTCCCATGAAATTACCAATCTGATCAATTGGTACGAAGAGTTCTAATTTTAAAAAAATGCTAATCATTCATAACATTACATTTGTAAAATTGAATCTTTTTAGCTAATTAGCAAATTTATGAAAAGTAAACCTTTTTAGAACAAATAAGCAAAATATACGAGTTATTCTATTTTTAATAAACTTCTCGCGAGAACTACTTGGGACGAGTTTATTAATTTTGAGCCGCGGTCAAGTGACGAAAAGTTAGAGGAAAACACTAAGTTCATTCTCGCAAGCAAAGAAAATATTTTTTACGTGTTGTATTCAAAACTGGCCAGCGTTGAAACACTATGCATAATAAATATGTTACTGTCTCTCATGGAATAATGTCTAATGTTTGGATAATAAAATGTGTATAATGCTATTTTTCTATTGGTGCTCACATTTCAGCTTGTAATTTGCCTTTTGATAAAATGAAACAAACCTCAGATACTTTCTTCGTATTATTTAAAACAATAGTCCTTATTCTTATTACAAAATTAAATGTCAATACTACCGAGTTAATTAAGTTCCCTAAAATAGGCAGATATACAAATGCAAATGTCTTCCTTTACGATTTTTTTTCAAATAATCTAAATGATGAATTATCATTAATGATTATATCAGTTTTACCGTTTTTTAGGAAGTATAAACGAAAATATGGCTAGTGTCTAGACATTGAAACATGACAGTTATTTTGCAAAATAAAATGATCACCAAAATATCGCCACTAAGGCGATTATTGATTCCGATTGAAAGCCCTGCAAATTTCAGGTGAGCAAGGGACAGTGGTCACATGATCTGGTGACACTGTTGTGCTTGTGCTATCTCCACGGATACGGGGCATGCGCCATATCTCCCATCCATCTTCGGTTTCCCATACTTTTTTCCTCTTTGACTCACTTTTTACAGTCAAATCTCTATGGCTTTTGCATTCAAATGAGTTAAGAATGGAAATACATCATTCATTGGAGTTTTTCTTAAATTAAGTGCTAGGTTTTCTCAAATAAGGGATGTTGAATGCTTCTGTTTTCATTACTTCACGTGCTAGTCGTCATGTTTTATAACTTAATTTACTGCAATTCTTATGAACCTTCTGAGCAAATTGGCTAAACTGTAGGGTAATTCCTTGCAAAATTATCCTTTCTGTAGTGTAAGTCACGTTTATAAAAAGTGATTATCACTACAACTTTTAACATTAAATAAAAAAAATGTGGAATAGTTGATACACGTATTCTAACTAAATAATGTAATGCGATTTATTTTTTTAATTTAAAAACTTTTAATCTCCTCTTAAATCGTGACTTATAGTTACATAAAATTGGCCTGTAAATTTGTTTTCAATGCTGATGAGTTTAAAGCTCACCATTTTAAACTGAAATTTAGTTTCGATAATTAAAAGCCAAAACTAAAAAAATACACAAAAATTTTACCATACTTTAAATTTTAAAAATGAGTGAATTCTTCAAATTTATAAATTTTTAAAAACTTGTGTGTTGCTGGGAAAATGACAGTCAGATAACGGGTTCATTCGTCTGTATCCCTCCGAGGGTTAACGAAACTTTCGAAATGTTCCGATGCAGTTTTCAATATCAAACCGTAAATAAATTAAATATAAAGTCAAACTTTGCATTATATTTATAAACAAAATTCATATATACTTTGCATTATAAGAATTTGAAACTAACTGGTTTAACAAAATTTACTCTTGATTAAAAAGAAACTTTAAAAAATTAGTTAACTACTTGGGGTGAAGGTAGAAATATTAAATTTGGAATTACTTTAAATAGCCTTTTCACGTAAAATAAGAATGCTGCGAAACTTGTGATCTTATGTCAGTTTATTAGTAACTTTGTATATCTTTAGTATCGTAAGAACTTTCGTCTTTATGTTACAACCAATTTTTAAATCAATAAAGTTGAGTGCTTACGTCACAAATATTCTTAATAAACTCTAAACATAGTTCTTTCCGAACTATTTAGAATAAATGTCTTCACTTAGTACGTGCATATATTTTACGATATTTAATAATATGATTAATTTTAACTTAGATACGTGTCATGCATTTTTGACCATTTTGTGATAGATGTATGAAACCTTTATTTGGAGCTTTTCCAGAATGAAAAAAAGTTGCCAAGCAAATAAAAAATGCACAACACCCAAACATTGTCATAAAAATCGAGAGAAAATTCCTTCTCCGCTTTTTCCCGCGGAAAAGTGATAAAAAAGGTCACGTAAGATGTCAGCGTAAATTCTCACGCAATATTTTCGGCATGGTTATTTGTTATTTTATGCTCGCCAAGATTGTCACTTCCTGGCTTTACAGTAATGTGTAGTATCAAGGTCATTTTATGGCATTGGGTCATTCAAAATTAGAGAACGGATTACAAGAATATTATGTAATGAATAACCAAGCAGTGTTATTATCAAACCCAGAAAATTAGGTAACCCCTACTTTTTGAGCAAGCGTTGTCAGTATTTAATTGCACGGAGTGACTAGTTCTCAGCAAGACTAACTATAAATACGCAATTAAATTTTTAGTTTTTCCGATTGTTTCATTTATTGAAATCCCCCCCCCCCCTTGCAATGTAAAAACATACGCTTAGATCACATCGCGATTAAAAAAAGAATATTAAAATGTTAATTCATCGAAATTCAATGTTTTTATCAACCCTCCGAGGGATGACCAAATTTTCTGACGTATAAACTTGTTACCAGTGCATGAAAATAAAATTTTAATTCTTATTGAAAATTTTAATTCTTAAATGTTCTAAAGCATTATATTTCTGTAGTAGCCGTTTGTAAATGGCTCCTCCATGTTTTATGTTTAAAAATTGAATAAATAATAAAATTTATAAGTATTCTTAATAATTATGTGTGTCGTTAGAAAACTTGACAGTCAGGTGACAGGTTTTTACGTCTGTATCCCTCAGAGGGTAAATAGAGCTTTATACTGGGTGATACAAAAATAATGATAACTTTTTTTATACTGCATACATGACCTTGTAAACCTGCATTTATGACCCTTAAATACTACATAGCATTAAGGGGATATCATTATTTTGGGAACACCTTGTATTATCTACTGTATTTACAAATTTTGACATTAAAAATAGAATAACTCATAAAATCAATCTACTAAAAAAATTACGAATATTTTTCATAAGTAAGTAAATAAACATCAAGCGAATAAATTAAATTTCGTCTTTTCTGGAACTGTAGTAATTTGCTCTAAAATGAATGCGTGACAAAATACGGATCAAAAAAGCGACAGATTGCTTGAGATAAGACACAAGTACTACAGAACAACTAGTTAAAAAAATATCAGAAATACATAGATTATTTTGCTCATACCTTTCCTGTGAACAACCAAAGTTCAAAACAAAATGAGCTCAAAATCGATAAAAATTTTGCCAAACAATTTTTCCTTGAAATTCCATTGATTATTCGTTTGTTCAGTGAAAAGTATCACTAACCTGTCTCACAACACGCAAACCATCGAAACCAATTATTCAGAGAAAAGAAAAAATCCTCCCAAAATGCCCGGGCAATTCGCATTTTCCCCAGTGTCGCAGGGTAACGATTTGCGTGTTAACAAAATTTCTTAATCGACATCTTCACGAGAATTTGTAGTGTTTTCGTGTTTCGCCCCAATATTACATTTCATGAAGTCTAATTCCTTGACTCCCTACTTAGTCGTAAAAGCATTCGGAAAGGTCAATATTTCCCGGGAAGATGACGTTTAAGTAAGGTAGTTAGTATTTCAAAGACATTTTGATGTTAATGAAGGTTTCAAAGTGTTAAAGAAAAGATATTCCGGTTATTAAGAAATATTATTAGAAATAATTTAGGATTACAGGATTCAATAATATACGAAAACCATTTTTCACTCTTAAATGCTCCTTTTGCTAATTAAAAGGATTTTTTTTTTGTATTTGGATTGTATAGGAATTGTTTGCAGTGTACAGTGAGCCCTGGTGCCTTGGTTCCTGGTTTTGTTGTTTATTCTCTTTACCAACTTTTTCATGCAGTAAAAGTATTTTATTCAACTCTTAAATTTAATAATGCGAAATGTAAAGTTTTTACTCAACGCAAATATCACAACAAGATCCATAAGAATGGTGTATAAGGAAAACGAAAAAAATCCTACTAACATAACTAAAGACATCTATAACAAAAAAAAAAAAAAAAAACCCGCGAAGCGAAAGTGTTAATCAAAGGCATCTAACAGCCGAGTCCGAGAAATTGGTATATTTTCTGCTTATCAATACCAAGTTTAACCCTTTTACTACTAATATGGCACAGGCGGCCGTACAACAAGCGATTCGATAATGATATTCTTATCACATATTACACGGAAATGAAAATCCCGCGTAGCGAAAGTGTTAATGAAATTCATCTATAAGCATATCACGCATCTATATATAACTGAAATTTGGTCTGATACATATAACCTGCGCGATCGGATTTATAGGTCGATTGGGATCGAAGTATTAGCAATTTGATAATTGAGAAAATCAATCAAATTATACCCTGATTGATTGCCGTGAGGGAACTATTAAACCCCACACAAAACAAATATATTCAATTGCACAAAAGTACAAGTAATCCACTCACCTTTCACAGGTTCATGTTCAGTCCACTTTAAACAACAATCAGGAAACCACTTTACGAAACATTTCACTAATCTGTCGCTTCAGGATGAATACTGTGCACCATTTTATAAACAATCGTGCATTCGCAAATCACACAAACTCATTTGTTTTGGTTATTTAATCATTTCCGGGTGTTTATTTCTAGCCTCCTTTAGGAGCTTTAACACAGTCGTTTAAGCCTCGTAAGTTAAAATTCTTGTCAAGTGAGTCGACACCTGAGAGGGCATCCAACGGAACTTTGAGCGACATCACAACCACATACAACTAGTCCAAATGCAACTTTCATTTATACATCTATATAAGCTAAATAACAAGCTATTCTTGAATCATGGGTATGCTTCATGTTTTGATAAGCAACTGAAATTCCGAACAAAAACAAAATATTTCTCGATAAACCACCATTGTTGAATCTGTAGCACGTGGGTTAGATTAAGTTATGCGTTTCCGGCTGTTTACTTCTAGCCCCTTTTGGAGCTTTAACGCAGCCAACTAAGCGTCGTCATTTAGAAACCTGGCCCAGTGAAAAGTTCGACACCTAAGCAAACCAGTGACGCCTTCGTGCATGTCACGTGAGAACAGAACACCAATCGAAGCACTGATGAAATGAAGAGAAGAGTCTAGTTGAAATAACGTCCCACTAGGGCGCGTGGGCTATTAGCGACGGGCGTCATAACGACAGTCAAATGAGATTTTTGTCGCACTGAACATATTTTCAGCTTTAAGTATAACAAGTTTCTCATTTTCCTAAACTTAAGTAAATTAAATTTTTTATCGTTTCAAGTGCTGTTTTTAACGGATCTAAGTGCAAACTAAAAACTTAAAGTTAATTTTCTCGTGTCCACCTTTTTGTCACACATTCTCTTCACTAAGCTCTTTTGTGTAAACCTCGAAATTGAATAAATGGTGGCATTTAAAAAAAAAAAACTGCGTTCTTTAAATTTGACGTTTTTAAAAAAATTTAATCTAAATCAAGTCTTTAAAACGAGTAAATTTGTAATAAATACAGTATCTTGCTTTGACTTGGTTGGTTTCCGGCCTAGCGAATTTGACGTATTTTTATGTAATAACTTTTAGAAGTTATGTGGTTCAAACAGAACGGATTTTAAGACGCACTTTCAACAGGTTTGTGTTATTTGGGAATTTCAATCACAAAAGAACAGTTTTGACAATTTTCTCATAAAAAAAAAATAAAGGTTGTAAAAATAGCTTAGTAAGAAATGTTGACAGAATATGTTAAGTTTATTTATTTGACAATGACAAGATGAAACAAACTATACATAATATTAATATCATTATATTATTAATAACACTTTTTAACACAGCTACACAATAAATAAGTAATTTTCAACGAAATTTTTCACTACTTTTGAAAATTACTTTTAGAACCAAATTGATCATTTTAAAAACAATAAGACGGCTAAAGACGATAAAATTGGTAAAAATAGTCATCTAACATTGCGAATTTTTTTTTTGTCTTACTCTAGAAATACAAACTTATTTTTTACCTTTTAACTACAAACCGGGGTAAATATTGAGATTTTTTTTTTATTTTTAAAATCGTTCTTGACTCATTAATCATACGATTATTTTTTTGTTTTTTTCATTTTGAAGATAATTCTAAGAAGCAAATTCACTGTTTAAGGGGTCATAGGACTCTTAAAAATGTGCAAAGAAGGTACTACAAAGAATCATTTGATCTCTCATGTCATTTTTTAACTACTCAATATATAAGTATAATTTTTTTATATGTAATTCTACAAGAATTATTTATTATAAAACAAATTTTAAAATTTATGAAACTTTAGCCAAAACTAAAATAAATGATATTAAACATAAAGCTATTTGAACACATTGGGATTAGGCTTGCGCGGCAAATTTTGAGGTCAAAATTGAAAAAATGACCATGAAAATGACTTTATATTGTACAAATATGTACAGACAAGGACTTATACCTAAATTCTCAGCTCAATTTTAATTAGAAATTATTTTAAGAACTTTTTTCTAAAAAAATTAATAAAATTTTTTAAATTTTGATTTTAAATTTTTTTTAAAAATAATTTCTAATTGAAATTGAGCTGAGAATTTAGGTATAAGTCCTTGTCTGTACATATTTGTACAATATAAAGTCATTTTCATGGTCATTTTTTCAATTTTGACCTCAAAATTTGCCGCGCAAGCCTAATCACAATGTGTTCAAATAGCTTTATGTTTAATATCATTTATTTTAGTTTTGGCTAAAGTTTCATAAATTTTAAAATTTGTTTTATATTAAATAAATCTTGTAGAATTACATATAAAAAAATTATACTTATATATTGAGTAGTTAAAAAGTTACATGAAAGATCAAACGATTCTTTGTAGTACCTTCTTTGCACATTTTTAAGAGTCCTATGACCCCTTAAGTTTCTGAAAAATCGACTTCAAAAGTAGTTGATAATGCCACTGACCAACCTAGAGAGTTGATCTGGGGTAAATATCTACCCAGGTATGTAGTTGTAGGGTTCCTTGGACGAATAAACGCAACAATACAAGATGAAAATTTTTCTTGAACTACTAATGAGTCAGGTACACTTCAACAAGTCATGTTGTACGTTTGTGGGTTGCTCTGCATTTCACACAAGCATTGTAACTTTTAAAGCTTATGCGATTGTTCATTTTCTGCTGCAAATGCTTCCAGTTTATAGAAATATAATGCTTTTATGTTACGGACTGCTCCGCATGCGGTCGAAAAAATCTTTAAAAGTTTCGGATCCAGTTGTGTCATTTCGATCCCTGTTGTCGATTTCTGGCGCATTCAACTGTAAAAAAAGCCACAATATTAGTTTGCTAATTTACGATAAAAGGAATAAAGTTCAAGGATATGTTCTTTCAATTCGAAAACAAGAACTTGTATTAGTTTTTTTTCTAAATTGGTCATGGGATATATTTTTATTATTTCTACATTATTTTTCGCTAGAACTTTTAATCGCTAAAATTTTCCCGAAACTTAAGGATTCATTTTCTAAGCGTCTAGTTTAATGTTTAGTCAATAGAACCCCGTTAATTCGACTCCAACTGAAATGTACGAAATGGCAAATTAAAATTAAATAAATAAGGATAAATGTTAGAAAAAAATATGCTACATCAACACAAAGTATATAAAACACTTCTATTCCAATAAATATTTTCTTTTTTAACCACTATAAGAAACCGCATTCGGGTTAATAAAAATTTGGGTCGTTATTTAATGGGCGATAACGTTGACAGAGCGCCTCCGTAAGATATTGATGGACGTACGGAGTCTCCTTGCAATTTCGTATTTCCTTGAGGCACAATTTCGTAGGAACAGTTACTTATATTTGGCAGCAAATATAGCTTGCAATGAAACCTGACATTCGGAACAACAGAGCGTAGGTTAAATAATGTGGAAATCGATTTCAATCTCTCGGTTCGCGATGTTATTGAATAGAGAGTTAGTCTATAAAAAGTAGAATTAGCGAGGTTCCACTGTACTTACAATGTTAAGTACTTAATTTTTGCAGGATATACTTCCTCCTTGAAACGCCAGCAATGTGACTCAGAGCCGAGTCATAACATCCTGAGAAAAAAGGCTCTCTTTATTCAAACAGTTCTTTCGCATCGAAGTTCATTGGTAGGAATATCCAAAAGCATACAAACTTTAATCCATCCAAAACGTTTCTTAAACATTCCAAAAAAATTATTACGGAAATAATCTTAGTGTAAAAGGAAGGAACAGGCATTTAGATGTAGTTTTGTTGCATATAAGTGGTTAATAAAATGTATTAACACTCTAAAATTGAAAATTATAAGCATATTTTTTCATGTGAATGTTCTAGCTTGAAACAGCATAAGATTCATAGAATAACGCGTTAGTTAACTATAAGCTTGAGCAGCTAACGTTTGAAAAATATATATGTTATTAGTTGCTAATATTTTAAGAAAACTACAGAATAAGTTCAGTCAAACTTCGTTAAAATAAATCCCAAGGAGCATACAAAATGTGTGTTTTCTTCGATACATCCGAAGGATTCAAAAGATTTTCTATTACTACGTGGAACGTAATTGAGTGCGAATGTAGAGTAATTCGTTCTAACAAGGTTTGACGTTTTAATAAAAGAGCTTGTTTTGAAGTTCAGAACGACAAAGTAATAAGATGAATCACTCATATAAACAGGCAACCTTGGCACGGAGCATAAGCTGAAACTATCCCAATCAACTAATTGAAACTCTTGGAACTCAACAAGTTGATATTCAGTTACTTTAGTCAGAACGCTTTACACGCTTTCATCGTACTTACGATGTCGGATGATCGTAGTGGTAATGATAAGTAACTTGGATCTTTCACATGTGATGAAAGGGAAAACCGTACTTGTTTTCAGCCAAGTTGTAGTGGCAATTTTAACCCTTTCAGTCCCAAAAATTTACTACACTACAGAAACATCTGATATTCACAAAATAAGCTTATTTTAGGTCAAATATACGAATTACATAAGAAAAAAAATTCATTTAAATTTTTTATATGGTTTTTGAAACAATGCCAAAATTCTTTAACTGTGGAAAACAACAAAATAAAAATATATATATAAGATAAAAAAACACTTCGAGTTATATATTTTAAGGTACCTGACCATATTATTAAAAAAAAATTAGTAATTATTTTAACCGAAATAGTTTAAATTGTGTTTTAAATATGTGGAACTGAAGTGAACTTATCAAAAATCAGGAGAAACGATTGTTGACTATTTTCTAAATAAAAAAAATAGTAGTTCTGACTTCTATTGAGATTAGTGTAAAATATTGTCTGATAGAACAAAGGATGAAGAATCGAATGATGTGTGTTTGGATGTCATAACGGGACATAAAAAATTTGAAAAAAATATTGAAGGTGATGATGCCAAATGGCATCACTGGGACTGAAAGGGTTAAGGAGCTTCGGTACTTTTCACAACTTTTTCTTTGCTTTTGCACTAGCTGAATCCACTTTTTTTTATAAGTAAGCCACATCTATAAACACTACTTTTTAGTCAAAAAAGTTAAATTATTTCAAAATTTGACAAAATGCAAGTTTTTCAGCATTTGTACCTATTTTCATATTCCCTCTCCTCTACCTACCTATTCCTACGGTTTCTTAATTTTGTGTAATCAAAAATTTATTACAGCTTCTGTGTTTGCATCCTAATAAAACTATGTATTCAAATTTTAGCTAATACACACTACTGTTTTGTAAAAAAATATTAACAAAAAAAATCTTGGATTTTTCATGGAGAAAAATTAATTTTCAACTTTGAACGTTGTTTACAAAATGTCAAATTCAAATAGAACAAAAGCAATGCATACTTTCATTGAAAATACTATTTCGTATTTAAAAAAAAAGAAAGCAGTTTAAAGTGCTGCAGTTAAAAAGCCTTAACATTTTGAAATGCTCAAAGTATGAAAATCTCGTCGGGAGATATTTGCCTCTCCAGTTTAATTTTAACGTTATCATAACAAGTTAATACCTCATATTTATCATAACTCTTTTGGTAATAGAATTTTTTTATTTGGTTTGCTGTGAATTGTAGGTTATTGGTTAGATTATTTTTCCATACAATTAAACGAAAAAGGGCAATTTTGCCTATTTCAAGGTACTAGAACCCCTTAAAGAAGTGCGCAAACATTTGCTGATGTATATTGCATCTGCAGCAGCGATTAACATTGTCACTGCTTTGTTGAAAAACGCAAGCAAAGCCGTAAATATGATATTCCTTTTCCGTCGCCTGTGACAGATCCAATTGACTTAACTCATTAACGACTGAAGACAAGAAAATTTACAATAGGAAAAATAAGCTTTTCGCTTAATTTCATCAAAATAAACAAAATATAAGACAAATGGAGGTCATCGTCCTGAACAATTTATGATACAAATTAAGTTAAACAAAAAACGAACTTTAGAAACTCTAAGGTAAAATTTTTATGCTGATTGGGTCCTTAATATGTTAAAACGAAATCGTTACATCGAACATTATCGGAATCATGTGAAATGCGTCATGCGAAACGAACTTCTTCCTGAACAGAAAACTCTCGCTAAAATTCAATTGACTAAAAAGAAAGATTAATTTTTGATTGGTTTTCGTTTGGGCAGTTACTTTGAACAAATCTAGCTTCATTTCAGCACCATGTCCCTTCAATGTCAATCCTATTTATGCTCCCTTATGTATGTCTATCACCGATTTATGATTCGTTCCATCTTTACCTGCAGAGCCGGCTCTGATTTATTCGGCACTGTTTCTACTCACCACAGGCGGTGGCTGAGACAGCATCTCGGGGGGAGGAGTGGGCAGGCGATTGTCAAGATTCATGTCGTCGAAAGTGAGCTGGAAAAAAGAAAGAAAATCTTTACCCTTTTAACACGTGAACTGATACAATATAAAGGAATGCCAAAAGGCCATATCCAGGCCAAGTTCAGTCGCTTGTATTTGAGGCTATATAAAAGTTGCCTACAACCGACGGCGACGCTTCAAATACCACATAAAAGACAGTGGCAGACAAAGTCGAACCATTCGCTTTCTATCCTCGTCTATCGACACTTTAAATGTCAGCTTCACTTCTATCAAAGTATTTTACTTGAACTGTTTAATGCAAAAGAAATCGTGAAGAAATCTTAACATTTGCTGACTAAAAACACAATTGTGACAAGTTATTGATTTAAACTACGGATAAAACTTTGAAATAATTACATTTTAACAAAATAAGTATTTTATATGAAATGGTTGTTCTTACCTGTTGCCGTCTACTTTCTTTGTCTTTGATTCTTCTTGAGAACTGAATCACGAAGATGACAAGTGTTACTGCTAAAAATACCAAAAACAAATACACAGCCCCAGAAACAGCATTCAGTGACCCAAGAGATGATTCTTCCACCTGAAAATACCACAATCAAAATGTTAGAATGGAAAGGGTGAAAGTACAATTTTGTTATTTGAGTCTCACCACCTTATTATTATAAAGTTAATATATAATGTCCATGAATGTAGCTTTTTGTCATCAGCCATCTTCCTTGATACTTTCTATAGTGCAGAAAATCATATTGCACATAAATGCATTTCATTTATTTTGAAAGTTTCAATTTTATGGGATTTTTATATTAGATGAAATACTATGCTAAGTAGAGTTTATTGATAACATTTTTAAGAAAATATGTTTGACTTATTGATATCCATAAAAAATTATTTGTTTTGAAATGTCTGTGTTGGAATGAAAATGTTTAGCAATTATTTATCTAAGTAAAAAAAAAAAAAATGTACAAATCTAGATGAAATATCCTCTACGCTTTTTCGTTTGTACATGATGTAAAACAGTTCTTGAGAGAAACCTCCTACCTTATCAAATTTACATTTTGTTAAAATACATTATTATAAATTACTATGTATTTATATATATATTTTTATTTCTAACTTACAATCTCTTCTTTACACTGACTGGCTTCAACCCACCACTTCTGGTACAGCTGTCCTAAAACTCCGTCATCATGCATTTGTATTATAGCATCTGAGATGTTTTTACTGAAATTTAAATTAAATTATAATTAGAAAAAGGATGTAAAAATTAATTCAAAATACACAATATTTATAAGTACAGTATATGTTTCGTTTACATAACCTTTCTGGATCAATTTTTTTTTGTTCGAGCATTTTTTTTTATTAATATGATACAGTGTTATTTAAAAGTTCAATTTATGAATCAGAACGGAGAACAAAAAAAAAGTTTAGAATATACAAAATAACGTTTGAGTACAAATAAAATCAGCATTAGAACTAAAACAAACAAATATTGCTAAATAATGATAAAGGGTCTTGAAAATGGGTTATTTTTAGAATGACGATTACGTCGATAAAGAGACTTAAAAATGTTACAAAATTTTAAAATATAAAAGTAAATATTTGTAATCAGTGTATAAAAGTAAATTGTTCAATAAACCATAAGGAATTTATACAAATACCTGTCTACATTTCAGATAAGCGATATATTTTGTCTAAAAACTTTTAGAATTAAAACAACTTATCAGTTAAGCTCTTATATCTTAACAGATCTCTGTACAATTTCAATGGGGAAACTTTTGATACAGTTTTTAAATAAAGTATACGACATGTGTTCACGAAAACTTACAAAAAAAATTCAGAAGAAAGTTATTTTGCTAGTAAACTAATTATACGTATAATTTTAAAGATATGAATTAGTTATAATTAAAACAAAATTTTGTGTTTACATATTTACGTACCGTTAGTGCTGCCACCTGTAATTTGTGAATTACTCAAATTTTGTTTTATTTATAACTAATTCATATTTTTAAAATCATACTTATTAATTGTTTTAATTGTAAAATAACTTTCTTCTGTACTTTTTTTGTAAGTTTTCGTGAGTATATGTCCGTATACTTTATTTAAAAACAGGGTCAAAAGTTTCCCCATTGGAATTGTATAGAGGTCTGTTGCCATAAGACCCTTAAGAATAAATTTTTAGCATTCATTTTGACATTCCATGGTTTAATTTTGAACAAATTCTTTCCGATAGGTTTTAGTTCGCTTCTACTCGCATCCTAGTTTTATGTTCTGAAGTCTCTTAGGCTCTCTAGAGATACAGATACTCACACAATGTCTTTGTCAAGCTGCGGTGCGAGGCCAATGGCATAGGCTGCGAACCCGAAATCGTCGTGTGCGGACACCATGCGGCCACACGGGGCTCGCCGCAGAGCGTAGTCGGCCTGAAGCGAGTCCGTGACGAACACGTGGCCTCCGGATCGCACGCGCTCGATGCCTTCCGAAATACTGTGCCACACGACCTGGTCCGGATTTTCTTTGAAATAGTCTTGGAGTTGTTTGTATAAAGGGAGATTAGAGTTCTGGAAAAATAAAGCTATAGTAAATGGAATGCAACACATGTTTCATTTGTTGTTGTTGGCTTATTCCTCTTGGTAAAGCCGCAGGCCAAGTCCATGAGCACGAAAGTCTTCAAGAAATCAAATACTTGAAGGAGACTAGAGTAGAGGTTAATTTTTCCGGTCCAAAACAATGTAAAATGTTTTCGGGAGAAGCCTGTACGTAATGCCACATGCGCATTTAACAATAGAGCACTTTAATTTTATAAGTGTTTATTATTTCACAGGGAGTGAGTTTGACTAACGGGATATTCGGAGAGAAGAAAATATGCTTACTTCGATATAGCTTGCTGTGATACCCGGTTTGAGCATGCCAATCTTTGGCCATCCTCTTGTCAGTGACTCCTAGATGAAAAAAAATTCTTAATAGAAAAATTGAAAACATTCTGGGTTTTCACCGTGTTGTAGGCTACAAAATGTTAAATCTTACGGAACACTTTGCCTGATTGGAATAACTATTCTGTGTACGTAATACACTGCAATAAATATTAAAATTTTATAACTTTGTTCTTAAAAAAAGGAGTTTTTGAGCATTATGAGCTCCTTGAGCCAATATGTTTATACCATGACTGATTTATTTATTGCTTTTGGATAAAGTCAATTGACTCTTTGGGGGCACTTTTAGGTTTGCCAATGCGCAGCCCATTCTATTTTATGTCTTAGCAAATATGACCATCATCCAAAAAGCGAAAAGTGGCTCTTAATAGTGACCCTCTCTCCTCTAAAATTCAAAAGATCTTAACCCAAATGTTTCGAAATAATCAATCAAGAAACAAACTCTTCTTTCTTTATCTTTTTGACTTACCCGTAAAACAGTTTCCATTGACAAAGACTTCAGTTGCGTTAGCTGTGAGCCGTCCGTCTGCATTTGTAGTTGAGCTGTGAAAGAAGCTATATAGAAGCAGATGAACAAACTTGTACTCCACCACCAAGATACTGCCAATAGACGAGATGAAATAGACCTAAAATAATATTTGCACGATTTTTAGGGTCAATTCATTACAATTCACCCATACCTGGGGCTCAATATTTGCGTATGACTTCTTCCTGGCGATCATTTTACCTTTACTTCAAAGCCAATTTTTGACAGGAAACTACTTTCGCTTTTAGGTATATAACTGTTATTTTTATAAATATTAAGACAAAAAAAAACTATCAGAATTATGCTATAAATAGTTTGTCAACGCATAATATTACCAAAGGGGTGGGGAAGGGGGAGATAAAAAAATTACAACTAAAATATGAAAATTCGCAACGGTTAACCAATGCTCTCCCTATTGAGCGATTTCGTCACACATCAACAAGGAGTTAAAATCCGTGTTCGACCTATCCAGTACAACTAAAAACTATCTTTACTTTAAACAACATATTTTTATTGAAAATATCTGTCCTAGTATTTTTCTGTAAAATTAACTTATTTTATTTACCTAGGATACACTCCAGACCCTTGCATAGTGGCTGCTCCTACCGTCCACCACGCTGTGAGGGTGATGTTACTCATTCGACCCCAGATACCAGACAGCGATACGACGCTGTCCGGGGCTCCAGCAACCTTGGACAAGGCGTGGAAGGCGCCGGCGCACACCACAGCCGCGAGAATCACGCACACCCACGCGCCCGCACTGAAGGCGCGCAGGATGGAACGCTCGGGCTCGGGGGTCGGCACAAGCACGCTCGCGCTCACGAGGTCGAACGGATCGGTGAACTCCACAACGCGTTGTCTGCGGCTGGTGACAATCAAGTCTCCTAAGGCAATGTCGGCGGTCTAAAAAACATAAATTCTAGTACTAGAAAAAAAAAACTATCTGGCGCTAGTATGTTCTATGAGTGAAAAATACTCTTTTGCTTTTAGAATAGGTAAGACCAAAACAAAAGTTTAAATTAATAAAATAGTAACTTTTATAATTTTTTAAAAACCAATATGCAGGATGCTTAAAATAAGTCTTTATGACTTGTTTAATACGTAATATTTGAAATGTTACTGTAGAATTAGCGATTTTTCTAAAAATCTTTAACTAAAAGTTTCGAATTCCTATATACACTGGTGCCATTTTCACAAAATCATGTTTCGAGTGGCATTTTTGTGGAATAGTTGCTATACCAACATTTCAGCAAGAAATTGATGCGCTGATTACGAATATGGTGTTTTAGCAATATTGACTTTGGCTTCAAATCGATATTTCCTTAAGTACTAATTTAGACTGTCATTTAACTTTGGTGATTGAAGCTCTAAAACTACAAATTCAAGCAAGATATTCATAATCAGGGCATCAATTTCTAACAGGAAGGTTGGTTTGACAACTCCTTTTACGGCAAAGATACCGCTAGAAGCTATTTTAAGTGACTTTTCTGAAAACAGGCTCCAGACTAATATGTGACTTACTCCGTCAAGAATTTCTCCAATCATTCCCGACCATCTTCCTCTCTGTGGTTCAAATTGTCCGTAAAGTCCGTCCTTCACTAATTGCAGCTCGCATCGCACTTGCAAATGATTGCAGATCTGGTCCATCATGTCTACACAGTAGCCTTCGAATGTTCCATTTTCGTCTAGCATTACGAAAGGAGGACTCTGTAATAATCAAGATCGTTATTCCATGTTACTTAACTTTGTTATTTGTTAAGACTATTTATGAATCAAACTATCTTGATAAAAACATTTGTTGTTTAATTCATAATGTATTTCTGTCTTTTGTCCTGGACGGCAATTTGTGGATTTCCATTTGAAGTAATTATGTGATTTTTCTTAGTCTATGTGTCTGTTAATAAAATTGTTATTATTATGTATATTTTAATCCATCTAATACTCTACAATTTGTAACAACCCTTTATTTATTGTTCAACAGTACATTAATCGTATTTGTACTAGTCTGAAATTAGTGTATGTTAGATTGGGTCGCCAATAGCCCTCATGTAGTTCTTGTGCGACGATAATTCAAAACCAAACCTATGGTAGATTGGGGTTATCAATTCTCCCTTCTTTCGAAAAATTAAGAACGAATGAGCCCGAATGACCACGGGTCTCATATTTTTTATTAGATTTTTTTAGGAATTTTCAAAACGAACGAAATTCCCCTCAAGCAGTTTTACCCAATATTATGCTAAGTTGGCCGCAATATTTCTAAATAGAGAAAAAAAAACCTTGGATTTTCTGTGACTGATTTTGATAAAGGGAATTTGATGGAAAAAATGACCATTTGTGAATCATATTTAAAATTGTTTCAATACCACTAAACATACTTACGATTTTGGTAGTTATTCTAAGTATCGAATTTCTGTTGGCTGTTTGGGGCAAGGCTCCAGAATCATCCTTCTGCAGTGGAACAGATCTTCGGAAGCCACCAGATCCTCTAAAATCGGACCAAGAACCTACCTGAGATATACAACTATAAGAATTTAGGTTTATAAAGAAAATAAATTCAAAATTAGATATAGATTTTTCATGTCTATACATAAAATTTAAATATTTTCCATTCAATCCTGAAAAAAAAATCCTGTCATATTACAGAAATTTTTTTGGCAGAAAAGGGACAGAATTTTGTACTAGCAAAGCAATACAGAAAATATTTGTACATAATAGATATTTCAGGGTCTGGGTACGTTAAAAAAATAAAAGGTGAATCCATAACCCCCATGCGAAGCTTCGTTAATGGAATAGGAGTCAGACGTTGTATCATCACAGACACGTGTGGAAGTTATATATTTTACATTTTCATTCGAAGTCAAAACAAGAAAATCGGTTTTCAGCAGGTTCAATTTGTATGAGTGGCTACAGATTTTATCTGTGTTTCACAAAAAATAATGATTTCGGCAAATTTTGATATTATTGTCAACTGCAGTATTTTTAGAATACTGAAGTGTTGTCGAAGGAAATAACAGAAATATTCTGTTTTCCCAACAGAGGAATTTATAGTTAAGAACAAATTTTATAGTTGAGTTTGACATTAAAAAAAATCCAATACTTGATTTGTTAACTTATTAAAGAGAAATATTTGTTAAAGCTAACTCCTTCCTTACCGAAAAAAAAAACCCACGTTAATTTGATAACGAATACAGATTTTAAAATTCGTTTTTTGTGCAACTTAATTTGTCTTTCATCACAAATTCTTCTGTACTATGGTCTTTATTATTAGATTTGTTTATTTAGATAAAATAATCAGAAAGCTTATTTTCTCATGGGGAATTTTCTCACCAATTGTCGGTAATGAGTAAAAGTTAAACTATGAGATCCAATACAAATAAAGAATAAAATAACTATCTATTTACTTCTCTATAAGAATACGGCGCGGATTCCACTACAGTAAGATTTACATTGACTCTACTTTGTTGAAAGTCAGAGAATTGAACACGACCAGTCAGACCTTCTTCCACTCGAACCTAAAAAGTAAAATTCACATTTATTATAGATAAAATTACAAAACTTTTAACAAAGAATAACAGGATCATAATCCAACAAGATTGGTCAGTTATATGGGTATTTTTCACGTCATGAGGTAACAGTTCCAGCGGTATTGTTTGGATTTTCGTTTTTGGTTCTTCTGGAAAAAAATTGTTTTGGTGATAATTTGATCTAATTATTTCAATAAAATATTTTTAAAATATTAGAGTTTCTGAGAATAGTGAGAGCTTAAGAGTTTACCCCAAAAACAAATGAAACTGGGGAAGATAAAAGAATGAAAACTGGAAAGTTAGTACGTGATCAGAAATAACCCAATTGCCTAATTTCTGTCAAGACCCCATACTGTTTCATTTCGCTTAAATAAATTTAAATAAATTACATAAAATAACCGAAAAATGTACCTGTCTTAACACCTGGCTGACTCTGTCGTCCACAGAACGTGGGGCACAATCCGAAATCCGGCTGTTTTCCGAAGGAAAGGCAGGCATCGGAATTCGCGAGGGATTTCTGCGCCTGGTACCCCGGATAGCATAAGATAAGAATTGAGCAGCGTCATGAGTATAATAGTGATGGATCTGAAATTTAAAGAGACTAAATATCCGAAAAATTCTTTAAGCAAAAATTATGGTACTTAATCAATTCGAGAATGTTAAGCAATATCTGCATTTGTAAAGAAGTAACACAGAATTACACAAAAATATATAAAGTTTCCTCTCTTGATGCATTTGTTATGCACTTTGTCAATTTATAAATGAAAATAAATATATATATAATAACGTTAGTGGCGGCCAAAGAAAAGCAATCACTTTTTAAGGAATATTAGAAAAAAGTTGACAATTTCAAATCATCATACTCCAAGCCAAAAGCATGACACGATAATAAAGAAAACTTCGAACATAAATGAATTTACTGATGAGTAATGTTAAATGTGCTAATGAGATAAAATGTTGGGAACTATATAGCACTATTATTAACTTTAAATAAAATGCGACACAAAGAATATGTTTAAAATGTATCTACATTTAGGCTTTCATTTCTTTTTAATGATTGGTGGCCTATCAATTTCATCCATTCTCCTTTGGCGTTGCTGAATCTGTTTAAGTTTGGAGTTAGTGCCAAAAATCCTGTGATTCTTATAGCTCCAAATTCATTTGTCATCCAGAAGGTTTCAAGGACCTAGGAAGAATTTATTTGAGAAAAATTAAAATTTTTATTTAAATGTTTTTGGCGATTTTTAAGCACTGCGTCCCTTTAAGAGGGACTGTCAGTCCCATAGAACTAATGCATTATTGTTGAAATAACAACTTTTGCAAAAAAAAACTTTGCCATGTTAACGCATTTTCAAAAGGTATGGGAATCATCATAATATCAATTTAAAACAAAATTGAAAAGAAATTTACATCCGGTTGCTTAATTATCAATTGATCAATTGATAAAGTTTTTAAACAGTTCGCCATTTACTGAATATATTGGGGTATTTCAGAATTTCAAATATATATACTTAAGCAACTAGATGACATTTTCGTTTCAAATTTATTTCATTTCAATGTTATGTTGATTTCCATACCTGGGCAAAAAAGTGCTAACATGGCAAGGCAATACTTCTGTGGAAGTTGTGATTTAAAAACTAATGCAATTAGCTCTATGGGACTGAAAATTCCTCTTAAAGCAGTTTGAATATTACTTACTGGTCTACTGATTATAAAATGAAAGTTCTTTTTTCTTATTCCTGTATGGTGTACATGCAGACGTAAAATACTACTAGCCAATTCTAGATCCGTGTCTAAAATCACGTGCCTGTTTTGTCCAGGTTGGTCTATTTTTCGAAGAAAATTAATTGCTTCATCAGCTGTCTTCACTTTGGCGAATCCAACAAGTTTTATGTGTAATGCGCTATACCCAACGCGGAACATCTTCTGGAGCTTTTCTGGAACTAAAACAAAGACAAAATTAGTAGTAAAAATAAAGTATGTTTTATCTTTTCAATCCAGTTTTTTCTCTTTTTTTTTTAACCTCAATGGGCATGTTTCAGGTCTTATGTGGCAACAGAAATGCTGAATGAAAATAAGTTTTTTTTTCGAAAGCCTCGATTGGAGAATAGATAATATTATGTGGAAAAGAGCACCGATCGGCGCTCTGATTGAAGGAAGTCAGGAATGAAGGACAGAAGGAAATACGTTACTTTAAACAAGCCGATGAAAGATCAAAAATCGAGTATATTATTTGATTAAAAATGCTACAAAATAGATAACAATAATTGCAATTATCATTATAATCCATCTTAAACGGAATGTAGTTACGTAATACATCAGATATACAGTCAGTCAAATAACAAAACCACGAATGTACAAATTTTGGGAATTGACGGTTTTTGTAATTAGTATCCAGTTTTTCACCTCCGTGTTTTTGCACATTCGTGGTTTTGTCATTTGACCAACGATATATACAAAACATTATTCGATACTTATGAATACATATATTCAAGAATATGGATTTTTCGGTAAATTTCTCAGGCTTAATTTACCAAATTAATCGAGAAATATCCCGTTTGTTCAACTGCTTACCGTAATCGTGATCATAAATGTACACCAACTCTTGCCACCTGAAATCCCGTATCAGATCCAGCATCGCTCGTGTAGTAGAAGGTTCCATTTGAGCCATGTACTTTGGCCTGAGGTCCTCAGCTTTTGGATCTTCAGGAGCTTCCATCAAAGAAGGGCTGAGCAGGGAGATGGGGTAGTCGTTGGCATAGCCCCCAAGCAGGGGGAGGTTGGACGGGGTGAGGGAGGTCACAAACACACCGACGCCTTTCTTCAACAACTTGCACACTGAAATACTTCAAATATTATACATACAAATGCAAAAAGTCGACGAACAACAGGCCCAGCAACATTGGTCCAAAATATATCCAATTCTTTACTAGTCTCAAATAACCATCGAGATTCTTTTTAAATTCACCTACCCTCATTATTGTTGAGTCCGTACAATGTTAAGAAGTTTGGGACAAGATTGCGCCGAAATATGGATCTTTTTAGATGCCACCACTATCTGCCACTATTAGCTGCCACCACTAATAATTAATGGTTATCGAATAATTATTTGATACGTATTCGTAAATTAACTCTCCATATATCTTGTTACGATTAGAAGTGGTGTTAAAATAAACTGTAAGGGTAGTTGAAGAACGTAAAGGACATTTAGGCATTTACAACTGTGATCATTCTGAAACTTGTTTAAGTATCTGTAACACGTGCTTTCACTTGTCATTTTCCATTACTTTAAAATGAAGCTTCCCTCCATACAAATAAACGTTATTTAACAGCATATTAATGAAACTATAAACATAAATAACTAAAATTGCAAATATAATGAAACAAATAATCAACAAGATTCAAGTAAAACAATAAAATTATGTATTTTCGATAATGATCATTCCGTTATTGTTACTGCCTAAAAACTAAATAATAAATAAACAAAAAATATTAATTACTTTCATCCTTTTCGTTACAATTACTAAAAACAATTAAGCGAAGTAACTACAGGATGGTGGGTTTTAAAGGCGAATCATCAACTTTATTAATTACTACCATTTCATATGACAAAAGGAGCCGAAACACTAATTTACATTTTGATTTCTCGTTAAATTAAATTTATAACACAAATTAGCAACAGCAAAAAATAGGGAAAGTCGTTCATTCCAACTAACTAATATCAATTATAACAATATATTTTCAATGAACAAGTTTCTTAAACTAATTAAACTTGAATTCAATTTATTATTCTTTCTTTTCAGAAGGTTATTGATGAAATATGCTTACTTGCAGCATGGTAGTAGAATGGATCTTCAATAGATATTTTTTCTTTAGTTGTCTGGTAACTAATTTGCTGTTGGCCTTGGGATAAAAATTTCCACAGTACATTGTCAATGATTTTTTCCGAAACTTCATCGTCTTTTTGCAAAATAACACCTAAGAAAGAAAGTGACAAAACGGCAGATTAGAGTCATTCTCGAACAATGTTATTTACTTTATTTTTGAATAGGGGAAAAAAATAAAGATTTATGAATACGATAAATGAAGATTTTTTTTCAATGCCTGTTGCTGCTTAAAACTCTTCTATGCTTTCTTTTGAAACTTAACAAAATCGTGCTTTTATCTTCAATACCCTAATTAAGGTTTTTGCCAAACTAAAAGGTGAAAAACGTAGATTCTGTTTCCCTTCGTAAATACACAAAATACTTAAAAATGAAACTCGCAAAAATGAGTAGCAGATGTTTTCATTTTATTGTGAGAGAATATTTATTTAAAAAAAAGCTTTAAAATCTCAAATTTGTTATCAGCACGCTCTTAAATTTTGAAAACAATGTAGTGGGAGCTATTATGAACCATTGACTTTCTCAAAAACGAAAAAATCTCGAACTTCGAAACTCATTTTCAATGGTGTAAAACTTTTATAGTGGCTTTATTATTTATCAGATAGTAAGTGTGTACTAACTGCTGTGAATAATCTATTAAAAAATATCATAATACTAATAATACTGATTTTGTATTTGTTCACTCTGTCACATTATTTTAGCCGATACAATAAAAACAGTTTAAACAATATTATGATTTCATTATCAGTAATTGATTGGACATTGGAACATTTTTAAAGAATGACCTATTTGCAACATGAAAAAGAGCTACCGTCAGTGCGGGTAACTTTGGCCAAAATCATAGTTTTTTTCACAAAAGAAGAAAAATTTAACTTCAAAAACGATTTAAACACTTAAAAATCCTTATGCATTCTAAGTATTGTACATTTAGGAATAATTTTCAGGCATTTTTGTTACATTTTATAAATTAATAAAAAATTGGTATTAATTTTAAAAAGTAAGACACTGTTCGGAGCCGGGCGGGTAACTTTGGCCACCCAAGAAATACGTAAGCAACATACTTTTTAACATCCTTAAAACCTGTGTTAACGATTTATATAGCAATATTGAAACTTTAAACCCAAAAATAACAAAGCTATAAGACATATAGTTATTTAAAATGGTATATAACTTAACATTTACATTGCAGTGCTTCTTGGAAAGGCATTACACGTTGAATACTAGTATTGTTTGTCGCTTAAAAGAAAGAAAAATAAACTTCTATTTTAATAAGGAAAAAAGAACTTATTTGAAGCAAGATTTAATAACAAATCTATTTGTAAAAAGCAAACGATTTTATTTTAAAAGGTGAAAAATAATATATTTATAATTAGGAATTTGAAAATGTTTACATTTCGACATTTGCGATTTTGAGTGGAATACGTATCTTGCATTCGATCTTTATCTTTTTGATGTTTAAAATCATGAGATTTAAAAAATATATATATATAAAAAATGAGTAATCATAAAAGTAAGAATTTTTTCAAAAATAGTTAAACTTAATACACTTTTACATACATTTTTTAAAGTGCAAAGTTCCAAAAAGAATATTTACATCTATGGCCAAAGTTACCCGCATTCATCGGCAAAAGCTTCCCAATTACAAATATTTAAATACAGCATAAAAAGTAGTCAACTTAGAATAAAACAAATGGTGTAATATTCTTCCTCATTAATAAAAGAATCGAATAGAGTGTTTTATTTAAATATTTTCAATATTTTTTTAAGTGTTCCAGACAAAAGTTGGAAGAGATAGATTTTTGTCATTTTATGCTCGTAATAACGAAAACAGCATTTGTAGTATTGCCAGATTTAGAATGAGATTTTTTTTTACATGAAATGAAAGGCGATATTTCCACCTTTCCAAAAATGTAAAACAATTTAAGATGAAGTCATTTTATGAAGAAAAATTAAGAAACAAATCTTTTTCCGACGCGTGGCCAAAGTTACCCTCCGTGGCCAAAGATACCCGCTTTGACGGTACGTTATTTGGATAAAGTAGTTACTTGAAATCGGCTGTTTTAAACAGTTATTACAAGAACAGTTTAAAAAATAAAAATTATTTCGGTCACATTTATCTTATATAAAACAAACCACTAAGTATTGTTTAAACTAAGGGGCATTTTTATTGCTTTTTTTTTTCAGTTACATACATTGACATTCAAATAAAAATATTATGTATTCCTACAGCCTATTTATAAAATCCTATAATACGATATCAAAATGTATTTAAAAAAAGGTAAATAGAAGAACAAACTATTTTCTTTTTAAATGTAGAATTTGCTTTCATATTTTTAAGGGTCATGCAGTAATAAAGGTTAATGAATACTCATTTATACTAACTTTTAAATTAGATGATTATAATCTAAATAAAAAAGTATATTGAATTATTTAAGGGGAAGCGCGAAAGTCTTGTGTCCAAACCGAAGTATTTTGTTTTAATACTAAGTGTAGGGACGATCATTTTCTAAACAAAATTATTCTTGCTGTTTTGAATATTTTTTAAAATGGTTTGTTATATGATAAATGTTGCTGGTCGTGAAGGTCAATACAATACCACTTTTTGAAACTCGCTAAAATGACAATTGTGGTGCAGATACTGTTTGAAAAGTCGTAATATTAATTTTAAAAATTGAATAGATTTTCTTTTATATCTAGTTTTAAGCGGACTTAATAAAAAATATATATTAAATCTGATAAACATTACATTGCAACAATTACAATATGATTAAACATTGCGTAACTTTACATTTAGAATTTTGATAATAATAAACGTTAAATATGATTGGGCAAAATAAATTTTTACGAATGGGAAGTTGTATTCCAACTTATTTTGTAATTATTATCTTAAATTATAGGCTGATAGCTGGAGGTCCGATATTAATTTGAAAGCATGAACCCTTATTTAACATTTTAGACCTTTTTGAAGTGCTATTGCATAGTTAAGTACATACATTAAATAAAAAAATAGCTTTACAAATTAATTAAATGACAAAGCATTAGTTTAATTTAAATTAAAATCATCATGTACAAATAAATTAAATTACGAACAAATATCATGAGATATTTCAATTAATCATTTAAAAGTCTTAACGCCTTTTCCACCCATTAAAATCAATTTTTGAAAACTGTTTATTAAAATATTATTCTGCTGTTTTGATAAATTTCTTATTTGGTTTCGTAGTTTAAATTATAGAAATGCGTCTTGCGAAATTACATTTAGTTAAAGAAATATACAACTAAAGATTTTGATAACGTGAATTGTATAGGATTGCATGTGAACTGGACTGAATGTTTTGACCCAAAAAGCATGTACCGGCGCGAGGACTTTATAAAGGCTAAAGTATGATATGTATTAATTTATACAAGCTGTTCGTTTCCAGAAATCAAATTATTGTAATTTTTTTACGCGTATTTAAACATATTTCCTTCACTTACAAAAAATTCTCGTGAAAATTAGTTATGTATTTGGTGGCAATTGTAAAAGAAAAACGTATGAAGGGTTCCGTTTTGGCGCTAAAATTGCTCCCTCCGGTACAACATACACATAAACCTGAACAAAATATTTTTTTTAAAAAGTAACATTGCGAGTGTAACCTTATTTTTAAAGGTTATTACCGTTTTCCATGCAAAAAGTTTTTTAAATAATCGAATAGTTTAACATTCACTTACCAATCTGAAAGGTGTCCCTATATCCGGCAGTTATCCCTACAAATGCAAATAGAATGAAGTAGTAGAGCATTCTTTATTTCTAAACATTAATTATAGAAGATCAGGACCGTCCGAACTCGCACTCAATCTTGATGAAGGCCTTTGCAGTTATCAGATGAAAAAACATAAAGGAAGGACAGTGTTACTAAACGCACTTACGATAAGGCTGTGAAAATTGGGTAGGAAAAGCAATCTGAAAATAAGATGGGACGTTTTTTTTTTCCTTCTCTATATTGTTACTAACCATTTTGACACCATCTACTTTGTTATTATTTCGAGTTACAGCATCCTGGGCGGTCGCGTAGGTGGTTGTAATTTTTTTTTTTTGGCTAAAGATTCCAAATAATCTGCATTTAGCAACCATCGTTTGTTTTAAACCAAGTCGCAATATTATAAAATTACAAATATTTTGTATTTAAATGCCCCCTTTAAAAGTCGCTTTTTGTGTAAGGAAAATGTCATTTTGTAAAACTTTTTTTTTTACATTAAAACAGCTTTACAAATCACATTAATGGTTTTTAACGTATTAAGAAACTAATGCTTTTTGAAGGGTTAAAAACTTTTTGTTTTTTGCTTTACGAAACATGCAACGATCCTAACAGCGTTTAAAAGAATTTCAGTGTGAGTTATTATTTTTTTGGATTAGGTTAAATTTATTTAGTGCTAGAGCTACATGAGTACGGTGTCAGGAGGCTGTATATGATATTAGTTTATGACTATATATTGAAATTTATTAAGTGAAAATTCGATAAAAACGCATTGATAAAAACGCAAACGCATTGAAAAAAAGTAAATTTTGTACAGAAAAAAATATTTTTATATATTCGGTTGGGTTGAATTAACACCGCACTACAGCTATATGAGGACTACTAGCGACGGGAAAATATTAAAAACTAGAGTATATAAAATAAAAATCTTTATTTTTAATGAACTTACATTGAATAAAAATAAAAGGCAAGAAAAAATAATTTCACGTATGCTAAGGTGTTGCAAACTATTCGTGCGTTTCTTTAAGATTTCTGCAATATATAGGGGAGACCGGGGTTAGTTGGCACAGTTTTCACTTCAAAATTTTTCTAATTTTTTGGTTTGAAGATATTTAAAATGTAAAAAGTTGGTAATGTAGGTAAACATTTTGGCTACAAATCCCACATACAATTGAATAAATATATTGTTGCCACTTTGTATGAAAAATGTTTTTCCTTGTCCAGTCAAACTATGCCAACCTACCCCGGTATCGGGGTTAGTTGGCATAGGTAGTGGGGTAAGTTGGCATAAGTGAGGCAAGCGTTTTTACTCGTCTTTATGTAAGGTGTAATTATAATGAATGTTAATCAGCTTAAAATTAAACATTCCATATGTCCTGGGCGGTAAATGAATGTTGGTTCATTACTGATTATAGGAGGTTGAAAAATTTTTGAACATTATGTGGGTTGAAAGTGTACGTTCGAGCCAAACTCGTTGCCGCGGGGGTACGTATTGAAAGTTGATGGTGACGTTTTAGGAAAAAAGAAAACCAGTCAACACCTGCTGATTCTTATGAGTCCCAACTACTAGGATGTGCAGTGCCATTAGCAACTGCATATTGATATGCCAACTTTCTTGCCTCTTTTGGGCTCAGGCCGAAGTATATGTCACTTGCCTTCACAAGGTATTCACTCAAAGCAAATTCTTGTTCAGGAGTGAACACCTGCCGCACTATTCCATATCCTCCAATATCCTCTGGTACCCTTTAGGCAGAGAGAATTCATTTTTAATTTTGCGATCTTACAATACCATGCGAGACTTCTAACAGAGATCTTAAATTCATCCGTTACTTTTCTCAGACTTTTTTTTTCAAGTAAGTGTGCCTCAACAGCTCTCTTTCGATGATCTGGTGTCCCCTCTCAGTTGTTCGTTTATAGGTACTCATAATCTGAACGAAAAATATTTACATTATCATAGATAGGTAAGGCAGAAAAAGTGAACTTACAGTTTCCGTTTATTACATAATAATAACTAGATAACCGTTTGCTTGAAATCGAGCTGAAATTTGTATAGTCTTAAATTATGCCATTTTTTAAAACTCTGAGTATGACAAATCTACGTAAAAGTATCTAAAGTAAAAGTTAATATCTGTCCAGCCGTTATTGAGTTATGACTGCGAAAAGAAAACGCCTTCCGCATTTATATATGTATAGATAAAAATAATAATAATTTATTATTATGAAGTAGCCTATACCTAACTAAAATTATTTCGCTATGAATGTCGGCATACTTATAACTTACCCGTTGTTGCGGGGTTAGTTGGCAAACCCAGCCAGCTTATGTCAACTAGCCCCCGAGTTCCTATGCCAACTAACCCCAATCGAGCAAGTAAAATAAACATGGCGACCAAAACTTTTGTTTATCAACTACATCAGAAATGGACTTATAACCTAGTAGCTAAATGCCCAAAGATACTAAAAACTTGTGAATGTTATTCCTGAATGACTATACTACTGTACAAAACGACAAATACTGAATAATCAAAATTTTACTTTCTTATATCAAAATCACGTTTTCCATCCTTCCTCTAAAGGCAATGGCTGGATCCAACTGGCGTTCTCACGCAAGTTGGACGTTTAAATGACGATCATGTGACAGTCTCAGTAGCGCTCTTAATAAACAGTGAATTTTTTAAAGGCACAATGCCAACTAACCCCTTATGCCAACTAACCCCGGTCTCCCCTATATTTTTTAACAAAATTAATTTCTATTAATATCTTTAGAAATATTTAATTCCAGGAATCTAGGTATTTAACTAATTACATTCCACTGTACGAATGTGCAGAAAGCTAAAATTAAACTCAACACATTAAAAATTTTTACAAATTTTATATGAAAGAAAAATCTAAATAGTTAAATTGCAACTAAAACAGTCACTAATAACATAGATTATGAAACTGGGAGTCCGATATTCTGATTATTCTTTATTCAGTTATTTGTTCCTGCGAGTATTGGAAAAATTAGGGAGAGAGTAAACTAAAATTTTATTTCCACACACGATCTAGATCTTATTCACCGTGAGAATATCCCGATAGAAAATCAAAAGATTATCTCAAGGTACTTCCTACTGGAGCGAAAATTTTCCCCACGGAACTAATTTCTTTGCAATATTTTAGGAACTACTTAAAAAAGTTTTCTCTAACCTAACTTAAAATTAATGTTTATTTCCGCAAAACAGTTAAAGCTTTGCTATACAGATCAACGTACAACAAGGGTGTCCGACCAACAGCCAAAAAGTTTGTGAATATATCTCTTACATATTACTTCATTTTTTTGAACAAGAACAGTACAAAGCGCTCCCAACTCAAGTAGATAAAAAAAAGACCCGATGGATGTTTATGCTCGAGATGGCAATCAACGGGAGCTGACGGATTGCAACGAGTAAGTTGTGATTTCATCCACTTTATCACAAGTGACGTCGAAGGCGATGAGAAATTACTTCCTGGGGTGAGAAAAGTAGAGTCGGTGGTTTGGATCAAAGACGCAACCGAGCGCTATCGTGAGTTACACGAGGGACATTAGCGACGAGCATCATGATTTAGAACCACAATCAAGTGACGAGCCGAAACCCGAGTAGGCACCCAGCGTAACTTTTAAGGCTGCTCATCCCCCCTCATACCCGATCCTCCTTCGATCGGGCTTGCTAATGGTAAGTCTATGGGGAAAAAATGGTTTTTATTCCAAAAAACCAATGAAATTACAGGAATATTTTGATGCGTTTTTTTTAATTCATAAAACTCAAATAAAATTGTGCTTTTAGAAGATATTATTTAAAAAACCTTATTTACTTTTTTAAAAAAATTCGATGAAAAAAGTAAATAACGTTTTAAAAAATAACCTCTAAAAGCACAATTTTATTTGAGTTTCATGAATTAAAAAAAAAAAACCGCATCCAAAATGTCCCTGTAATTGCATTGGTTTTTTTGGAATAAAAATCATTTTTTCCCCATAGACTTACCATTAGCAAGCCCGATCGAAGGAGGATCGGGTAGGGGGTGATGACTGATGAGCAGCCTTAAGGGCGCCATCGTAGCAATTTAGAATATCGTACGCAACGCCGGGGCTTAGGAGCATATTTAACGTGCATTTTCTCTATACGGGATACTATTCGTCAAACTTTTGAGCAATAAAGGTCGTTTATAGTTCGTCAGTTACTTTGCCAATTCCCGGACCCGAACCTGGGGCCTATTGCATGCCAGGCAAGAGCCTCACCGACTGGGATGCTCAGCCCTACCATGCCATTGTCAAACTATGAGGGAAACAGGAAACCTGCTATCATATCTTTTATTTTTTTTTGGTTGAATTGTCTAGATTAGAGTTCGCGAGGGAAAAGAGCCGCGTAACTTATAACCGCGAACGAGGATGACATCCAAGTTGATTTATTGTCGCACTAGAGCTAAACGTCCTAATATAGAATCACAGTCAAGTGATTAGCCGACAGCTTTGAGTAGGCACCCAACGCAACTTTTAAGAGCGACAATGATCCGAGACATCCGAGATAGCGCTCATCGCAACCTTATACCGACAACCGCGGAAAACGAAAAATTTAATGTGCATTAATCCGATATTACAAGGCATTATTTATTGGCATTAAAGGTTTTTTTTTGTTCAGCATTTTTCGTTTTGTGGATAACATGGAATTAAAAAATATATATACTAAGCAAATCTTAAAAGCATAAAAAATTTGCATTTTCCAACTTGTCTTTTTTTATTAAAATACTTTCTAAGACACACATTTGTTGGTTCACTAAAACATTATGAAAATGTTTCTTATAATATAGTTTATAAATCAACAAAAATTTTCAAAATACTCGTAAGTACTTAAAAAAAATCCTTAACTACATAATTTGTAAATATAAACAAGTTAAATGTTTTAAAATTTTACTTACAGCACAATGTGCAAGTACTTGTGTACAATGTTTTGCACCAACAATTAACGTTTTAAACCAACATGGTTTAAAACGTTAATCAAATTTTTTTTGACTAGTGAAAAAGTTAAAAATAAAAACTATTTAAACTGAATGGTGTCATAAAGCATCAAAATATCCAGCACATGTTACATTACTGAAGTTGCTTATTGTTGAAGTTTTATTCAGGGGACTGAAGAGGTTGAAAGAAAATGGTCAGATTAAGAAGAATTTAAAATATCTTACCTTTTTCGTTTTCAGCTTTACTTGCAATCGTGGAACAGCTTGATTTTCTCAGATACATTATTCATTTCATTACTTTACTTCATCTAAATTAACATTCTTGGCCTCTCGACCATTCGACGCAGAGCCTCCCAATAACGACTGACAGCATCAGTTCTCAAATAAATATCACCATCCACGTAACATACCTTGATTTCATTATATATGCAAGTACATTAATAACCCCTTTTTTCCATAAAATAAAGCATTAAACTGCTATTAACTTTTAATTAAATGACCTCATCAAATAATAATTAAATTCATACTAAAATTGTTCTGATTAGGTCCTTTCATCAAGTCAGCGTTTCATTTTTACAGGTATTTAAAAACCTTGATAGGGAGGTTTTCAAATTAAACTGAAAAACATTTTGAAAAAAATGAAGGTTACCCATTCACAAATGTACTTGAATTAAATGATTTTTTTTGTTTAATGTAATTAGAGAGTAATTTAAAACATTTTATAAAAAAAACGCAGCTAAAATAAACTTTGAAACTGTTGTTACATTAAATTCCACAACTTGTAATTTAACCATGTATTTTGATACTTGATTAAGTTACAAATGAATAAATCAAATACAACTAAAAAAATTGGATATTTTAAGAAATTTGACATTACTTTTGAATGCATTAGATTTTAACCACAGTTATCTAATTATTTTATATTGGAGCAACCAACATTTAAAGTAATAATTTTAACTTTTTTTTTTCAGAACATTCCAAAATCAGAACATCACACAGGCTGCAGACAAATCTCCCATGCCAAAATCTCAATGGGTGATCCCTCAATTTTCGAAGTAAGGTGCATTATTACTTTGTCAGACTTGTAATCAAAATTAAATTGATCTTCATTATCTTAGAGAACAATTATCAACTTGTTTCATGCAGATATGCAAATGATAACTTAGTTGGATTCAAATTCTGTAAAACAGTAAGGCTGACTACACCCCCCCCCCCCTTAAAATAAATGAGTCAAACCAAGATTCTAAAATATGAACAAGCAACCTTTTGCATCAGGATCTTAATAGCTTTGAAGCCTAATGAACAATCAGTATTACAAATATCCCAATTCTTAAACAATAATGTAAATCACAATATGATCTTGTATAATATAGTTTCCTTGCCTTTATCATACATGCCAACATTGAAATTGTTAACTTGTTTAATTCCTATTCCAATTAGGGAGGTTGAAGGGGAGAAGACTTTAGTGAGGTTCCAAGTGGGAGCACTCCTCGGTTATGTGTTAAGTTTTCACAGAGCTAGAGACCTTAAGCCATAGCATTTTTGATAGATACAACTACATCATAAGGCTAAACCGTACATGTTGGAAAGTATGCTCTAGGAGCTAATTATTTTATTTGGATGAGAAACCAAACCATTTTCAATATTATTATACTTTTCTGGTTTAAAATGTCACATATCACATGGGAAAACCTTTTAAATAAGAAGCATAGTTGGATGTTATTCAGGTAAATGTGTTAATAGTCAGCAAACGTGAGAGTAAAGAAAACATAATATATAAATTTTCACCACATAAACCATTTGCGCTAAGTATTCTGTTGTTTTCTTCACTCTCATGTTTCTTGCGCAAAGTTGAGAAAATACTTTCTGCATACATAATTAGCAACAAATCCATAATTAGTCTTTTTTTTTTTAAATATAAAGAAATGTAGGCATTTTATAACTAACAGATTTATTTAAACACATACATCTTTGACACTGTAAGACCATTTTTGCAACAGCCAGCTTAGCCTAAAAACTCAATTTACAAAAACTTCATTCTAAGTTTGTTTTTGGAAGAAACATATTACCCATTCTTCTTTCTACTTTTTTCTGCATCAATTTCAGATTCATTTAAAGCAGATTTAATTTGATCTAGATAAAAATCTTCAGAAGTAGATAATTTACCTAAAAGAAAAAAACAAACAAATAACATAACTACTTTACAAAAGATAGTGATGATTTCAATTTTTATTAATATATAACTTAATTCAAATCAATGTTAGATATTAAAAAATTAGATTTGACACTCAAAAACACTTGATTGTAAAATAAATAAAAAAAAGTATAATAAACATAATGCATTTTTAATGATCTCTAAGTTTTAAGACATGTATGCGAGCATTCTTGTGAAAGTAAAAAAGTACTTATGTATTTTTTAATTGCTAACCAAATAATGCAGCTGATTACAAACAAATAAACATGATGTTCTTAGTAAGTGAGATTTTAATATTTCTTAATTGCAACTAACTTTCTGTATCAAACTTTGCTTGTTGAATAATACACCTTATTGGGATTCATATGCATTAGAATTATACAGTAGACGCCACTTAATATGATCACGGTTAATGTTATCAATCGTTTAATGTTATCAAAATCGCTTAGTCCCGTCCGCTTATATCAAAATACATTGAAAAATCATCGTTTATTGTAATCAAATGTTCGTTTATTGTTATAAGTTTATATGTAAGTTTTATTTTCCTGAAATCAATAAAAACAAGAAGGAATTTTTTTTGTTTCAAGTGTTTCCTGAAACTTACCAAAAGTCCTAACAGGGCTCGTATTTTTGTATAATCTTTTAAATACGTGTTAGAGGGGAAGGGGGTATTTTGCCATTTTCAGTCAAGCATTGTGAAATTTTGTAGCACTGTGCGAATAATACACAAAGCCCCTTCTCTTTTCGGAGACGCCTTTTCAAAACCGATCATTCGGGTTCCTCTTTGATCTACATACAAAGTATACTAACTAGTAATTCTTTTTCTTTAGTGTGCATTAATTTCTATTAAATACTATAGAGATTTACAGCAAAAACTCCTAATCTAAAATTAATTTTTATTTTAATATGCATGTAAAAAAATCATTTTTTAGTTTTAATTTTTTTTTCGTGTATTGTAATCAATCGGTTATTGTTATCAAATCACGTTCGTCTCGATGTGATCACATTAAGCGGCGTCTACTGTAGTCACTTTATTTATTTCATGACTTGTGAAAATATTATAATTTTTTTTTACATATCTTAGGGTTAAAAAAGATAGGGAAGTGTCCTTAATTTGATCACTTTAAAATATATTTAGTAAAAATTATTTTACTAGTTACAAAGTTACCATTTACTGCATTTTTTTGTTTATAGGTTTTTGATGAACTCTTAGGATGTCAAAAATGGTCAGAATATTTTTGGATAAATATTCTGCTTTTATAAGGTGTTTTTCAAGCCTTTAAAATGTTCCGAAAGTGGCCACTTTGTGTTGCTAAATTGTAGCCACCTAAAAAAGCAGTGTATTGTGCCTGCATATTTATTATTGACTAATCATAAGTATTGCAGCATTAATGTTACACAGTTGAGCATATGCATATTGATTCAGGATCATACTGAGTAAGTTATGAAAGTCTAGTAAGTCAGTTTTTTTATTGGAAAAAAATTAGGTTTCTTTTGACAATATGTTGATGACAGTAATAGTGTAAGAAGTAAACTGCATGCATGCCGGTCCACTGGCGCAATGGTTAGTGTACTAGCCTTTGGAGCTGATGGGCTCGGGTTCGAATCCCGGTAAAGGCATGGATGTTTGTGTTTGTCAATAAATGTTGTTATTTGTCTATGTGTTTGTGGCATCCATCTTTGTGTGTCTCTTGTGACTGTCTCTTCTGGCGAGCAGGGTAATGGGCTATATAGCCTACACCCTTCCCTTCTAGAGGGCGCAATAAAAAAAACTGCATGCATAGTGAAGTGCCTATGCACTACACGAAGCATGTTTGAAGAGCATCTTGCAAGTTGCAGCAGAAAATTCAGGCGACAAAGTTTCTGTCTCGAAATTGGTACGAGAGGAAGATGTCAACTACAAAGTAATCGATCATATTATATTCAGTAAGAATATGTACCTTTTGATTAAATTTTAGTGCCTTCTATTATGTTTTACTGACTTTTTTTACTCTACCGTTTACCCTATTTGACAAAGAAATGCTGTTCTGATTTTGAAAATTGCATAGGGGTATATATAGGCTACTTGTACGGCATATTCTTATTACTATACCTAGACTTTAAATGCTGATTTTGATACTAAGCGTGTTTAAAAATGAGATCTAGCTTTATATGCACTTCTGCCATAAACAAAATTATCAACCTTGTACAATTTTGAATAATTAGACTTATAATATTAGAAGTAAAGCAGATGTATATTTATGTGACAATGCTCTACACAACTAGCCTCTTAGTAGTTCCTCAGTAGTGAAACGCTGCAAACAGGCTCTTTAGTATGCACAGTCACTTTTCTGGCCACATACTTTAATACTAATACTAGAACTGCCACATAATGAAGAACATTGCTTATTTATTTAAAGCATTCCTGTAGATGAAGGTGATTTATAGGATGACCACCCTTTAGAAACAGAGCTAAATAATCTATTCATGAAATGACCACCTCAAATCTTTATTTTAAGTATTTAAAAAAAACTAAACCACCATTAGATATTTTTGAATCTAAATAAATTATATCAATGTTTATGTTCTTTGTACGACACAAAAAATTGAAACAGTAAATAGAACACTTTTGTCTCCTCAAGATTTCGTTTTGAATCACTAGACATGTCTAGTAAAAAACATATTTTATAAAAAAAATATTATTTAAAAAGAAGAAATTAAATAATCTTAAAATTTTTTTGGCACAATAATTCAAGAACAACTATTATATGAAGTTGTATCTGTATTAATTATCAAAACTTTTGAAATAGTATTTTAAAGCAACTTAATCAAAAGGGGTGGTCACATTAGAATACCTGATCTAGTAATGAAAAAAATACCCAAGCAGGGTAAAACAATTGTTTTACAAATTATTAAGTTTGAATTTATTATCATTACCATTTTTTGTTTGAATTAACCCTTCAACGGTACCAGACGTGTCTGTTTCTAGCTCTGCAAAAGCCAATAATAATGCTTTTTGCTTTGGAGATAGTGTCCTGCAAGAAAAGGAAAAAGTGTAAATATACAAATGTTACAATAACAGGAATTAAGTGTCTAACTACTCTATACTACACTCGTGGCCAACCTAATTTGGGTAAAAACAAAGAGTAAAAAGGCAGATGGAAAATCAAGGCACAGTGACATTGGACAGTAAACATTTCAGCCACAGCAATTCAAAAGAAAAACACGAAAAAAAATGTTTTAATCAGTCATCTGGATTGGCACTGATATTGCTTTAAACGACTTATTAAAACTTGACATTATTACAGGTTTTTTTTATTTATGCGTAAGGAAAGAATTGTAAATTGCCTTCTTTCTCAAACAGAAATTTATTTTCAATCGCCAATTATGCAGTGAATTATGATACAATGAAAAAAACAGCTGCCTCTGTCATAATAAACAAAATCTGATGAGACAGCAACTATAGAACACGAAAAAGAAACAATTATCTATTGACTAGAAACCCTTATAAGGTAATATTTTTTACAAAATGATCTGAATACGTTTAAACCAAAATACACTTTTCATTCTGATAAAATTGCCCAAATTTTCCCAAATAACATTTGAATCTGTTAGACTTTAAACAAAATTAATGATTTAAACATGTTTTCTGAATAGATTCGCAGATAATAATTTATGGAACTCTTTATATCCACAGAAGGATTTTCTCCATAGCATATTTTGATTTACCCAATTTGGTTTGACCAGGAGTAAATAAAAATAAATTACATTAAAATCAATACTTTTGAAAATTTTTTTTCAAAAAGCCCAAACACAAACAATATCACTTATACTGTATAGCTTGACATAAATAATAATAATAATGTAAAAAAAAAAACCTCTGAATACTTGGGTTAATGGTTTAACAGTTTGAACCGCTTTTGTCAACTGCCATTTCCTAACTGGTTTGGGTTTGGTTTTGAATTATCGTCGCACTAGAGCTACACGAGGGCTATTGGCGACGGGCGTCGTATTTTAGAACCACAGTCAGATGACGAGCCACACCTGAATAGGCACCCAACGCAAACGTTAAGGGCGACATCGTACGCAGCGTTAGGACTTTGAAGGATATTTAACGTGCACTCCCTTACACGGGGTATTATTCGTCGGACATTTTTGGCTGCGCGGGCCGTTTATAGGTCGGCAGCTATTTTGGCGATGCCCGGACCCGAACCTGGGACCTTCCGCATGCTAAGCGAGTGCTTAACCGACTGGGCTCCCCAGCCCCCTAACTGGTTTTGGATGTCATTTATTTTTTAGGTGGGACAAATACTATTTAAGCAGCTATTCCATATTTCATAAAATTTAAATGTATTCCTTTTGAGGTGTACCTTTTAGTATACCTTTGAAGACCTAATTTATTAATGGATAAAATAAATTTATATCTTTTATTACACATTAATTGAAAAGATGTAAAATTGTCACAAATTTGAAATTTAAAATTTTCAAGTACTATTTTTTAGGGATTTTTAGTTAAAATTTTGACTAAAAATGGCTTTGACCAAAACACTATAACTAAAACATTTATTGAGATATTAAATTTTGTAAATTGGAAACTAGAAACAAATAAGCCTTTTTAAGGCTGTGAACCACTCTTATACCTTGTCTAGCCAGACTATGAGCTTCAAAAGCATTTTCTTCCCCCACCCTGCATGCGGTTTTCTTCGAAATGGCGTGATCGTATTTTCCCCTCACCCTATTTCTATTTGAACCTCACAACAGAACCTCAAACGCGTAAGGTTTAGCGAAGCGATGCTCTCCCGTTTGCTAGAAAACCAAGCGAAGGGACGGGGAAGAAAGTGTTTTCAAGCTTACATTCTGGCAAGACAAGGTATAGATATGTGTTGTAAAATTTACATGCTCCATTAGAATTTAAAGTTAAAAAGTCGTGTTCAGCAGATAAAATTTTACTGTATTTCAATTTCAAATACACATAATATCAAATGATTATAAGACATGACTTTGACCAAGGCTCAAAATCTTGATTTACTTTCTGAGTATATGTAAACAAAAAATTAAACAATTTAAAGAGATAGTTTTGGAGAAAATGTGTTTTGCCATGAAGTAAAATCATAAAAATCTTGTTTTGAGATGCACAAAATGTGATTTAGATGGAGATTTTAAGAAAATTATGTCTTAACTTCTTATTACATTTAACTCTTTTTTTTACGGCTATAAACACTGTTTTATGTGCAATTAATTTATGTTTTAAAAAAAACATAAATTAATTGACCAAATTTCCAGACTAGAACTAGTTTAAATATTTAAATATATATATATATATATATATATATATATATATATATATATATTAGTTCTAGTCAATTTTGGCAGGTTAATGCCAACTAAAACAGTGGTTAAATGGTTTTCCACTTACCGTATATACTCGTGTATAACCCGAGAAATTTTGGTCAAATTTAGTGCCGTAAAAAACGGGGTCGACTTATACACGAGACATCAAATTTCCGGAAAAAAAAAATCCCTGATCCTTAAACTAAAACTAAATTTCAATCAAACTTAAGGATTAACTACTATCTATTAAATATAAAGAAAGAAAAGTAGTTAAATTCTGAAGATGAAATAAGATTGGTATCTATTCATAATATCCACCAGAAAGATGCTTAATTAATTGTTAGTTCTTGGCGTGATGCGTATTCGCACGTGTAGGTCTGGCACAGGGCACTTCAGTCAACCAATCTTCAAGAGGTGTAAAGAAACGATGCCAGTCCGTGACCTTGTCAGCGAGTCTTCACGCCTCACTGAACTTAGCTTCTCCATTCAGGGCCAGAATGTCAAGGACATCAAAGCGGAAACCTGTTTTTGCATGATGCGTATTTGCACGTGTAGCTCTGGCACAGGACAGTTCAGTCAACCAGTCTTCAAGGTGTAAAGAAACGTAGTCAATCCTTGACCTTGGTAGCGTTGTCTTCATGCTTCAAGGAACATAGTTTCAACTTAGCTTCTCCATTCAGGGTCAGCAATGTCAAGGACATCAAGGCGGAAACCTGTTTTTGTTGGGGTTGATATTTTGCTTGCAAGTTAAAAAAAATTACGATCTCGTCATGAGCCGGTTTCTTCTAATGTTTTCTTCAGAAGGCTCTAGTTTATTTTCTACCTCGACTTATACACGGGTTACCGATTTTGGAAGGATATTTGGTTAAAAAAAAGGGGGATCGGGTTATACACGGAGTCGGGTTATACACGAGTATATACGGTACATAAAAAAAAACGTCTTGATTTAAGGAGAAAATGAATTACAATTCTAAATAATCTATAAAATAAATGTGAAAATTTTCCAAATTTTGTATTTTCAAGGTATAAAGCTACCTAAGAACAACTATAATTTTCCTTAATCCTTTAACAGCCACTCATCCTGATACGTCATTATAAAAGGTGAAAGGAAAAGTTTCGGTTCGAATGTGACAACCTACCTACTTTTTTAACTATACCTCACCACAGTTTAAGTATGCAGTATAAAATTTTCTACGGGAAAAAGGGTAACTAGTTCACATTTTTGAGTGTGATAATTGAATAAAAAAAGGTATTTCACACTAAATAAACCTCTTTATTCGTTATATCAAGACATATTTGCATTAGTTTTATTTTTTTTCAGTTAGAGTGCAATATTAATTATTTTTCTCTCAATTTTGACATAACAAGGCGCACGAATATCAGAGTATCTCAAAGGAGCAGCCAATCAGAGCAGGCGAAATTTCGTCGCCTGCTCCGATTGGATAGTGAGGTTTATTTACTCACGACGTTTCCTCCGCGGCCGCGAGCGCAACTGCAAACTTAATCTGTGGTGGACTGTACAATCAAAGGGAGCCTATTTTCTTTCATTCTGGGCATGATAAGATTCTTAAAAGGTTAAATTAGTTTTAGTTAATTTCTCTGTCATAGTGTTAAAAAAAATATTGATTTTATAAGAGGAGCACCCACAATACTGGTGAAAAAATATCAATCTTAAGAGTAGACAAAGAGCATACTTTGGGATATTTATCTTTATATTTATGTAATGGTCCCCATATCCATAACTTGATACACGTTTAATTCCTTTACCATCCAGACGAATTCGGACATGGGAAGAAGTTCCTGGTGCAATCTGTAAAATAAAAAGTAGAATTTTCTTTTAAATGGTTTAAAGTAATTTTCTAAAACAAAATTATTTATATCTTTACAAAACAACATCTTTATCTAACACACAAGATACATTAACTATCCTTTATTTTTACAAAATGTTCGTGATATTGCTATTATGTTTAAATGTGAAAAATTAGCATCTATTACACTAAAATTTAAAAAATGAGGTAAAGTAGTTTTTATTACAATTAATATATATTTGTTAAGCGAGTATTAAAACAAGGGTTAGGTTGAATTATCGTCACACTAGAGCTACAGCCCAGTATTACAACTAGTTGTGGCAATCACAATGCCAATTAGTAGATGCAAACAAAATATTGATTGGATTAGGTCTATCCTTCTAGTTGTAGCAATATCATTGCTAACCCCCGCCTTGACCTCTATTTTATATCATAAAAATTCAAACAATGTCACGTTAAGTTTATTTTTAAGGTTTAAACTGATTTTTTTTGCTGATACATGTGTTTTTAGAGTTCCAAAGCATGATATCAATCATGAAAAATATGAATACCAAAATGAAAGAATTATGTCTTTAAGAAAAATGATATGTTTTATTTCTTAATGCTGAACTTCAGAGCAATAACAAACTATGCATCTCATATGAAATAAAAACACTGAAATGGAAAAAAATAATTTTAAAGTTATTCACTCAAAAACAACAAATTTTTTAAAAATTAAACTTAAATAATAAATTTAGATAAACATTTCTTCTGCAATCAGTGTTATTTTACATGAATCACAAATATTTTATCATGAATGTGAAATTCTTTTTATAAATCACCATCGTGTTTTACAAATTGTACCCACACACTATTTTCCTTATGGGGAGTCGGATGGGTGTTAGGGTTAAAAATGTTGATTTTCTGTGTTTTCTTTTTTTATTCTACATATCTTTGCTGTAATTTGAGACCAAGACCATTGATTTTTGTTTAGTGTTTTTCTTTTTATGAGCATTTTTGAGAAACTCTGAACATTAGTTCTTACCTAAACCTTATATTTCTTTTTAGTTTCCTGAAATATAAGGTATTTCAACAGTTAGGAACATTTCTCTCATGAACTATAAAAGATATCAACATATTTTGCTTTATTATTTCTTCCCATTAATAGCTCTTTGATTTAAACCGAGGAATTTTAAATATATGTTCGTTTATAATGATATCACATATAGTTCTTGAGAAATATGTTCCAAAAGTTAGGCAAATTAACATGGGCGAGATAGAACCATCCAACTCCCCTTAAGAAAAACCATATTATACAAATATATTTTGAAGATATGTATATTTTTAAACTTTTTTTCTCTACTTTAAAATAATAACTTCTTATATATTTTTTTAGTGGTATGATAATAACTAATGGGTTTAATAATTTTAAAATTAAGTTAGAAAATTGCATTTGACAACCAAGCAATGCAAACCACATTAAATAGTATAATTGTGTGGTTTATTTTGAAATACTATACTATCTAAAAAATTTACTTTTTATTTACTTAATAAAAAAAATCATACTTTTAAAGGATGATCCTCATAAAGACCTTTAGCTTTGATTGTGCCACCTAGCGCAGCTTGTGACAAGCTAATAGTAACTTCCGAATGAATATCAGCTCCATCTCTTTGAAAATAATCACTTTTAGAAACCTATAAAAAAAGAAGACAAACCATTAAAAAACATACAACTTATTAAAAGAAATTTTAAAGTGATACACATTTATCATTAAGTGCAATTTTTATAAAAGAAAAGTTGCATGAATGTGATTTCTATTATTTGCTTAAATTTTGGATTTATTTATATTATATTTATTTATATTATTACACTGTCATACCGAAAAAAAATTATATTCACGTTACAGTAACATAAGAATAAAATAACAAAAATAACATACAATTTAAACATATTTACAATATATTTGTAATTTTAAAAAAGATTTACAACATTTATATTAAACATGATCTTTTTTAAATATAGGAGTTATCTTAGATGCTTTCAAAGTATCTGGAAATATATTTAAACTTAATGATAGATAATAAGATAGAAAAATTGTAAATGAAATTTTCCCTATTAGTTTTAATAATAAAGGCAGGAATTGAATCTAAACTGGCAGAACTAGAAGCTTTTAGTGACTTGATACTATTCCCAATTTCGGCATGAGAAATATAGCAATATTTTGTCAATTGAGGTAGTGCACAGATAAGACTCATTATTTTTAGATAAAACAGAACACCAATTTAAATAAACACTTGAACAATAGTTTCTTAGCAACTTCTATATTATGTGAGTTTTAAAACTTGTACCACAAAACATATATAATTTTGTCAAGCATTGCATTGTTCAGAATTAATAATTTCTCTAGCAGTTTTAAATAGTTCACAAGATCAGATACATAACCATATCTCTTAAATAAATTAAAATATTAGTATTTTTTCAGCTTAATTTTATAACAATGTTTGTAAACCGAAAAGAATATTTTAATTTAAAAGGTGTAAAGTTGGGTAGAGAAGCATCCAGGATATCATATAACACTGTAAAAACTGCTTTATAGCCATATTGAAAGACTTGTACTGGTTTAGAAAGTTATAAACAACCAAAGTTAAAAGCATATAAAGCAAGCTAAAGTTTGCTTTTTTAAAATTTGTAAAAATGGATAATAAGACCAAAAGATTCATTTTTACATCTTAGTACTCTAGTAGATTTTTTTAAAAAAATTATAAGCAAAGCAGGATGATAACTTGCCTCAATAGATATTAGAAGAAACGGCAGAGTAAAAGAAACATTGTAGTTAGCAAGTTTGGTAAGCAAAAGGTCCAGGATTCTATTCATAAAATTTAAAATAGTATAGAATTGATTTGCTCAACTTAAGAAAACAAAATTTAAAAAAATTCATTCAACGCCAAAGTGTTATCTGTAGAGCTATAGTTAAGCAAATTTTAATAAATTTGTAATAGGTAGTAGTAGTAGCTAATAGGTAGATTAAAATGCTGTACAACAATAATGTTATTTGTATTAGAGATACAGTAGACGCCGCTTAATGTGATCACGGTTAATGTTATCAATCGTTTAATGTTATCAAAATCGCTTAGTCCCGTCCGCTTACATCAAAATACATTGAAAATTTATATTTTATTGTAATCAAATGTTCGTTTATTGTTATCAGTTTATATGTAAATTTCCAAAAAAAAACCCGATATGAATGCTGAGGATTTTTAAGCATGGATGGAAATCGACGAGAAGGTTGAGACTTCTACTTCTTTAACTGATGAGGACATTTGCGAAGCCTTAGGTTTCAAAGACCAAGCTTCATCACAAGATTCTGATGCCGACATTGAACTCAAAAGTGCTATCGAGCACAATATTCCGATGCCTGCTCAGATGAGGGAGGCACTTCGAATCTTATGTCTAGGTGTGCAAAACAAGGCCGATGCAGAACACTTTCATAAACATTATGATTATGAGCGATTCGTAAATGACTTGCATCGAAAGAATGCTAAACAATCGACAATTGATGGTTTCTTTTTCAGTTACTAATTAACCTTTTGTAATATTTTGTATTGTTTTCTGCAGTTCATTATTAAATATGTAAGTATACTAACTAGTAATTCTTTTTCTTTAGTGTGTATTAATTTTTATTAAATACTATAGAGTGTTACAGCAACAATTCTCCTAATTTAAAATTAATTTTTATTTTAATGCGTATGTAAAAAAAGAATTTTTTAGTTTAAACTTTTTTTCGTGCATTGTAATCAATCGGTTATTGTTATCAAATCACGTTCGTCCCAGTGTGATCACATTAAGCGGAGTCTACTGTAATTATCAATCTATAATAATAAAAGAAAGAGTCTGTCTGCGTGTATGTCTGTGGATCGCAAAAGACCTACTTAGACTGCTCTAAAAAATTTGAAATTTTTAATATAGATTCCTTTTAATACCTACATGTGCACCTGAGGCTTAGTTTTTTCATATTTGATTGTGATTTTTAATTAATATAATTAGTTTAAAAAAACGTCATCCACGTGGGTTTGCGGGACCATAACAGGGCTTGAAAATACATGGACCAGGCCGAAACGGGGGCTTGACGCCATCCTCTATTAGTTTGGTTGAGATATGCGCTCGCCCGAAGGCTGCTTCATCCTCTATTAGTGTTTGCTTTTTTAAGTGCGCATGCGCCAACATGAATTTAATTTTTTTTCGATCTTGAGTGTATTTTCAAAAGTAAACATGCCTCTAAAAGGAAGCAATGCGAAGTTAACGGGTGCCCAGTAAGGCGGGACTATACTGCTAGTTATATCATAAAATTAATTTGAAAGATTATTAGAAGGAAAAAAAGATATACAACATGCATATGCAGAAAAGCACATTTCTATCTACAATTATTTAGATTATATTCATTAATAAAATATTTTTTTCCATAATTAAAAGTATATAGACTCATAATCTATAAAGTAAATAATAAAAAATATATACCTTGAATGTTATAAATAATTCCTTCTTTTTTGAAATTTGCATTCTCACAGTTTGACCATCTTCTACGCCTATAATCATAAGAATAAATATTAAAAAAAGTTTTCAAGTAAAATTTTCAACATGGAATGCTCTGCTAGCTCTGCTTGCTTACTAAATCTAATATAATATACTAGTCAACATTTTTTACATTATAAAAAAATGGATTAGTCTTAGTCACAAATTTCGTTTCTTCTTTCCAGCAACTAGTCATAAGGAAATGCATACATTAATCCTTAAAAATGAAGAAGATTCCAATCCTATCTCAATTCCAGAGTACAACTTGTGCACTTTATTTTAAACAAATTACAATCACTTTACTCAAGTTTGTAATTCTTGAATAAACTTCTTTGACTATTACTGTTTTCGAATTGTTTGCCACTCAATACCTTTTGTGCCTTTTAAATCACTATTACAACTATTTAAAAAAAGTTAAATCTTGTTAAATCAAAAATATATATATTTAAAAATTTACCGATTTAATTTATTTTGAAATCTTTTTTCCTATAAATTAATAAAAATGTAATTCTGGTATATCCATATGCTATTTACGATGAGTCCTATCTATTACCACAAGTGACCCATTTCATTTAATAAGTGATTGTTGACCAGGACAATCGTGATCAATTTTTTAGCATTATTCATTTGAGGTAATTTAAAAATATTTTTTTATTGTATTGCCAAAAACCATAAAAAAGAAATCCTGTAGTTTGATAAATACAGCATTTCTAGCAAGAGAAAGATTAATCCATTTCTTTTATGACTTAACAATTTCGATGACTATTACTTTGGGGATGTCCCATCCATAAGATGGGATATCTTATGGATGATATTTGACAATCCAAACACAGTATATTATTTTTCATGTTTGTGTGAAGTGCAGACAATTTTCATATCGGCTTAATTTGATGTGCAAACCCAAGTTTATTTTTTTTAAAAAACTATTGCACCATAAAATTATTTCAAAATGTTTTACATGAATAGTGAAAAATCTTTTTTTCGCCTAAGCATTAACCCAAAACTTTAAAGGCTGGCGAAATGCTTTCAGTTCATCTTAAGGGAAATTTCATGTAAAGCAAATCCACGTTAACGAGATTCGACTGTACTTTTTCTTGTTCCCTGATATACAGTACATATCTTACATTCTATTCTTTCTTTTTGTAAAAGTGTGTTTTAAAAAGCAAAAAAGTTTTTTTTTAGTCCATGTTAATCCAATGCGAAAAAAAAAAAAAAATTATAAAAAGATTACTCTAGCTGCATTGAATCTTTTTTTACAAAAGTTTTTTATATGATAAATCGAGCTGTGTTACAGGGCTTTATAATTCCACTTTTTGAAAATGATTTGAATGTTTTATCGTACAAATTATGTTCTGAAAATTTGAAAAAAATATTCCAACCAATTTGTGTAACACTTAGCATTTTTTAAGGAATGAATAATGCTTGTACCATTTCACTATTTATCATAGCATTTTCTCTATTAATTTACAAGGAATTTTAACTGCTATGGCACTTAGAAAACAAATCCCAGAAAGCACTCTTTAGTTGGTAGCAATCTTAATTGCAAGGATCTTCCTTCAAATACTCACAAACCATCAAAATGATCACAAAGGTGTATTTGATCTTGTCGAATTGAAGTATACACAAGTTCAAAATATAATGACGAAGATATACAGTGGCGGTCAAAATGCGACTTTAAAATACCCTTTTTTTGAATTGAAACATTACCAATGTTTGACTGACAGTACTAGTTTTGTCGTCTAATAGTGAGTTTTGGTGACTAAAGAAACAAAAAGTAACTTTTAGAGAGAATAGGGACTTGGTGGGAGCCGCGAGAGGGATTTACAGGCAAGACTTTTGATAATTTTTTTTTAAAAAAAATTAGCTTAATATTAAGGCTATAGTTCTAAAAATTTATTCTACAGCCACAGAACTTTGGTAATCCTACCACCAGAATTTTCAGCAAGTATAATTGCGCAACTCTGATATCATCTTATGCTACAATAATATATTCACTAGATAATAAAATGTATACCATATCAAGTACAGAACAAAATGACAGCGAATGCAATGATAGATAAATGAAAAAAAGGAAAAGAAGTTATGAATTATAATTCGTGAAAAATTTTGCCATAATTGTTTAACCTTCAATGTTCCAATTTGGATATGAATGATTATATTCTCAAATGGATTATTTTGCCAAATTGAATGCGGTTGTGGTTAACAATTACATGCATTCAATACTTTAATTGAAAAAGACATTTACATTGAATAGTATTCTATTCTAACTCTTAACATCCCCTTTAAAAAAATGGCAATATCATAAAAATTTCTCAAAAACTTACTTTTAGCAATTTTAATTAATCTGATCACTCCCCTATACAGTCTTAAATACGAAAAGCACTATTTCAAGAAATTTTGTCAAATGTGCAAGTCACAACAAAGCAACATCAAGACAAACCTGCAGGAACTGGAACAGTCACTTTTTTCCTTTGAACAGTTGAACCTTTACCATCACATGCTTTGCATGGGTCTTTAACTGTTACTTTGGTCCCATGGCACTTGACACATGTGGATTTCATGAGGAATGGCCCAGTGGATACTGATTGCTAAAAAATATACATTTTCGAAAATTATACAAAAATACAATAACATTTAAAAAGAAATTCACAATAAAGTAATATTTAATTAAACGCATTTTTGTAGGAAAATTAAAAATATCTTTAGTTAGAAAAACTTGAAAAGTAGATCAGGCTTCCTAAACAAAAGTAATTTGCACTCAATCAATCAAATGCAAAAAGAAACTTGTTATAAGTATATTGTATTATAAAAAATGCAAATATGAATAAAAAAAATAAGATATTTAAACAAGGAAACTTAAAAATAAGACATTTCTAATAAGTTTTTGGACAAGTAAATGTTCATATTTAGCTGCATCATTCCAACATCTTTAAGTATCAAATGAATCATTTATTCTGATGCACTTAAAGGGTAAAAATTCAATAGTACTGATAGTACAGACCTTCTTCAAGATAAATTTTGTATTTTGGGGAACTTAATCTTTGGAGTCGCTTATTTTTTTAATGTACTAGTGTAAAGTTTTTCACAACTTGTAAATAAATCTTTTGTTTTGGATAAATATTGGCTTCAAAATTTTTTTACATCGATCAAGATGTAAAAGGAAACAAAAAACATGGAGTAGTAGTAGGAGTGGAGTAGTTTTTATCTATTTGGGTTATTAAGGTTTCAAGATTTTTACGATAATTTATTTTAGAATAGAAAGTTATGTTTTTTTTAGCTTGGCCTGCCAGTTTAAAGAAAACCATCAAAACAAATGGGTTAATAGTTTTGAAATACAACTGTGACTTTAAATTTACAAGCTACTTGCAGCACCAAAAAAAAAAAAAAAAATTAAACTGTCAACAAATAATTAAAAAAAAATCATAACTTATTTAAATGCAATACAATGACTTAGACCAGGAGCTAGTGCTTGAAAAAAATTTAAAAGAGCATTAATACCCATGGCAAAATCAGAATTTGAATCTACAAACTTTGGTAATAAGTGAGCTAATGCTCTTTCCATTAAGCTATAATTCAGAAACGAATCAGTTGTCAATTGTTTTTAGCAAGCTGCATGACATTTATTTGCAACATTTTACAGATATTTCATTCAGACATAAGAAAAATAACTAATATAAAATAACAAAAACTTACAAATCCTGTTCCATTGCAGTAGTGACATTTAACCAATTTGCTTCCAGGTTGACACCGAGATCCATTGCATGTTGTACAAGTGTCCATAACGCTAATATTTATGTCTTTATTCACACCTCTTGCAGCTTGTTCAAAGGTTAAATTCATAGAAATCTTAGGAATAAAAATATGAATCATTTTAAGTTTAAAAGGCTGTTCATATTTAATTACCAGTGTAGAATAGATTTCAAATAAGGAGTATTTACTATTCTACTTGCATGTATAGTTGACATGGTCAATTGAGAATTAAAAGTAAGGACTTGACTCAAAGAAATATAATTATTCTGATATTGGTTATAAAATTAAGGGGAGTCGGATAGGGGCAATTCCTGAGAAAATGTACAATTTGAGGCAAAAAATCTCCACAAAAAAATATTGATACAGTTTTTGAAACTTTGGATTTGAGTTACACTTACATATTCCATACGACACTAGATCATAACAATTCAGATTAATTATTCTGGTATAATATGTCTAAATTTAGTAATGTTCATTTAGAAAAGTTTTAACCCTCCTATTTCTCATAAAAATAATTATGTGATGTGTTGCACTTTTATATGACATATTTATTATCCCCCCCCTCCCCCCCCAACGGGGCTGCAACATTGGCAGTCAAGCCTTTGCAGACTCGGCATATTTCCCCAGAACTGAGAGCCATTTATTTGTGGCACCATAAAATAGGCAACTCTCGCTACCAATTTTGACACCCAGATTACAATGAATCTGAATCTGAGGGGTTGTTAAAGCATGCCGAGGTTTAATTTTGCCAAGAGAACCCAAGCCAAATGGGCCCCCTAGGGATCTTTTACATGCCACAAAATCATATGACATGTGTGCCCAAGTACTCAGCCGGGGCTCAAACCCGCGATCTTGGGCTTACGAGGCGGACAGGTTTAACCTCTCAGCCACTACATCTTTGCTTTATTATATTAGTTCATGGCAAAATAAAGTGTCACTATAATGCATTTCACTTATATTTAATCAATTTATTCTTATATAGTTAAAACGTCATGTCTGTGAATAAAAAAATCATGTCCATTGGCAAAAAAAACCACAGACATGATAGTTCACAGGCATGAAGAAGGACATGATAATTCTCATGGACATAAGGTTTTTCAACAGCTAGGGACATTTTTCTCAGAAACTACAAAAGATATCAACATGTTTTGTTATATTATTTCTTCCCCATTATTGGTTTTTTTAAAATTAAACTGAGGAATTTTAAATCTTTGCTTTTAAATCTCTGCTAAAAAGAGTTATGCAGCTTAAATATGATTTTTTGGGTCTTTTTAATGTATATTTTAAACAAACCACTGTAAAAGTATTTTTTTATACTGTGAAATACATTCAGATTAAATCAAAGAGCTACATACGAACAAACTATAAAAAAATTCCCAATAATATCTCATATAGTTCCTGAGAAAAATGTTCTGAAAGTTAGTAAAATTAAAATGGGCAAGATAAAACCATCCGACTCCCCTCAACCAGTAAAAACATTGTATAAGGCTTAAGATATTATGTACATTTCAGGCTATGATAAAAAAAATACTTATACTTACATTCTGTTGTGCAAAATTAAACTGCGAATCTGCATAATCTGATTCATGAAAACCTTGTGATCGAAAACCTTGAAAGATATTTCTGAATAATTCTTCTGGGTCAAAAGATGAAGAAAATCCCTCAAATCCACCGGATCCAGAAAAATCATTTGCTGAACCAAATTGGTCATATTGTGACCTCTTGTTTTCATCACTAAGAACCTATGGGAAATATGTTATTTACAGATGAGTATATTGAAAGCCTTTTTGAAAAAAATGTGTGGGAAAAATATCTTTCTAATAAAAATACAATAAAGGACAAGATGCAAAACTTAAATTTCACAAATAGTTAATTTCTGTGAGCTTTGATTTTTTCTATACATGGGCTGATTAAGACCAAGATCTCTTGTTAAAAGTTGATTTCAAAGGGATACAAATACCCTATGTCAGAATTGGATTTTAATTAACAGGCAATATTATTGAAGGCAAGTTTTCCTATTCAGCCAAATTGGCCAGCAATATTTTGTAAAATCATTGTCATAGTGTAGTTTTTATAGAGGAGAGATAAAAATTTAAAAAATTCTTCAGTTAGGGTTTTTTTTACTATATAAAAGTTACTTTAAGGGAATGATATATTAATCAGTAAGTGGGATAGGGAAATGTGTATAAGACTAAAAGATATTTGTTGAACTTTAAACTATTAATATAGCACAATAGCACACTGTATTATAAAACTGTAAAAAAAACATAAAAATATGAGCAATTAATTAAGATATATGATACAAATCAATAATATCATTTTAGGGAAACTTACTTGATAAGCTTCAGAAACTTCTTGGAATTTTGCTTGTGCTTCAGGGTCTCCTTTTTTTGTGTCTGGATGATTCTTTTTAGCCAACTATCAAATACAATCAATGCAAGTTATTTTAGCATCAATTATAAATTGCTTGTTTCTTAAATTTTATCTCCCGAATTATGGACGTAAAAAATCTGTTTCAATATTTTTACCTATTTACCCCAATAGATGCAGGAAACATTATGCCATCATTTTCATTTAAGTATGTAACAAGTTACAATGCTTTTTGTGAAATTTTTTTTAAATTGCATCTTTCTGTAATTCATGTCATCATACTATTTTTTTATTTATTTCTGAACGGTTCCTGATACAAAACAAAATGTTATATATTTTGAAAGTGTATAAAACATGGTATCTTTTTGTAGTGTCATGTACTTGTGATGTTGATAAGGTTAAAAGAAAATGGGGGGGGGGGCATTTGCCCCGCGTTTGGGGTAAGTGGGCCACCACAATGGCGGGGTAAGTGGGCACTTTGGGGTTGGAGCAAGGGGTGGACCACTTGCTCCAACTCTTTAATATACTTTTAAAAGTCATATTCACTGATTCATAGGGTTAGTCATATTCACTATTCATAGTCCTATTCATTGGACATAGGCCAGTTTAAAATCTGTAGCCCTAACATTTTTTTCACACTACATGCAAAAATGACAAGATGAAAATTAACGTATTTTTTCTTTTAGCAAGCTTGCATGCCAGAAAAAGTTGCTATGGGGGACCTATTAAAGATACATCCATTACTTTTTTTTCAAACACTAAAAAAATCATGTATATTATTCCACTTGCCTCACCATATCACTACCAGTTATGTGTAAAAATATATTATGGGGTAGCCCACTTACCCTACCTTGCGGGGCAAGTGGGCCACTCGGATGACCAAAGAGAAAAACATTTTTTAAATTTATTATTTGCCAATTTGTGTTAAGGTTGCCATGGGTACAGTAATTACATATGGAGAGAATGGACCACAAAAAAAAAAGTTGTTTGGCCGATTACATCCAGTGGTATGAGGGTCTAAAGTCGAATTATGCCAAAAAGGGGGCCCACTTACCCCACCTTACCCTAATCAGAGTTTCTGTCAAAAAGAAAAGTCTCAAAACAATGTCTTTTTAAATCTTTGCTCAATCAAATTGATCAATCTCAAATTTGCTCAATCTGTTATTGATCGTCGATCGGATTTAGCAAAAACTCACCTTAACAGCTTAAAACTCATGTTATAACTATAAATTCCTCTCCACCATGGGAATTTTCAGCAAATTTATATACACAAAACCTTATTTTTCCTCCCATTAGAAATTGTGGTGATCCGAAAATCAGGAAACTTGGGCTATCAATACATCTCAACGCTCAGGCGATCCGAAAGTTGTAAAAATCTGCTTATACGAAAATTCCAAAACCCCAGCAATTCGTAAATGTTTAAAAACACATTTTCATGAATTTTAATTGGGTTTTTTTTGTGTGCTCAAAATCATGACTTTTCATGACAAAATTTATCCAATGTCCAAATTCATGACTTTCAATAAACGCGAATCCTTTTGTGTGTGGGCACACTTGAGAATAAAATTTTTTAAAAGCCTAAACATATTTTAAACTTTTAAATAAGGGAGCGGGAGAGAATATATCTATTTCAAAATAATACCATAATTCTAAAAAAATAAATTTCTGTATTAGCTTTGAGAAGAATTTGTGAAAAAATTGTAATATTTTCTTACAAAATTAAACTGTATTGCATTGCTTTATAAAATTATATGATTAATGTAAAAATATATACATACATTTATATAAAAAGTTTGGCAAATGATATTTTAAAGAGTGAAAGAACTAAAATACTACACAATTATTTAAGTAGTTTAAAATTCCCCAAATTATATAACAATATAGAACATACTTCGTAATAGGCACTTTTAATTTCTTTTGGGCTAGCATTTTTTGGTACTCCAAGGATTTTATAATAGTCTTTTTGACTGTTAGAGACAGTTGAAGTAAAAAACGTCCGACATTGTAAAGTAGCTGCAATAAAGCAAAATAAACACATTGTTAGTGGGGTAATAAATGTGTTTTCACTTAATAAAATAAATAAATTATGACGTTTTACCTTTTGAAGACCATCTAGGAGATTGGTTTATAAGTTTTGAAGCTGTAGTAGCAGACTTATTGAAATTCGTTAATTCATCACCAGTACATTTTAAAATTAATTTACCAAGCTTGATACTTCGTGTGCGTGTATGACTAATGCTTATGTTCGCAAACATAATTTATTTTATTAATTTTACTGCTTATTTATTTTTACTTAAATACCAGCATGGTAAATAAACAAAACAGTACGGTTTCAGTAGTGAACAACGATTTCAGCTGGCTTACACTACTTTTTGTGAAACGCTTTAACACGGTCAAAAAACGTTTTTAACTTTGAACCACGGTTAAGTATACAATCAAACCGAACCGGCGTTGCTATTTTCTTTGTATTAAAGAAATCGGTACTTTAAGGTGTGAATTTTCTAGGCATGAATTTAAGAATGAGGTTATTTCAGACAGACATAATGCACTTCTCCTGTTTTCATTTTGCTTTTCCTGCGATTTCACTTTTATATGAGCACCACTACCCATTTTTAACTGAGCAGATTTTTTGCAAGCAAGGAAAGTTGGCGCCTTAAAAAGTAAATAAACAACCAGTTGGCGAAGTCTAACTCGCCACAATGCAGCCAAGCAAACAACGAGTCCTGATTGGCTAAGGTTACATGCAACTGCGATTTTTTCCTGCTCGCATGAAAAAATCTCACGACTTGAGTGCAACTTTTTAATACACGGTGTCCTATGGGAGTTGCAAGTAGTTGTGACAAGGTGTGAAATGGGCTTAACACTTATTTCAAACCTACTTGTTTTCATTCCTTTCGAAATGTATTATTAAATTTTTAAATTTTTTTTTTATTATTTCCAGTTGGAATTACTTCGATGTTTTATTGTTTAAAATTACCGTTCATATTTTGTCTTTATTATTTTAAATAATTTGATTGCTTTTATGTGTTATTTCCAAAATTTTACTGTCTTCATTTTATTTACTTGATTATTTTCATTATTATTATTTGTTAAATTTACATTTATTTTCATTTCTTTATTTCTTTTATTTTTTTCATTTCTCATTTTAAAATATATTTTAAAGTCTTTATTTTATAGTGAGAAATTAATAATGTTTTGTGTTCCAATTTTTAATGGATGAAGGAGAAAAAAAAATGTGCAAAAGCGCGCTTTTTTGCTTGTTTAAAGTGAAGATTTTTTTATGTCAAAGATTTTGACGAGAAAAACGGACTGGTTTTTCTATCAGTACCAGTCCTCTTTTAGTTTATCCATTGCCTTCAAATAATTGTCAGTTGCAAACAATTTCAACTGTTGGCATTGCTTTATAAGGTTTCAGATGGAAACGAAAATGTCAAGAATTACTTGTATTTAGTTATAGTAACGTTTTTGGTTACGTTAAAAATACACGAAAAATACGTGAAAAAGAATGTAGAGTGGCCCCAGAAGTGTCTCTAACAATAATATGATCACACAAGGAATCCATAAAACAATCTTCTATAATGAATTTTTATTCTCATATTTTTTTACTTGCTGTTTTTTACTAATACATTGTGAGTGTCGCTGCGTACGATGTCGCCCTTAACGGTTGCGTTGGGTGCCTATTCAGGTGTGGCTCGTCACCTGACTGTGGTTCTAAAATACGACGCCCGTCGCCAATAGCCCTCGTGTAGCTCTAGTGCGACGATAATTCAAACCAAACCAAACATTGTGAGTGTGTGTTGGGGGGGGGGGGGGATAAAAGTGGCTTCGGCATGGAGCTACGAATGCATGGAGATGCTTGGAAAGAAAAACTATTGAAGCCACCGATAAGCCTCCAGGTTGAATTCATCAATTATTCAAGCCTTTAGGGGATCACAGGAGTCTTAAAAATGTGCAAAGAAGGTACTACAAAACATAGTTTGATCTTTCATGTCATTTTTGAACTACTCAATGCATAAGTATAATTTTTTTATATGCAATTCTACAAGATTTATTATAAAACAAGTTTTAAAATTTATGAAACTTTAGCCAAAACTAAAATAAATGATATTAAACATGAAGCTATTTGAACACATTGTGATTAGGTTTGCGCGGCAAATTGTGAGGTCAAAATTGAAAAAAGGACCAAGAAAATGACTTTATATTGTACACATATGTACAAACAAAGACTCATACCTAAATTCTCAGCTCAATTTTAACTAGAAATTATTTTAAGAACTTTTTTCTAAAAGAATTAATAAAAATTTAAAATTTTTGCTTTTAAATTTCTTTAAAAATAATTTCTAATTAAAATTGAGCTGAGAATTTAGGTATAAGTCTTTGTTTGTACATATTTGTACAATATAAAGTCATTTTCTTGGTCATTTTTTCAATTTTGACCTCACAATTTGCCACGCAAGCCTAATCACAATGTGTTCAAATAGCTTCATGTTTAATATCATTTATTTTAGTTTTGGCTAAAGTTTCATAAATTTTGAAACTTGTTTTATAATAAATAAATCTTGTAGAATTACATATAAAAAAATTATACTTATACATTGAGTAGTTCAAAAATAACATGAAAGATCAAACTATGTTTTTTAGTACCTTCTTTGCACATTTTTAAGACTCCTGTGACCCCTTAATGTCTTTAATTGGAAGAACCTTTTGCAATGATTGGTTTGGTTGTTACTAGACTAGAGCTGCACATGAACTATTGGCGAGTTCATATCTTAGTGCGAGCTGTGTAAGTGTGTGTTGATCAGATCACTGCACAGGTGAAGATGGGGTGTTCTGTTCCTTGTGGAAAGTTATATTTAAACATGTTCGTGGAAAGAATGTGGCTAGTTGTTTGCTAATAAAATTAAAGGTATCAAAGTGCCAGAAATGAGTGCTATGCAACAATTAGTTACAAACAATGTCAGACAATATCTATAGTCCCCAAAAAAAAAATCCGAATCGTGCCCAAACACTAGAAAATGCGAATGCAGTTAACAAAAAAAAAATGCTTTAGAATCCTAGAAAATCAACCCACAAACCATGGCATAATAACCGGCAAATAATTAGCCAAGCGTTTTTTTTTTTTGGGGGGGGGGGGGATTAATATTGAAGTTGGCTTAATTAATATCGGCTTCAATTGGTAAACCTGTTTTTACATTGGTTTTGGTCGTCGCACTAGGTCTACAAGAGTTCTATTGTCAACGGGATTTATAAATTAAAAGCACAGTCAAGTGACGAGCTGACACCTGAGTAGGCACCTAAAGTACAACCTTTAAGGGCGACATCGTGCGCAGCGTTGGTACTTTGGAGCAAATTTTATGTGCACTCTCTCTCTACACGGGGTATTTATTATTCGTCGGGCATTTTGGGGTGCACGGCCCGTTTATAGGTTGGAAGTTATTTTGGCGATGCCCGGACGCAAACCAGGGACTTCCCACATGCAAGACGAACGCATTAAACGATTGGGCTCCCCAGCCCCTTATCAATACGAGAAGTGATAGCTTGAGTGATTTTTAATTCCAATAAATGTGACAATTTTAGAATAACATCTACTTTATTCTGGAAGTTTTTGGTGTTTAGCGAACGATTATGACATAATATTTACGACACACTGTTACCAAACGTTTCAATGCATCATTTTACTAGCGACTATTCGTTTGAGACAATTATTTAAAAAAAAAAAACTTTCGAGTGGAATTTATGGATATTTTTAATATTTTTTTTGTTTGAAATATAATCTATGTTATCTTTGTTAATTAATTTTTTTTACTCTAAAGATTCTATTTAACGTTCAGAAATTGTGTATTACTCTATTGTTAGTGTATTGTTAGTGTAGTGCACCATAAATTGTATCTTCCAATGAGACAGCGTTTTCGTGTCCCATGATTTACTTTCAGTTTGGACGTTTGTTAATTGTTAATTAATGGATATATGTATGTAAATTAATGAATTAGTATTTTGGAAATTAATTATTTTCCTAAACGGATTCGCGAAAAGGAGAGCTTAAAATTCTGGAAATAACCGATACATTGTGTTTTCGATGGCTATGCTCATTTTCATGCTTATTTTCTATTTTGTTTGTATGGTAGGTACATATATATTCCAGCTTGTGTGCTTGTTCAGAGAACCGCTTACAAGGTTTCGTCAAGTGGGACAGACACAGAAAGTGTTTTTACAAGCACAAGAGACAGACAAAGAAAGGACAACACAAACACATAGACAAATAACAAAATTTATTGACGGTCACAAACATCCATGCCTGACGGGGATTTTAACCCGACCCCAGCAGCTCCGAAGGCTAGCATCCTAACGAATGCGCCGGGCGGCATTCTGTTTGTATAACTTTATTATTTGTTTCATTAATTTCCTTTTCTTATTGTTGTTTATTGTACATAACCACCAATACTTTGAATTGCACTTATTTTAGGAAAATTATTATGATTTAAAAGCTATAGGAAATATTTTGGCTCAAGTTGACCATTAAATTTATAACAAAAAACTTATTATAAAAAAAGCAGTCGATAAATATTATATTATAATATAATATTTATCATAAGCATATTTTGTTTTCTTTTAAAATAAAGGTTATTGCCCTTAGCTTAAAATTTTTTTTAAAAAGTCGCATGGCAAAATTTTTACTATTTAAATTTAAAATAAAATAGATTAAACAACGTGATCCATTTTTTACAGTAAAACCTGGTCGCTTTAATTAAACTTATTCGAATTTTTATGTACGGCTACAAACTCATTAAGTAATTGGTACGCCTAATTCGTTTTGGCAGTAAATGAATTAGAGTTATGTTTCAATTTTCTTGAAGCTTTAAATCGTAATAACGTTTAATCGTACTTTTAATTTCAAGAATTGAACTTAAGCAATTTCAAACTGTTTTGTATTTTATATTGTTTGGAGAAAAAGTTCTATTAAGTTATTCTAAAGTTTTTTATTAATATAGACTTAAAAACTGTGGCTAAAGTGCGACGTTTATTCAACCAAGCAACTTACCTATTCTATCCGGATTTAACGTGGTGGTAACCATTTATTTTCTAAAATCCTGGCACCAAGAAAAAAGGTTTTTGTTTCCCCTTTCGAAAGTCCGGTAATTAGTACAGAAAAAACACGAAAATTTAGAAAGTTGTTAAAAATCCGGTATCGCCAGAAAAAAATGCATGCATAGTAAAGCAAAACTGTACATAACATCTCTATATGATAAATTGTAATTGTCAGACGCTTGAGCTCTAGTGCGCTCTAGACGTGTAGCTCTAGTGCGACGATAATTCAAACCAAACCAAACATTGTGAGTGTGTGTTGGGGGGGGGGGGGGGGGGATAAAAGTGGCTTCGGCATGGAGCTACGAATGCATGGAGATGCTTGGAAAGAAAAACTATTGAAGCCACCGATAAGCCTCCAGGTTGAATTCATCAATTATTCAAGCCTTTAGGGGATCACAGGAGTCTTAAAAATGTGCAAAGAAGGTACTACAAAACATAGTTTGATCTTTCATGTCATTTTTTGAACTACTCAATGCATAAGTATAATTTTTTTATATGCAATTCTACAAGATTTATTATAAAACAAGTTTTAAAATTTATGAAACTTTAGCCAAAACTAAAATAAATGATATTAAACATGAAGCTATTTGAACACATTGTGATTAGGCTTGCGTGGCAAATTGTGAGGTCAAAATTGAAAAAATGACCAAGAAAATGACTTTATATTGTACAAATATGTACAAACAAAGACTTATACCTAAATTCTCAGCTCAATTTTAATTAGAAATTATTTTTAAAGAAATTTAAAAGCAAAAATTTTAAATTTTTATTAATTCTTTTAGAAAAAAGTTCTTAAAATAATTTCTAGTTAAAATTGAGCTGAGAATTTAGGTATGAGTCTTTGTTTGTACATATGTGTACAATATAAAGTCATTTTCTTGGTCCTTTTTTCAATTTTGACCTCACATTTGGTGTTTAGCGAACGATTATGACATAATATTTACGACACACTGTTACCAAACGTTTCAATGCATCATTTTACTAGCGACTATTCGTTTGAGACAATTATTTAAAAAAAAAAAACTTTCGAGTGGAATTTATGGATATTTTTAATATTTTTTTTGTTTGAAATATAATCTATGTTATCTTTGTTAATTAATTTTTTTTACTCTAAAGATTCTATTTAACGTTCAGAAATTGTGTATTACTCTATTGTTAGTGTATTGTTAGTGTAGTGCACCATAAATTGTATCTTCCAATGAGACAGCGTTTTCGTGTCCCATGATTTACTTTCAGTTTGGACGTTTGTTAATTGTTAATTAATGGATATATGTATGTAAATTAATGAATTAGTATTTTGGAAATTAATTATTTTCCTAAACGGATTCGCGAAAAGGAGAGCTTAAAATTCCTGGAAATAACCGATACATTGTGTTTTCGATGGCTATGCTCATTTTCATGCTTATTTTCTATTTTGTTTGTATGGTAGGTACATATATATTCCAGCTTGTGTGCTTGTTCAGAGAACCGCTTACAAGGTTTCGTCAAGTGGGACAGACACAGAAAGTGTTTTTACAAGCACAAGAGACAGACAAAGAAAGGACAACACAAACACATAGACAAATAACAAAATTTATTGACGGTCACAAACATCCATGCCTGACGGGGATTTTAACCCGACCCCAGCAGCTCCGAAGGCTAGCATCCTAACGAATGCGCCGGGCGGCATTCTGTTTGTATAACTTTATTATTTGTTTCATTAATTTCCTTTTCTTATTGTTGTTTATTGTACATAACCACCAATACTTTGAATTGCACTTATTTTAGGAAAATTATTATGATTTAAAAGCTATAGGAAATATTTTGGCTCAAGTTGACCATTAAATTTATAACAAAAAACTTATTATAAAAAAAGCAGTCGATAAATATTATATTATAATATAATATTTATCATAAGCATATTTTGTTTTCTTTTAAAATAAAGGTTATTGCCCTTAGCTTAAAATTTTTTTTAAAAAGTCGCATGGCAAAATTTTTACTATTTAAATTTAAAATAAAATAGATTAAACAACGTGATCCATTTTTTACAGTAAAACCTGGTCGCTTTAATTAAACTTATTCGAATTTTTATGTACGGCTACAAACTCATTAAGTAATTGGTACGCCTAATTCGTTTTGGCAGTAAATGAATTAGAGTTATGTTTCAATTTTCTTGAAGCTTTAAATCGTAATAACGTTTAATCGTACTTTTAATTTCAAGAATTGAACTTAAGCAATTTCAAACTGTTTTGTATTTTATATTGTTTGGAGAAAAAGTTCTATTAAGTTATTCTAAAGTTTTTTATTAATATAGACTTAAAAACTGTGGCTAAAGTGCGACGTTTATTCAACCAAGCAACTTACCTATTCTATCCGGATTTAACGTGGTGGTAACCATTTATTTTCTAAAATCCTGGCACCAAGAAAAAAGGTTTTTGTTTCCCCTTTCGAAAGTCCGGTAATTAGTACAGAAAAAACACGAAAATTTAGAAAGTTGTTAAAAATCCGGTATCGCCAGAAAAAAATGCATGCATAGTAAAGCAAAACTGTACATAACATCTCTATATGATAAATTGTAATTGTCAGACGCTTGAAAGCCACGTGACTTAGGCGGCTTCAGCCAATCAGAAACGCTGAAAGTAAGTGTGGCGGTGTGCTTGTTTTATGCCGGGGATGCTTCAGGTCGCGTCCCGTGGCTTTGGTAGAGATCGTTGCTCAACGGTAGAGCTACGTGATGCCCTGGAGCAGTCCCACGGAAACCATCGTATTTTCCAACTGTTGGCATCGGTCTTGAGTTTCCAGCCTCGCATCGTAAAAATAGCCGAAGCATCTTCCCTCTTTCGTCTTGCGCACTCTCCCCGCTGGTCAGGACCTCTTAACTAAAATATCTTAGTCTAGCATGTTTGTTGGCGGAGCAAACAAAGAGGAATTGCGTAGTAATTCTAGGGGGTTGGCGAGCGGTAGCGAGCGGGGGCTTTGCCCCCTAGTATCAATGTAATAACTAATAAAACATATTGTGATTAAAAAAATTATTTTATAGAACTTCCTATCTAAAAAAAAAGGTGTAAGCTCGTCACTTGACTGTGGATCTAAATTACGACGGCTGCCGCCAATAGCCGTCGTGTAGCTTTAGTTTGATGATAGTTCAAACATATCTGTCTAAAAAAACGAATATAAAGTGGACTGTCAGTTACTAACAACACTCTTGTAACTCTAATGCAACAATATTCAAATTGACCCAACCCAAAAAGCGAATGCCAACCAAACTGGCTACCATTTCTAGCCAGAATGTAAGCTTCGAAAGACTCTCTCTTCCCCCATCCCTTCACTGGGTTTTCTAAGAAAAGGGGGGGGGGGGACATCGCTTATATAATCTTAGTGCGCTTGAGGTTTACAATCAAAACAGTTAGCATTTAACCATGTAGGGTGGGGCAAAACCGAAACAGCTATAAATCACCCCGTTTCCAAGAAAAACGCACTCGTAGATGGGGGAGGAAATGCCTTCCAAAAGCTTACATTCTAAATAGACCCAACAAAACCCCACGTGTCAACGCATTCAAGTCGCCAAATGGGCGCTATCGTGCCAAGCCGTGGCGGGGTGGGCAACCCCTTTTAGTGAGGGATCCGAAGAGGAGTGATGCAGAAGAGCAGTGGCGAGGGGCGACGGAGGATGCTTCCCTGCTTCGGGGTGGCCACCTGTGTGATGCTGCTGGCCGCCGGCATCCGGGCAGTGCCGGAAAAGATACCCATAGGTAAGCACCCCCCACATACCTGCGACAGAACCAAGACTGAAGAAACCTTTACGTCAAAAGGAATGGAGGGTTAAGGATGTTTTTGAAGGGAGACTTACCTGAAAAGCATGTCGGAACCGTAAAATAAATAGATGATTGATGTTGAGCTGACACCTGGGTGAACATACCTTTGGCGGTAAAATAATTTAATTTTGATAAAATCTTTAAAATGAAATGGTCTTAGGTGCATCAAAAGGATTGTATGGTTAAAGATGTTTTAGAAGGAATCTTACCTGGAAAGCATGTTTGAATTGTAACATAAATATTTGATTGATGTTGCCATAGGTAGTCTGACATACCTGTGTCATAACCAAGATCAAGCAGTCCTTTAGGCACGTTATGTCAAGAGGAATGTATAGATAAAGATGTTTTTGTACGAAACTTACCTGGAAAGCAAAATTGAACCGTAAAATAGTAAATGTTTGATTGATGGACATAGGTAGGCTGACTTATCTGTGTGAAAATAAGTAAGGACTCCACATACCTGCGAGATAATGTTGCCAAGGACTGGTTGATCTTGGGTACGTCAAAAGGAATGCATGGTTAAATATGTTTTGGAAAGGAAACTTACCTGAGAAGCATGTTTGAACTGTAACATAAATAGATGTGGTAATGTTACCATAGGTAGTCTGGCATATCTGCGAGATAACTTGCCTAAAGAACTGTCGGTTTTGGTTACGTCAAAAGGAATGTATGGTTAAAGATGTTTTGAAAAGGCACCATATCTGAAAAGCATGGTTGAACCGTAAAATAAATGTTTAATTGATGCTGCCATAGGTAGGCTGACATAACTGTGTAAAAATACTTGTAGCGGTAAAATAATTTCATGTTGACAAAACCTTTAAAATGTAAGGTTTGGATAGGAAACTTACCTGAAAGGCATGGTGATGTTTGAACAGTAGTTCATCATAAGGTAAGATAAGCTAACATACCTGTTTGAAAATTCTTTTGACGTTAAAAGTTTTGTCAAAGGAATTTGTTTTAAAATGCAAGGTTTTGAAAAGCAAACTTACCTGGAAAGCGTGTTGCTCAGGTGGGGTGGGTTATTGTCTATTGAGTATGAACCGTAGTGTAAATATGATTTTTTTAAAAATAAAATATACCTTACGATGGGTAAGCATTTAACATGCATGTGCGAAATTAGGTCTACTTAGCTTCAGAAAAGAAATTTATTGTAAATTATAGCGTTTTGGATTACGTTATACCTGGAAAGCATGTTGCTTAGGTGGTGTCTTTTTTTAACGATATCTCAAACGTATATGTTTTAGCTTGCTCCTAGGTAAGCTGTACATACCTGTGTGTTATAGTAAAGTGCGTTTGTCCTTAGTTTCATCAAAAGGAATTTAAGATAGCTTTAGGAATGAAAGTTACTTAAAAAGCATGTTGCTCAGATGTGTTTTTTTTTGTTTCGAAAAGCAGCGCAAATGTATGTTTTATATTGTTCACAAGTAATCCAAATTAAAGTGCAAGAAATGTTCCTTCTTATTTATGGGCGGCCATGTGGGTTATGATTTTTTTTTGTATTGGAGTTTTGTGTCCAAGTCCTCTATCTTATTTAAGACACCTCCATGACTTGCCACAAATTAGGATCGCGAAACTTCAGTTGTAAGAATCATCAGATTGTGATTTTTTTCTGACCAAGTTAAATTCGCCACTTATGTATTGTTAGATTCATCGTTAGATGGAAGAATAACGTATTTTGAAGAATTTAATATCTTTTTTTTATATTAATAAAAATATGGTAAAATATATTTCACTTTAAAACAGTTTTAGAAAATAAATTGACCCTAAATTTTTCATGCTTGCATTTTTTAGATGTTAAAAAATATATTTCAACTATTTTTAACAAAAAAAGTTATGAAAAAATTATTGTTATAATTTATTAAAAAGTTATTATTCCATTTCCTCCCTTTAAATTTAAGTATTAAAAACGTAATTTTTTCTCCTGTTTTTTACTATTTCATTTCGAATGCATAGTGAACCTATTTAACAAATTTTAGATTTATAGGACAAAAATTAAAAAGTTGGGAGTGAAGTTAAAGTTGGAATTAAAAAGTGCTCCCCTAATTGTTTTGAGCAGTGTAGTTCTCCATATATTCAGTTTTCTGTTACTAATTGAAAACCCTCCTAAAAGTTTTCGTAAAAAAAAAAACCTAGCAGTTTATTTTCATTTGTTTACTCAATGTCTAACATCTGTTGGCTCTGTTGATTCGTTCTTTTGATTCCACAGTGATGCCATTACTTTTTACTTATTGTACATAAGTATTAACTCATACTTTTTCTAAAACGTAATTCTTTTGTAATTATTTTTAACGATTTTAAATTTTTAGTCGTCGTGTTTTAATGTGTCCAGCATTGCTATCTAAATAATGTTCTTATATAAATTTAAGTTTTAATATATTTTTTAATTATTTATAATAGTTCAGTTCAATAACACCATAACATTCTTCATTATTATGACATTTTTTAAGAGTTGTTCAAAAAATTTATAGATTCCTCGATTGTATTTTGCAACAGATGTAATCGAAAGAAAAACCGTTAAATCATTCGTTTTTGATACTAATTTGAACCTGTGGATTTTCTTAGAGTGGGAAATTACTATTTTCATACTGTTTTAGCTTTGTGTAGACAATTAATTTTTACATTTTGATCCTTCAAGGACATTTTTAAAGGAAATATTGTTATAACCTTTCCATTCTTAATGATTACTTTCTTTACTATCATTACAAGTGAATTTTACTTTTGCCAGATATGTCATGAAACAAATTTTCATATATTTAAAAAATCAAATTCATCTATTGACTTTTTCTGTTTCCTTAAATATTTTGGCTTTTAGTGTATTTGGTGTTTTGATTTGCATGCACTTAAAAAATACTAAAAGTTAGTTTATATTAAAAGGTATCATGGCAGACATAAAAACTTACATGTTTTTCAGTAACTTCTGATTATTTGATTTGTTCTCCCAAAGTAGGAATATTGAAATATTTGAAGTTCAAAAAAATTATCCAAACAATAGTATTATTTCTTGTGTATAGTTTGGGTTTCTTAAATTCTTCTAATAAATTACTACAAATAATTTATATTATGAGAGCCATGACAAGGTTTATTTTAGACATGCAAATAAAATATAACTTTTCACACACGTCATATTTCTTCTGAAGATCAGTTTTTTACTTATATTTATTCATGATTTATTATTCATTCATACTAAACTATAACAAAATATTCTTTAAATATTATTTTATCGATGCTTTGTGCAATTAGATATTAAAACTTATTCAAAATGCATTTTTCTTGAAATCAAATACTTGATAATTTTTTAAAAATTTAATATATTTTATGTCTGTTCAAAGACTAAACAATTAAAAAACGACCTGTGTTTGATTTCGAACGACGTATACGCAAGGCTAGTTACTAGTGCTCTAAAAAAGTTTTTCAGAGATAATTTAGAGTTTAGAAAGTAGTTTTTGAATACTTATTACATTTGAATCACCTTCGTTATTCAAAACCTTAATGATTGAAAATAAAAATTAACACAATTATTAAGAACAATTAAAACAATTTGAAACGCGTATAACCGAAATTGGAACAAAAGCTATCATATTATTTACTTATACCTTAACGTTTTGATGTCAAACTACTTCATTTTGAAATATGCTTGAATTTAATCAAATTATATATTAAATAAGTATCAAAATAATTTTTTTGCTAACGCTTCCTTTATCGCTCAATAAGTTATTTGTTTTTTAGGAATAAGACTGATAAATTAATACCTTTTTTTGGTCTAAAATGTACAAATATTTTACGAAACAAAAAGGGGTATTTGAATAAGTCTAACATAATAAACTAATTAAATACATAACTACTTTAAAATTTTAAATTGAGCTTCTAAAAGTTTGAGTGAACAAATGTTTCTTTTGCAGGGGCCATCTTTACACCTGGAACTGACGAACTTCAAACAGCGCTCAAATACAGCTTCCACATTCACAACACCAATGACTCGCAGGCCCGATTCAAAGTGGAGCCCGTCATTGATATCGTCGACAGTGAAGACCCTTTCAAGATAGCCAGGACCCGTAAGTTACTAACATGAAATATTTCTCGGTCACTCAAATAAACTGCTCAAGTATTCGCTGTCTGGGCGAAATGGTAACTGAAAAAGAAGTTGTTTAGAATAAACTGGGTTTGATAAAAAAAAAGTGAGAGAATGGTGGAGATAGAGATGTGTATTATACTCATGTCATGTTTCCAAGAGATGTCTAGATACAGATATTTCCTTTTCAAAGTATCATGATTTATGTATCGATAGCAACTATAAAAATATCTTCTTTAATAAGTTAAATTAAGGTAAAAAAAACATCGGAATGGTGATAAAAATAAGCTACCTGCGTTTTCATCTACAATCTGCGATTATATAATGCTTATACTTCCTATATACACGGTTTTATTCGTCGGACATTTTTGGCTGCACTGGGCTTATACTTAGAATACTAATGATAAACAAAACATAATTCAGCAAGAAATATAAACAGTGTCCATCACTTAGTGATATTTAACTTTGAAAACTCATACAATGTTAAAACTATCATGATTCAAAATAAATTCTTAACTTCTAATAAAAACATTTTACACGAAGTACTTGAAACACTTGCCAATGCTTAGACTAAAACTGAATTCCCGCAGAAGCTCTAAAAAACCCAGCATTTAAAAAAAAAAGAAAATATCGAATATTATGGAATTCAGAAATTTGAGAATATAAAAAACGGTGTTTATAAAAGTTTGGCCGTTTATTCTTCTGTGATGAAAATACAGACCATAAATTTTGGTTCTAACTTTTTTTCTGCTAAAACGGTTAAACTATTTTTTTTGCAACGAGAGTTTGGAAAAAGTGGCAGCAAAGCTGTATAAGCTAAGAAAATAAGTGGTAGGTATAAGGCTTGTGTTCCATGTCAGCGATTTTTAGGCAGCTTATATTGAAGCGTATATTTTAAGATTTGAAAGTGAAAAGTTGATTTAAGTGAAAGTAAATTTTACAATATATTTTTTTTATTCAGCCTTGTAAGTTTTGAAAATGATTGATGTTATGGAATTTCATGTTTAATTTAATTTCCTTTATCGGCTATTCGAAAACTTAAAAGTAGATTTAAAAATAAAACACTCAGATGTTATGGTGATATTTAATGTCAACTATAGTTTATTTGTTCATTTATCATTCGTATTCTGTCAGCAATAGATCATTTCCTTCCATTTGAATATTCTGGCTTGTTTCCCAAAATGTGTTAAGTCGAGGCTTTTGTAAGCAGCAGACATTTTCGATGAAGATATTGTGACAAATAGGAAAAAAATGGACTGAAATTGTAAAAAAATGGGCGAGCGTTGCATTCATTATGCTTCTCCCTAAACTGACAAAGTTTTAATATAGGTAAAGGAAATGGTTTAAAAAATTATATGTATTTTACAAGTGTTCCTCTGTGTATTAAACCTGACCCTGTCTAGCCTACTGACTATTGTAAAATGTTTAATTATTGAAAAAAAAATCTAGATACTTATTTATTCAGGGGGTTCAGTAACTGAGTAATATTTTATAGAATAATCTAGTCATTTTATAAGCTTTTTGACACTAAATAGAATATTTCTTTCTTTGATAAAACAGCTGTAAATTAATTTTTTTTTGAAACGAATAGTTTTCAACGATATTGAAAAAAGCCTATTTCAATAAAACCTATGGTTTATTTAAAGAGTAACACGCAGATATATTCTGAAAATAAATTTGATAAACAAACGTTTGGGAAATAAGACAATTCGTGTTTTGGAATAAATTTATCTAATAAATTTTTCCATCTTTCAATTGCATTGTATCCGCTTTTGGTGTATCCGCGTTCATCCGTTTATACTGGTAATGGAATTTCACATTTTGTGTTAGCATTTTTATTGAAAATAAGACGATAAAACTGTTGGATTCGTTTATTCTGTTCGTGTTATTGTGTGGTTACGTTCTTTGATCTAGTCGTAAAATATTATAGCTTAGGAACACGAAAAAATATATAATTATAAACAATACAAATATTGTAAAGCTAATACAAAGTTCATATTACAACCCCAGATTAAAGTGGTCATTATTCCACAATTGCAAAAGATTTTTTCTATATTCTTTTTGTAAAGTATCACTTATTCAGTCGAACAACACTAAATAGCATAAATTACAATTGTCTTTAACAATTCCCACGAGGAAAAAATATTGAATAGCAAAGGGAAAAAAAATCCGATTTGGGGAGGAAAAGTTTTCGATTGCAAACAAACGAAACGCATTTCAACTGATATATGCATTTTTTTTATCCGGCGCTTGAGTCCAAGACCTAAGGCAGTATAATAGGCTGCATCGTGGTTTTGAAAGTCAAAAAAAAGTTTCGCATCTGCAGAATTATTACTTGAAAAAAAAAGGAAATATCTAAAGATAAGACTTTAAATTGTTAAATGCTAAAAGGAGAATTTCTCGAAGAAAGTTCGCTCATACTATATACTAAGATTGCTCATACGAAGTAAGTATTGCTCTACTAATGATAACCAAAATATTCATCAAAAATTTTACCCACAATCAACATCAAACAGGCAACATAAGAAATTGGTTAACCTTGTCAAATCTTATAAAATTACAACATTACTTAAATTTTTTTTTATAAATTATTCTTCTAGCGCAAATATTATAAAACCCAACAAAGACTGCAAGTTTTCCGCTAGTTGTTATAGAAGCTAAATGCTTTTTTAAACTAATGCATCATGTTTATTATGCAATGAAAAAACAATTGTTTCTTCTTAAAAAACTGTGACAAAAAGACGGAACATAAAAAAGTAATCTTTCACAAAGGGCTTTTGAGTCAAGAGGACATTAAAGAACCCTCATATTAAAGCAATTCAAGTACTGTCGCTTTAAAAAGGTAGGATTAACGATGAAAATGACTCAGCATCCGGGCTGTCAATGCGTGAAATGAAGTCAGCATTTCTTCATTTCACGCATTGACAGCCCGGAATGACATATCTTGTCCTGATTTTCGATCAACCGATATCATCACATTCTGATAGAATTCATGGGTATAAATTTGCTTACAGAATAAAAAAAATATGGCATGAATAAACTCATTTTCAGACGCGATAAAAGTCTGAAAAGTAGTTGCTTCAGATGTCATAAGTGTCTAACCATATTCAGATGCTATTTCGCTGCTGAATCTGGTGCTATCTTTTTAACACACTTTTTTCTTTCTGAAGTGAAGTTTCGTTTTGATATATGTACTTAAGACTACATAGTGGTTGTAAAATACGACGCCCGTAACCAATACCCCTCGTGTAGCTCTAAGGTGACGATAATTCAAACTAAACTTAAAAGTTAGTTTAAGTGTTACTTTAACTTAAAAATCATACACACTTAAACTAAGTTTATAACTTTTCATCACAGGCCGTATATTAGATTTTAGGTCTTCACAATATATTAATATTTAGTCCCACGCTTCTAGAATGATTATTTGAATAATTAACTAAATTTAAGGGAGTCGAGTTGAATTTACGTCATACTAGAGCTACACGAGGAATATTGACGACGGGCGTCGAAATTTAGAATCACAGTCAAGGTCCGAGCCGACACGAGTAGGCACCCATCGCCACTTTTAGGAGAGTCATCGTACGCAACGTCGGGACTTTGGAGCATATTTAACGTGCTTTTCCTCTACTAGGGGTACTACTCGTAAGACTTCTTTTTTGGCTGCACAGACCGCTTATAGATTGGCGGTTATTTTGCAATGCTGGGTCCCGAACTTGTCACCTTCCGCATGCAATGCAGACGCCTTACCGAATGGGCTCTCTAACCCATATACAGCTAATTTTGAGTTTAATTATCTGAAAATGTCTGTTGATCAAATGTGGTTTAATTATACTTGCACTAGAGCTGCATGAGGGCTATTAGCGGTAATTTAAAACCACGATCAAGGGACGAGTGGACACCGAAGTAGGCGACCAACGCAACTTTAAGGGCGACATCGCCGAGTGCTCTCGATTGTTTCCCCATGCCAATCTCGTTGTGTGTTTCTCTGATTAGCAACCTGTTGGCGATCGCACTTGGCGGCGTCACTGCATACTGGCCGCCGCTTGCAACCCAATGAGCCCGTTAACGGCGCTTATCGATCTCCGAAAAGAAAGAAAATCCGCCGGCCAATAAATTGGTCCGCTTTTATGGGTGGCATCCGAAAACGATAGAAATTGAAACAATCCGAGCTCGAAAGCAAACACACTCTTTCAGGAGATTGAAAGGTGTTTTTAAGTTACGCCGAAAAAAAATCTAATCGCAATTGAAATGCTCCGGGCGTTTGGCTTTCAGTCGCAGCAGAGACAAAGAAAGAGGTGGATTATCTTTGAATTGACATAGGGGAAAGAACTTTTTTTTTCAATCAATTCTTCTTTCTCTTTAAATGGTAGCTATTATAGGAAATCGAAGCTTTATAGGCTTTTATTACTATTTTTGAAGCTATGTATGATTGCAGTTACATTTCATGTTTATGATTGCAGTTACATGTCATGTCCTTTATTTAGTATCGAGTTTAATTTTTTTAATGGTATAGAGTATGATAGAGTATGTAGAGTTTAATGGTATATTAAATGTATGACTAATGACAACATCATGCTGCATAACTATGACCGGAACGACAATGTGCACACATTGCTTCAACTTTCTCCATTAGCCAGAATTTTTAAGTTAGTTTAACTTGAGTATCATTTGGTTCTGTTGAAACAATGTGGAACTTGAAATATGCAATACTGGAGACGAGCCTAGTAATTTTACAACTGGCTTAAGTTCCGATGCCGACACCCAACAAACCGCATAGGGATATCCTACGCGGTTTTTTTTTTTTAAAATTTCGACCACGACAGATTCATAACGTTCTTTCCGGTGTTGATTGGATTTTTTCTCTACACAATCCGTTTATAGCATATCTTAGTAGAGGAAAAAGTCCGAGAAGTTTCGAACTTGGAAGTGAATTGAATTTGCCCTACCTTCTGTCATTTATGTGTCCTGAATCACGAGTTACTTTTATCCGATAATTGGGTAAAGCGTAGAAAGGATGGGGAATACTGATTCGATACGTAATTTACTCTTAGTAGCTGCACAGATAATGAACAATCATCAATTCCCCAGTTTTCCTGTCTCTGAAAAATAGTTTTTGTTAGAATAAAAATAATTGTTTGACCCTGTTTTTGATAGTTTCAATTGAGGATTAAATAAACATAATTTCAGGGGGAAAATTATATTTAATGTTAAAATTCAAAAACGTTAATATAAAGACCACTGACCTAGATTCGCCCACCAGATTATGTCAATAATAAAGATTCTATTGAAAGTATACATATTAATTAGAAAACAATGAATTTCAAATTCTAATTAAAAGTGATACTTATAAAAACACGAGTTTAATTTTAAACACAAAAACTACGCATTCAATTAAGTAGTACCTACTTAAATATTATTCTCTAAAATATTGCACATTCATACAAAAAAGTAAAGAGCAAAAATTATATATTTTTTTTTACCTAAATTAATGTTTCGAATATTTTTAGGCAGTCTTATGTTTTGTACATTTAGCACCCAAAAACTGGTTAAGTTTCCTCGAATCTATTTGGATATACATTCTTCTCATTCGGAATTTTTTAAAAAATCGGATTTTTCCAAAACAAGCATTTTAATTATTGTATGCATATTATTAAGGGGGAAACTATTTAAAATAATAATAACTTAATTCCATGAAAAGCAACACTTTAACCGACGAATTAAATGGAAAACACGAAAGGGTTGGATCAGAAAATTATAGGATTTCGGATAGTTGGAAATTCGATTGTTACAGTTCTACTGTACATCATTTTCCTCTTTGATTTTGAATCTAACAGTACCAATTAAAATTATCTTCGTTAAGATTGTTCTTTAATAAATTATCAGTGGCCTAACTTCGCCGTCAGTCATAAAGACGCAATTCCACTTCAGGGTTGCCAGGTTAGAAATTTATTGCTTTTTGGTAATTAAAGGTGGAAAAGACGCCAAACTATAGAATTGGAAAAGTTATCTTTTTGTTTACTTTTAACATACTTTATTTTAAAAATTTCAAAGAATATTAAGGGAAAGAAATCTCAAATTCTTTTATAGATTTTATTCAAACTAAAACCACCTAAACCAGGATTCTTGAAAGCTTTCGGTTCCTCTCCTTTTCGTTATAATTTAATATTTGACGCTACACCATAAAGGGAAAAACCCGAAACAATCAAAATAAAAAGGTATGTAGCCTCTGTTTAAATTCAAGTGTTTTAATGTAAATTTATCATGATTAAAAGTAAATAAAAAAAAATCTGATGTTATATTTAAAGTATAGATTTAAGACATAGCATTATATCTTTTCTGTTCACTTTTTTTATTAATAATACTCTATTGGTTTCCCTGGTATTTCTAAAAATGTCATAGTCTGCTTTTTATCATCTGTAGTAGGCAGGATATTTGTATAAACTTTAATAAATAAAGTTTAAAGCGAGACGGGGTATTAGATGAGTGATTTGTGGTATGATGCGAGTTTAGATTAGACATTTTCACAATAGGTTTAATATTTCAACGTATGTTAACTTTCGCGTATTACAGTTTAATGTGTTAAGCTAAGCGTTTGTCAATACTTCATTCTCAAAGTAAAACCTAAAGGTGCCCTTGAGTTGGTAGAAAACTTTAAAAATAATTAGATTTTCTTTAAATTATTTTCCTTTTAAAAGTTTACGTAACAGTTTGGGAAATGGTTTGAAGAAACAAATTACGTCACAATAAAAAATAGGTGTTTTTTGTTAGATACGAATTTTTTTGTTGCTTTTTTCTAAGTAAATATTGTACTTGGTTTGTATGTGTTATTCTTCTACACTATATTTGGTAATATATATTTAAAAGGGGGGGGGGGGGGGGGTATTGCATCACTTTTTTAGAAAACGCACTTAAGGTATCCGACTACGTTGAAATCGTATTTTTCGGCAAAAAACAGCCATTTTTTTATAATCTTAAAATAAAGCACCACTCTTTAAGATTCTAAAACTCTCTTTATTTTGTTTGTGCGGCAAATATTTTAGAACTCCATTGGTACTCCATTGATACTCCATTATGCGAAAATGGCATTCAAATCCTTTAGAAAAGACCACTAGTAGAAAATTGCAATCTACAAGAATAATTAAAAATAGGAAACTTGAAGATGAAGAATGTCTTACGTACCAAAAAGAAGGCTTTCCTGCTATTTGAATGCAACTTCAAACTTTAAATTGATTTTGTGCAAAATGAAAGTTTTGAACATTTTCTTCTAGACAAACCATATTTCACAAAAAGTACTTAACCGAATGTTCTTAAATTTTTTGTGCATATTTGTTAAACTATCATCTAGGGAATTGACTACAGAATAGCAATTTCAAGCAATATTATAAAAATTATAACACTTACTATCAAAAATGGCAGAAAAAAAGTTGATAAAAATCTTTAACTTAGCTACGACAACTTATAACTTTTTATTGGTGCAATAAATATCTAAGATTGTAGTCTATTCCCTAGGTATCAAATTAAGATTTATTAATTTATTATTATTTTTAAAAAATCTTAAATATTTATTTAGTTATAAGGTCTATCGTAAAGGCAAAAAACATCAAAATTTACTTACAAAATCTTAAATTACACAAAATATATTTATTTAAAATAAAAATTGTTACTTATTATTATTATTATTAGTTGTGTTGGTGATCAAAAAAATACATAACATATAAGTATTGAAATTTAATTAAAAAAATAAGTGTCAAACGTAGTCCGATACCTTAATAAATAAAGTTAAAAAGACGAATAGAACGTTAGGTTAAAGTAGGTCAAATCCAATGTAAATAATAGTAATAAAAGATACAATGTCTAATTCTGGTGCTACTAATTACAACTACATAACTTTATACTTATTTTTATGCTTTGATATTAATATAAATTATGTTAAACGTAATCTACAGCAAAAAACTCATTAGGAAAGAACCAACTTAATTACTCAAATGGACGAGCGAAAAACGTTTCTTGAGACAAAACCGTAATCCATCTTCATATTTTCTTTTTTAAATTATTTATTATCATTTTTTGACAAATGAGACAAATACCTCCCAAAAAAAAACCCCACTACTTTTTTAAAAAACGAAGTGTTTCGCTATTTTGTTTATATAATAAAAACTAATCATTCATTAGAAAGAACTATTTAAATTCGAATTAATGCTAATAATTTAAGATTGTCTCAATGTATAATGCAGTATAAAAGAACTACGAATCAATCGACAAAGGATTTAAAAATAATGTTCACATACCATTTGTCATAAAAACCTAAAACATGTTTTTATCTTCACGTTAGTTTATTCAATTTTATTTTACGATACTTGTTTTCGAAAAATACAAAAAGGAGATGTCATGTTTTTTGTGAATTAAGTTTTGAGTTTCGGCAGCATTTAATTTGTTTCTAATGGTAGATTTTTTTGTTTGGAGAGTGCTTTATTTCGTAAAAATAATCATTGCACGGGAAACAAAAATAAAACCCCAATAATGATTTATGAAGTAAATAGTTCATTAATGATGCAAACAGTACTTCATGATTATTATTTTGACTAACTACAAAGCTCTTTGTTACTTTACTAAAAAAAATTTTTACGTGAAAATGATGCATTTCATGGATCAAGTACTTAAAACTAGTCTCAAGAGCATAAGTGAACACATAAAATTCCCCATAGGATATTTTTTAGTGTTTTAACGGGATGAAATTTGTTCGCTGAAAGATGAACAGCGTTGGTAATTTGTTTTGCAAAGTGCCATACAAATTGTGTGTGCGTGCATTTCGTAATGAAAACAGTAATAATTTTCAACGGCTTTGTGAATGCCTATTTGTAGGAAATTTTTTAGCATCATTAATCTTTGAATGCACGCTTGTTCATTTATCAGAAATAAGTTGATTTAGTTTTCCACGGTTTTTGGAAATGATTTGATTTGCTCATCACAAATGGATGTTTTATTTTGTGTTACTTTAAGGAGACAAATCAATTGTTCTTTGAAATTATACAACAGTTTTAGAAAGTTTTTGTAAGCGCATTTCCATTGAAACACACAAAATAACTACTCCATTAATTTAAAAACAAAGAAAATACTTTGATATCAAGAGCTAAAAATAAATGGTAAGTTACTGATTGCTTAGTTCAAGTTATTAAATTGTTGCGGTACAGGCCAAATAAAAGAAGACCCCTATTATCTCTATTTACTTATGACTTACATGATAAAAGAAAATGCAAGATATTTTCAAAAAATATGTGGTATTTTTGGGTTTAATACTTTGTCAAAAGTACTTTTTCTTATCAATGCTTAGCAGTCGAGTTCTTAGTTCTCTCTGAGTAGGGGATAAAATAAATACTTGCTCCTACTCTTAAATCGCTTTCCGAGGCCAGTAACTGTAAAAATATGTTTAGTTTCTGGTTTAGACGCGGAAAGGTAGATGCAATAAAATACTAAGCAAAATATGATGTAGAGTATAGTAGGGATAAAATACTCTTTTGAAAAATTCCAATTTTGAGAAAAGTCAGTCAACGTGACAAAGTTAATAAATTTCGTTTGAAAGGTAACGCCTCTGACCTTTCGAAAACCCCCCACAGGAAAATAATCCATTCAAAATTTGATTTTCTCAACTGATGTTTGTAAATGATACGATGCTAAAAATACTGCACTATATGGAGTGAAATTAGTTTATTTAGGGACTTTAGTGTAAATTATAAAGTATAAATAATGTTGAATTGAGTACCTTGAAAATTTTATCATTAATTACTGGATATTAGTTAAATTTATGAGGGATAAGTAAATTGACTTAAGTATAAACTTTTTTCCACTTCCCTATATTGCAATTGAAATTTTTAGCTAAAAATTTAATTTCTTAAGTTTTTATATGCTTTTATTTGATTATATTTGTATAGCAGAAGCTTATAAATCACTCCTTTAAACTGCAAGTTTTAAAATGTAGTAATTTTTCCCTTTTTTTAATGTTTTTTTCTTAAAAATTGTGTGTTGTTGGAAAACTAACCGATAGGTGACGGGTTTATACATCTGTAACCCTCAGAGGGGAATCTACACCGATGTTATATGAATTTGGTAATTGTACTTAAGTAATATGCAGACTACAGGTACTCAAGTATGTGCTTTTTTTACTCCACCCTAGAACCAATGCGCACTCGCTCGTCCATTGCGATTATTAAACTAACTAACTCCCCGGCACTACAGTCCATGCTGGACCATGGCCTCGCTTACAATACGACTCCAAAGCCGCCTGTCTTTGGTCTTCGCCTTCCAGTTCTTAATTTTCATATCTTTTAGATCTTTTTCCACATCATCTATCCATCTTTTTCTCGGTCTTCCTCTTCCCTCTCCTTGACATTGCCCCTTGAAAATTTTCTTTGTGCCTCTGTTATCGCCCATTCTCTCCATATGTCCAAGCCATTTAATTCTTCTAGATTTTATGATGTTAATTATGTCTTTCTCTCCAAATTGAGATTATTATTAACTCGTAATAACTTATTATAGTCGCATTTAACTACAGAAAAAATTCCATAGTGTTATGGAATTCCCATCGAATAACAATCCAATATAAACCTTTAAAAAATATTAAGGGGGTATGGGACACTTTCAACTTTTTTCTTTAATATTGCAGATATCAATGTAATTTTTTTTCCATAAATGTATACTAAATATACTTACACTTTTAGATAGTCAAAGGTTTTAAATTATCATTATTTTTTTTAAATAAAATGTATCAAAAAGTGATGTATCTTATTTTTGTTATAAGTCAAAAACTTATTTATTGGCAAACAAATATTTAGCATTTTTATAAACAGAAAAGTGTATTTAACAAACTGTCTTTACCGATTTTTCATATTTGTCATAGTTTTTTTTTAAATATTGAAGTTTTTTTAATAATTTCACAGGTTCACTTTTTTTTTACAAAAATTAATAAATAAAAAAATAAACTATTTACAACTAATCCCTAAAGACAAATTAAAGATATATGTTTGAAAAATATGAGTGGAAAATTTTGACACTCTATGGGCAGTAGATTTTGGGTTATATCAATTTAAAATCAAAAAATCATCGAAAACACGATCAAGGAGAAAAACAGCTTTGAAGTTTATCACTTTCCTTACTGAAGCGCTCCAAACCGACCGAACAACTAAGGATTCGATAACGTTATTCCTATCTAATATTACGAGGAAGAAAAGATTATAAACGTGGTTGGCAAACACAGATGTCATGATACAAAAAACTACACATTTCACGTTCTACTGCATATTTAAATAAAAATTTTGTTTTAAATTATTCTAAAATATTTGTGTTATTTTTTATGAAAATAATTTTTTTGAAGATTTTGTGTCCTATACCCCCTTAATGGTTACATTATTTTAATATAAAAATGGACCTTCTTGATTGTTTAACAAAACCTGTTGCCGTTACATGGAAATTATGGTTAAATAGTTTAAATACGATTCTGAATTCTCAAAAAGAAAGATTTTTTTTGTGCAGTTCACAAATTTTTGACCCTTAAAAAGATTGTGTTTAAAATACAAATCGACAACTTTTGTTTCATGCTTAGGTACAAATTTGTGTAACAAAAGCAGCAGTAAGTGACGAAAACAATTTCTGCAAAACTCTTTTTCTGCGCTGAGACTTTAAGAGTGGGAAAAACAACACGCGGTGTTTGAATAATTACATCACGACTTTTCCTGATTTCGAACATTCGTTGGTAAAAACTAATTTTATCTTTTCAAATTTTATGAAATTCAAAAATAAACTTAATTGTAAAAGTCTTACACTGTGTTATTTTTATGGTTAAAGCTTTTTTTCAAAAAAAATATATATATATTAAGGTATACATACACACTTGGAAAGGCCAAAATTAGCCAAATTTGACATTTTTTGTTTTTAAGTAAATTGGAATCTCCAATTCTTCTTCTTTAAAATGATGTAAAGTGTGTACTGGTACTCCACTATAATAAAAAGTTACAGAGGTTTTTCTAATGTTTAAATCATGAAAGTCAGTTAGCTTTTGCAACCTTTAAACTCAATTTTCTCAAAACTTCATTTTACTCATGTGTTACTTTGTTCAAACAGTGATAACTTAAGTTAAAATTAACATTTTGTCAAACGAATTGTTTATTTATATGTGGAATAAGTTGGGGGAGGGCCTGAACCTCCAAAAAAAAAAAGATTTGGTTTTTAAATAAATTTTTTATTGCATGTCAAAGTTACTTTTTTCTAAAAATTTAGATTTTTTGTTACGTTTCTTAATATAAAAAATTATTATTAAAAAACTAAAAGAGCCACAAACTTGATTTGAGGTTTGCGCCCTTCAGAAGGAATTGGTGATTAATTTGCATGGTAATTTTATAGGTCTAAGTTAATTGGTTCTTGAGTTATGAGTGTTTAAAAAACATGCTAATTAATGCATAAAATGCTAATTAATTAATTATCATTTTAATTTTTTTCAAATATTTTTACGCGCACCCTCATGCACCTATGATTTATATCAAATATAAAAATATTGGTTTTTTAATTGAAATATTAAGAAAAAAAAGTTCAAGTGTGTACGTACACCTTAAGTGGTTGCAGTTTCGATAAAGTCGTTTGTTTACTCTGTATTTATTTATCAAAATTTTCACCAACTTAAGCAATACATTAAGAAATATTTTTATTTTAATGATCAAAATTAAGGTAAAGATATAGCGCTTCGCAAGTTAAAGCCAAGCCCCACAAGCCACCCCCGTTAAAAATTGGTGAAATTAAAGTTGACTTGATAAAACGTTTCTTCCAAAGTTCTTACGGTGTGAACATCCCAGTGCACCTTACCACAGGTTAATCTCATACAAACCAAATGATCCTCTTGAGGGATTTCACTCATCTCCCTAAGTAAACAAAGCGTGCGCAAATTCCGCTTGCATATGTCCCTCGTATCCTCGCTCAAGCAGAAAGCGAGACGAGCGTTGCTAGGCAACCCTTCACAAAGTCCGCCGAAAACAGAGAGGTGAGAGGAATAGAGATATGCTATATTGGAAAAAAAGTGAGGCCTTCTCTCAAAGTCGCCAACACAGTCGCCGTGGGCGTGCTCTGAAATAATTAGTCATTTACAGTATGCTTTCTTATATATTAGAGTAATTGAGTGCTTGCAACAATGATCCAAGTCATTAGGCTACTTACTGCAGTTTACACGCCCGCTGCCGCCTAGTATCTTCGCTACTTCTTTTCGATGTCGACTTGATATCGCAGTCAATCGAATTGGTGGATATCATTCGCTATTGTGTGCTACTAGAGAGGTCTACTGACATAGGAACATCCTTTATAACAAACAGGGGCTTAGTTTGGTGATCTCACGGCATATTTGAAGAGGAATTAGGAAACACCTCTTTATCGACTAAGATCTGTCCGCATTCAGACATCTCCCGTGAACCTTGGTCCGTAAAAAATCGCAGTTTAGGACTTCTAAATAAATTTAAGAACCTTAAAATTTCTCTTTATTATAATAATATCTTTTATAATAAAGTTTTACGTACTTGCTCTTCGCGTTATTAAAACGATATATTGGTTAATAAACATGGATAAAAAATATCCTGCAAAAATATCGACGTTTTTTTTACGAAAATAAACTTCAATTTCCTAATATGAGTTATTTTTAATTTTAGTTTAGTGTATAGAAATATTTTAAGATTGTTAAATTTATTTAGAAGTCCCAAACTACGATTTTTCTATTGACCGATATTCACGACTCACAAGAAATCACGAGTCCAACCGACAAACGCTCGACGCTCAAACTACAAGAAAAAAAGAATAAATCAGTTTTCCTACACTACTTTAGGCGATGACTCTGACGCCAAGCATACCCGATAGAGACAGACATACAGTCGATGAAGGGTTTTCCCCATGATTCTTCATATGCAGACCTAAGACCTGCCAACTCCCCGGATTTACCCCAAATAATACACTATTTTTAACTGCTTTCTGAATTTTCGTGTCACGTGAACAAATCGCCAGATTTTCGAAAGGGGAAACATTCAACTTTCTTTTGGCACCCGGAAAATGGTTATTACCTAGTTAAATTCGGAAAATTGGCAGTTTGGTTGGTTAAGGAAAGTTGCAATAAAACCACAGGTTTCCCTTCAGGGACATGTCTAAATTGCGGATGCGGCACGCAATAGATGGCAGCATCTGTCACGTGTGTGTATTGTGTCTTAGTTGATGAATGTTTATAAGCGGGTCTCTGACCAAGCACACAAGCCTGAAAATATACATGACTGCATATGGCATCGAACTGAGGTATAAGAAACCCCATTCAAAACTAGTGGAAATGAAAGTGGAAAACAAAAGAAAATATCGACATTAAAGGTAATTGACGAAACCATATAAAACATCTAAAGACACTTGACGGACAAATAGAAACAAAGTTTATTTTTGAAACCTTCAATTCATTCTCCCTGATGACTGGAAGTGTCAAAACTACAAGGTATACTGACTCTTATGTAGATATTACTACAACTTGATATGGGAAGATAGACTATAGGTTAGATTTGAATTATTGTTGCACTAGAGCTACACGAGGGCTATTGGCGACGGACGTCGTGTTTTAGAACCACAGTCAGGTGACGTCAGTTGTTTTGGCGATGCCCGGACCCGAACCTGGGACCTTTCGCAATGCTAGGCGAGTGCCTAACAGACTGGGCTCCCCAGCCCCTAAGACTGATTAGAGTAGCTGCCAAACAAACGCACATATGTTTATTACGAATAGACTCCAGCGCATAACCGTATAAATACCAACCACTCACTTAATATGATGATGCAAAAAGCTTACATTTCAAACTTTAACAATCGGTTATTAAAGAAACCAATAATGAACATTTTCACAGGTGTTGGCTACAGTACAAGATCTGAATCTATAAGAAAGTTCTAATAATTCCCTTCACAAGGAAAGACTCGATTTTCTTATGACTTACTTCTCGATACTAAATTGCATTCAATTAACTAGCCAAACGTTTATGTGGGCACAACTCCGAAAGAGATCATGGCTTCGCTTGGCAAACAAGTTATTGCGTTGCTTTTTACCTGGCGCCATCTCCATTCCACCCTTACCTTCTTGGTGGCCGAAAAAGAACGTCAGATTCTACGGCTCAAATGAACACAGCCAACGGTAGTCAGAAAATGTGTCTATTATTACAAGGGAAAGAGGAGCTATCGATTTTTTTATGTAAGAATTTAGAACGTTGTAGTTTTTTTTATGTTAATAAACGTCATTTGACACCCTTAATTATCGTTTTTACCTTATTTTTACCTTCAAAACCACGCAAACTTCAAATTTAGGGATTTTTTTTCCGCCGTTGTTAATCAAGAAAAATTTGTTAAATAGTTTGTTTATATCGTAATTGTACCTGTCATAAAAACTGAATTTCCTTAATTAACCAGATTTTTTTTCTATTGAAATATCTCACCTTCAGTGTGGCGTTTTAGAGTTTTATAGTTGTTGTGTTGGTTTTTAATTAAATTTTTAGTACTGCAGCCCTCCTTTCAAAAATGCATTCACTTCACACTACATTAACCAACTAAATAATTTAATTTTAATAGGAAATAGACGTTTTCAAAAAGAGTCCAAGTTTGTAGTGAGGCGTTGTCCGAAACTGTTTTTGTGTCAAAAATGGTTTTCAAGATCAATTATTCCACAGTTGTCGTCAGAAAGTCAATGGATAATGTGGAAATATTAAATAAAGTTTCAATTGGATTTGAATCCCAGTGTACTGGATATTGGTGGAGGAGCGATAAGGAAAAACCTCAGCCATCTGAAAGACTTACACCTGACGAATTGGAAACAAATGGAGGCGTAGAAGGCAAATAATTTAGCCATTTATAATCTAACTAGTGCTACGAGTGAATAAATTCCGCAAAAGGATGCATTTTACTAACACGAAATGAGTTTGGGAAGAGTTGAAATATTTATTTGGAGCTTCTGTTGAAGGTCCACTTTAAGTTTGAGTGATAATTTTTTTTTAACTAAGTAGACAAAAGATGACATTTCGTCAAATCTGTTTTTATAGAAGAATCTTTGGCACGGGTTGAACGAAGGGCTGGAGAAGAAAGAACAGGCAAAACTGCTAGATATATTGCTTGCTGGCAAGATTGAATCTTTTCCAGTTTCTGTTGGGCATTTTAAATCGACCTGGTTATTTCTAACTAATGCCGGGAAGACCATTGCTGAACTGACAGCTCAAAGTTGTGCATTTGAAAGAGAATCAGGAAAAAGAAAGCAGTTCCAAAGCCTCACAGGAGGCACTCTTAACCAATTCCAGCTCCATGAGACTAGGAGAACAGAGAAACACAGCAGTGAAAAAAAAAAAAAAAAAAACGAATGCCGATGTCAGCGATGTTGCTAACAACGGGGATACTGGGTCCGACATAACCAGTGGATCGCCAATGGAAAGACAAGAAGCTACTGGATACTCGGCAGAAAATTCTATGCTGGTCGTTCATGAAGAATCATATGTAGATGGAGAAAATTCTAGAATTTGGTGTATTGACAACGGTTTTTCCAAGCATCTGAAAACCATTTAAGCATCTGAAAACCATGTAAAGCATTGCTTCTTGGAATTTGTGAAAGTTTGATTCAACTGATGGTATGAAGGCAGCAAGTGGAAACATTTTTCCAGTTGTAGGAAAAGGTATACTGCAAACATTAACGTTTATAAAAGATCAAAGAAAGAACGACACCCTTCGTAACGTGTAGTATGTTCCGAAATAAACAAAAATACTTTCAGTTTTGGGAGCACAAAATAAAAATCTAAACGGGATCTTTCAACCTACCTCCAGAAAAAAAAGTAAATTTAAGATCGACAAGGAAGCAGTCTTATTTGTTGCTCGCACAAGTGGTGGAGGCTTATACAAAGCAACTCTTAAAGTTTTTGTTCCAGAACATTCTGTTAAAGTACAAACCACAACAGTAAAAATTTTAATTTTAGTTATATCACGAACGGTTAAGGTCCCCCAAAACACACATTTGCGTTTTTAGTTGAAATTTCAATGCAGTTTACGAGTCTTCAGTCTTTCCCTCGAATATATATACCAAGTTTAACTAACTAACCAAACATTAAATTAATATTTAACATTAATATTTTCAAATTTGTAAAAGTAGTTATGTCTTTGCTTAGAATATTTAGATTTTTCTTTGATTGCTTACATTAAAAAAGTCCATTAAATATCAATAAAATATCCTACATTTTAATTTAATCTATATTTAAACATGCATATTGTTAAGAATAATGCACAGTAAAGCAAGCTATGGTAATTGTTTGAAGATTACAAATGAGCTCTTAAGGAGTTTATTCGCATCAATCTCTTCGAAAGATTACGACAAGTTCTTACAAGTCTCTGAATCGTAAAGAGTCCCAACTAACTCCATTTTTAAAAGCTCACAAAGTTCTATAATCCTGCCCCAGATGAATGACTAATTATTCTGAAGGCGAGGATTTCCGTGTAACGTTGAAATAATTCGCTTCGATTTAGAGATCGCTTTGATTTCTCTCCAAGGGAATTCAATTCGCCTGAGTGAATTCGAATAACTCGTTTCGGATTCACAAACGAGGAAGCACGGCAATTAGCGCCACGACCACTGGAAAATAAAGTTCGAATAGTAAATGATCATTTTCGCGCAGTTTTCCCCAACTTTTTACATTACTATTTCGATTAATTGAGTACGATACGAAATGACACTACGCTGTTTATAATGATATGGACATCATTCCGAAATCGTTAGAAAAAAGAAGATATTTGTAAGTGACATTTAACTTTTTTTTGTAACTGTTTTTTGCGATAAGACGGTAAAGGTAATGCATGAATATGTGTCACCGGAGATATAGATGTAGAAATATCGGGAACATAAGATTTATTATTAATAGTGACTTTTTTATTATTGCTGCGTTAGCAAGAACTCGGAACTCGCTGCAATTAGTTCTATGGGAATAAATAGAAAAGGGAATTAAGTTTTGTCATAGTATAGTGTTTTCTGCTGTATTTGGTAAGACTGGAATAATATTAGCTTTACTAAGGTACACAAATGGAGACTATACTACCGTTTATTGGGGCTGGTGTATTTCTTTGGTCTAAACCCTTAACTCGAAATATAACTACTTTAAATATTTGTGATATTTTTAATAAAATCGAGTTGATAAAGTGTCATAAAAATAGAAGTTAATAAAAAATTTTACTCGAGTTTTTGCAAAATAATTCATTTATCTGGATAAAATAAGTAACAATTTAATATCGCATTTAATTAGTAATAAATAACAATTACAATTCGTTAAATATTGAATGCAATTAAAAGTATTTAAACCAATATTTAAACTTTACATTTCAAACAGAAAACTACAGATAAAAAAAATAAGTGTATTTCTTTGTGGATTAAAAGAGAGCTCACCATGTGCTGAATTACTCCAATAAAAATCCAAAAATAAAGACCATTTTTGATAAAAATGTCAATTTCATTTTAAGGAGAAAAACAGTTACCTACGGCAGCCGTAAAATTTCCCCATGAATAATATTTCCATTTGAGAAAATACAATCCTAAATAAGTAGTGGTCCTCCCACTTGAATTCTCTCTCAGGACCAGATGAAGGTTCTCACAAACCATTCAAATCGATAACACATCACGAGGGAATCAAGGAGGGGAGATCCGAGGGCAAATAGAGAAAGTGACAATCAGATAAATACAGAGAGACTAATATGACAAAAAATGAAGCCGCCGCTAAGTCGTTGGGATAATCGGTCATTCGGCATTGACTTATACTAATACGTAAGCAATTGTTGCCGTAAGTCGTAGTTTTGGCTCCAATAGAAGTAGCTACACTTGGGGTATTGAAGTCGTAATTGAGAACCACGGCTAAGTGATGACCCGACACCAAAGTAGGCATCCAACGCAACTTTTAAGGGCGACATCGTACGCTGCTTTGGGACTTCGGAGCATCTGTAGCGTGCATTTCTGTACAAGTGATATTATTCTTTGGACTTTATGGCTGCACAGACAGTTTGCTTGGGACCTTTCGCATACAAGGCAGACGCTTTGTCAAATGGACTCAAAGCCCATCGTAGTTTTGTAATGTATTTTTCCCCCGCCTGATGCAATTTAGTGCCAATTTAGGTAGGTAGGTTTGAATTATCGTCGCACTAGAGCTACACGAGGGCTATTGGCGACGGGCGTCGTATTTTAGAACCACAGTCAAGTGACGAGCCAACACCTGCATAGGCACCCAAAGCAACCATTAGCGTGCCAATTTAGATTTAATTCACGTTTTCACATTTTTTCAAGGTTGCAAAAACTATGTGTACATTAATAGAGCTAACATGAAGTGACTGTCTTAATTTTTTTTGGGCTATCTTATGAAGTATGCATGTTACCATTAAAACCCGAAATCAGCTAGAACTAGTGAAAACTAATTTTTACTGATGCCATTGGTTAAAACTAGTTTCCACTAGCTATGAGGAAGTTCTGGGCACGCATGTCATGATTATATGGCATGTAAAAGATCCGTGGAGGGCCCATTTGGCCTGGGTTCTCTCGTCAAAACTAAAAATCTCGGCATACTTTAACATCCACAGAGAGCTCAGACTCGTGTAATCTGTGTATCGAAGTTGATAGCGAGAGTCGCCTAGCTGGTGCCCCAATAAAAATGGCTCAGTTCTGGGGAATGTGCCGAGTCTGCAAATGCCTGACCGCCAATGTTTGCAGCCCCATTAGAGAAAAAAAAAGTTTCCACTAGCTAAAACAGTTTTTGCCAGTTAATACTAGTTTTGACAAATTATATTTATGTAATCTAGTTTTAATTATAACACACTTGTATTAGATAAAGCTAGAATTAACGGAAAATATTTTAGTTCATTAGTGGGCCGAAATGCAATTAAAGCGTTTTTAGACACTCCATTAAGAACTATACATCGAGTTTTTAAAGACTCCATTGTCGTAGTAAGATTATTAAATTAACGTTCATAATAAATAAGAAGTCAATCATTCGCAGTTAAGTTTTCTCTAAAACATGTTGTAATGAGCAAAACTAGAATTATCTAACTAGTTTTAACCAATGCAATTGGTAAAAAAAGGTATTAACTAGAGAGGTCTAGTTTTAGATACAGGAAACTAGTTTTCACCAATAGCTTCAGTTAAAAATAGATCTCACTAGTTAATTCTAGTTTTAGCTGCTTCCGGGTTATAACAGTAACATGTATACTAAAATAAACGGCTCACTCGACGAAATTTTAATGCTGAACGCATCCATTTCTACCCTAAAAAAAGCTCAAGTTTAAACCCCAATAATTAATGACTGTAGTACAAGATCTGATTCAATAGCACAATGTTCTAATGTGTACTTTGATATAAAAGATTTCAATTGTTATTCAGCAATTTTATTGTGTGCAACGTGGCGCCAAATAATTCTCCAAGCTTTAGTTTGTGCTAGTGCGGAAGTAATCGTGGTTTCACATGACAGACCATCATTGCATTAGCTCAGACAAAGCAGCACTACAAATTTTTTGTAACCTCATAGATAAATACAATGATGACTAGAAGGATTACCGATTACTTACGCCACAATTTGGAGACATTTCTATCGGATTTATTTAAGCCGAGAGCAATCTTTTTTCGGACAAACTCAAGTTATAACCGCTTGAGTTACCTAAAGGGATCTTATTCCGGGCGATTAAACTGACAACACAATAAATTACAGCTTTTTAATTATAGGGCTGTCAAATTAGACGAAAAAATTACCGGACATTTGAAACCTCAAACAAATTGAAAAGTCCCCCTCCCTAATTACTCTTTATAAATTGCTACAACCAGTATTTTGAAATAGTTCTAATCTTTTGAATGGCCTGGAAATGGATGGAAATCTGTAGTTAATATATCTGCATAAATTTTAGAATTTGAATTTGTTTGAAAAATTGGAATAAGATGTATTTTTTACGCGATGAACCTAAAATAATTTCCAGAAGAAAGAAGAACACCAATAAAAATATATTACCTATAAACTATCAACATTCATGGTTACTGCTAGAAAGATTGATGCATAAATAATGGCGAAATTCAGGTCTAACGTTCATAAGTGTTTACCGAAAAAAACACCATGAATATCTATTTTAATTACTTATCTATTTTTGATAAATGATTGTAACGTATAATTCAATAATTTAGTTACGTAGCTGAAACAAAAAAATATCAAACCTGCTTCATGTAATGAGTCATTGTTCTTGTTTTTTTGTATCCCTAAAAAGAAGATAGATTGGATAGATAGAAGATTTTTTGTATTCTAAAAAAAAAAAAGAAAACAATGTTTTGTTTCTTCTCTAGGGTCCGAGCAGCTGTTTTATATCTTCTACTAATGGATATAAATGATTCAATATAGAATGAGAATTATCATGTTTCTCTTTAAGCTTGAATACTTTCGTAAAAAAAAAACCTAAATGCAACTATTCGTATCTTTTTATTGATTGCATGTATTACGTTTGATACTTATCGCGTAAATGAATAAAAAATACTACATAAAAACCCAGCCTATGATAATTTTTTATTTGAAACCTGTTTCGAAGTTTCGTTACCAAGAAGAAAACTTTTAAAAACTCTTGAGCCTATTTTAAAATGAATTTTTCAAGAAAATAATTGATACTATTTACAGACTAGGGTCAAGTGGGGTAAGTGTGATAGGGTTTCTGCATTTTTCATTAAGAAAATTCGTTGTCTGCTTCAAGTAAACTAAAAATCCTAAAATTGGTAGTGAATTATTATAAGAAACATACACAAACACATGTAGAAAAAAAATTATATGTTTGAATTCCAATTTTAAGTGTACAAAATTTGCATTTCAAAACCATTGCTGTTTTATCACACTTACCCCACATAGGAAAACCCACATAAAAAGAAGACAGTTGCACTTAAATTCAAAAGCTCAAAACTTTCTTTAAACAAAAAATAAGGTCAATATTTCTTTTTAGTTTAATTATAAGTGGTCTAATGTTATATATTGCAAATTTTCAGATTTTTAGAATGATTTCCAAAGTTACAAGAGCTGTTTATCACACTTACCCCCAATCACACTTACCCCACTTGACCCTACATTAAATTCTCTTGAAATCATATGCTTCTTATTATTAGTTTAATTGATATTTTTTGAAAAATAGACTGTAATTATGTTACTATCTCGTTAGGTTTTTTTTTACTGTTTATAAGGTAAAATTACATGTAGCAATGAGAAATTAGCAGTTAATAACCCCTAATTTATTAGGTTATTTCATTAGGTTAATTAGATTATTTAAATGGACGCGTTAGAGTATATATTTAATAATACTGAAATTTTTAAGTTCAAATTTGGTGGCGATTCATGAGCAATTTTTTTAAAAGCTTTTTTTAAATTCTTGATTGCTACTAAAAAGTCGCAGCAGTACTGGTACTTTAAGCTTGTTAAACATAAAAGCAGAAAAATTCTTTGTAGAAAAAAATTAAGTTCCTTAAGGCTATTTCGTGATGTTTGCAAAAGATAGTCTGAAAGTGTTTGGCCTTTTCCAGGCAATTTACAAGCCATATTTTGTGGAACTTAAATCTAAAAGTGATGTGAAATCAAGAGAAAGTTTAAGAGCATCCAAACTAAGTCTTTATCCAAAAGCTTTCAAAGGGATTCAGTAGCAGTCCACTTAGTGAAATTGGCCATTTTGTGGCTAAAAGACTTTTTTTGTAACATTTTTAAAGAAAGTATCTTTTGCTGAGTATTTTACGACAAAAGAAAATTTAATAAGCCAGAAAATATGTCAACAATTTAATGTAGTAGCTTACAAAAAGCAAGAAAAAAGGATTTCTGGAAAATAGCTTAGAACATGCTCTTGCTTTGGCCAATACATTGTAAAAGTAGAATTTAATAATTCTAAAAACATTCTCTTCATCTTTCATATTTTATTAAAAAGTTGGATGGCATAACTTTAAATGCCATGTCAAATTATGACTATACACATAAATGACTAGACAATTACTATAATGCCTGCCGTAGCTTTACTTTTTCATTCCGCGTTTACTTTATTTTACTTTAAGGCATATAAAAAAAGCACTAAAATCTTTATTGTGATAACGAGAATACAACAAACTGGCAATCGCTTTAGGTATTTTATTTATTTTTAAAAAACAATATTTATCAGCTTAATTAGATTTTTGGCTAGAGTAAGGATTTGCTTATAAATGTATACCGTAGTTGGTATAACATTGTTCATTGCGTAATAGCAAATAAATACCCATGCTTCGAACGAACAAGAAATATAAATTGCATACAAGTACCAATTAATGGTGTACCGGTTATGGTGTAATAAGCCTACGCTATAGTTCCCGTCCATTATTAACTATATCACGTTGATAATAACTTATAATTTCAAAATCCACAATACAATTCGCACTCTCATGAAATAAAAATTGTCCTCAATACGAGAAAAAAAAACTGTTCCCTCATTTACAACTCTTTAACGATAATATGGCGGGCTTGGCAACAAAATTGAGATTTATCAATAGCCTATACGGCTTTTTAAGCGATGTTTTCCAAACAACCACAAAAAAAAAAACCACCATAATATTAACACATTTCATTGATTTGGCTACTTTGGTGAACTTGGCGACATAGGTGAAGTGATGAGATAAGAGAATGAGCCAAAATTTTCAACCAAGTCAAAATATTAAATGTAAAAGGCAGAAAACACACATTTTGCTGATTTAGATATAATTTCGCGATTTTGGCGAGAAAGGAAGATAGGCATACACATCTTAACCCTTTCAGTCCCAGTGATGCCATTTGGCATCATCACTTTCAATATTTTTTTCCAAATGTTTATATTCCGTTATGACATCCAAACACACATCATTGAATTCTTCAAAATTTGTTCTATTACACAAAATTTTACATTAATCTCAATAGAAGTCAGAACTACTATTTTTTTAATTTAGAAAATAGCTAACAAGCGTTTCACCTGATTTTGGAAAAGTTCACTTCAGTTAAACATATTTAAAACACAATTTAAACTATTTCGGTTAAAATAATTACTAATTTTTTTAATTAGAGTTGTATATTTAAAGGTATCCGACAATATAAGTGTTTTTAGGTACTATATATGTTTTTATTTTGATGTTTTCCACAATTAAAAAATTTTGGCATTATTTCAAAAACCATATAAAAAATTAAAATGAATTTTTTTTTTCTTGTGGAACTCTTATTTTTGACCTAAAATAAGGTTATTTTGTGAATATCAGACGTTTCTGTAGTGTAGTAAATTTTTGGGACTGAAAGGGTAAAAAATAGAAATACAGCCTTATAAGGCAACGACTTTCCAATATAAACAACCGGCATACAAATCATTAAAAAACAAATTTTGCTAATTTGGAGTGGCTGACCACATATTTGGCGATAAAACGAATACATTATACATTACTAGAACGCAATGACTCTCAAATAACCAGAAATAGTCAATTAAAATACCAAAGGCGCCGAATGAGAGGGATGTAATGATTTGGCGAACTTTGGTGACCCATTTGATGAGAATAAAGACAGATCCATTATGCAACTCCAGTGTGATGAATCTTGAGTAATCTGCTCGTGCCGTCAACCAAAAACCATCATTAAAATCCTTTACCGTACAAACACAACTTTTCATTTTTATTATTGCAGATGTTATCTTGGTTTTCTAAAGGTCCACAAGACAATTGTTTTCCTAGATAAAATGTAATTTTATGCGTTCTAATTTATAAACAAATAACAAAGGAAAAGCAATTGCTGAAGGCTATAACTCATTTACACCTAAGCAATGTAAGCTTTTATTTACATTGCATTTTAACTTACATAAAAAGTAACGTAATTTTAGTTTCAATAAACTACTGGGGCACATTAAGACACTATGAAATTGGTCACATAAGGCATAGAAATAAAACGTTTTTTGTTTTTAAGGATTACAGAACTCACTTTAATGAAAGTCGGTTTCAAGTCAAGTATTACGATGGTCATTTTAATAATAAAGTTTTAAATTTCAAGTACAAACTTAAATTTATTGTTTCACAGTTTATTGTTTCAAATTTATTGTTCTTGTAAAAATGTGTTTAATAGTACAATATTAAACAAAGGATTTTGTAATTTTGAAAACAATTTGTAGAAAACAGTTAACAGTTTAGTAACTGACAATTTCCATCCAAAATACTTAGAAAGATAAAGAAAATAATTGTTTCAAACTAATCTTCAGTAATTTGTAATTAAAAAAATAATAAGTGCATTCGATGCACTCTAAACAGATGCGTTATCTGTAAAATATATTTTATTTGAATCTAAGAGATTATAACAATCAAAGTACACTTTTGGCATGAATCAGGTCCGTTTATTCCCAAATAATATGGTTTTACCATCCAAAACCCATTAGGAATGTTCTTTTTTTCGCAATTGAAAGAACGAATCTTTCGACACCAATGAGCAGAAAGACATGACAACAACAGATGCCAAACTTGGCTTTTCTTGTCTCGGATAAATGTGTCGACATTTTATAAGCCATGCTGCACATCAAAATTGGATCTCGTTGATCCATAACAAAACAAGTAAAAGTTTTTTTTATTGGTACTGTGTTAGTTTTATGGTACTGTATGATAAATATTTATTTTAAGTAATAATAATATTTTTTATATACTTATTACTATATTTTTATTTGGGGGAATATTTGCAGAGTTTAGTCAATTTTGGAGTGTATAGTGTAATCGTTTCCGGCTGCCTATTTCTAGCCTCCATTAGAAGCTTTAACGCACCCAATAACGTCTCGTAATTTAGAACCCTGGTCAAGTGACGAGGTCGACACATGAGCGGGCATCCAACGGAACTTCGAGTGACATCGTACTCTGACGCCGTCGGGACTTTGGACTCCACAGATTGAACGAGCACGTCTGTCCCAGTATACTCGGGCCCATCCGTCACGAGTTGGATTTTTCTACTCTTTCCCTGTACAGATATCCGATTTATAGGATGATTGGCAGTAGGTGAGCCTCGAACCAACGCACTCCTGAGAAGGTTGAATCCTGAGGCGGATGCCTTTAACCACTCGGCCACGCACGGGCCTAGTCAAGTTTATATAAGCACGATTAAAAAAAATGAATTGCAAATTTAAATAATTTGGATTATTTTTAAGATAAGTATATTCGATTCATTTACAACAATTATAATATTCATTTTACACCAATGTATAATTTTTTTTTTAAATTGACTATTTTATTGTTGCTTATTAATATCACACTTGAGCAACTTATCACTTAGTCTGCTAAGGATAAAGACAAATCGTAATACTTTTGTAAAATTTCGTTTAACGAGTTAAAAATATGAAAAGAAATATTCAAATATCTTGGGGTAATTACTCTCGTTTTTACTAACAAAATTATTACAGTTTATTACTCAATTTATTGTTCAATTTACTGCATTTTAATCTAATTAAATTACCATTAGTTTAAATTGCTTACAACAATTAAATCCAATTGCTAGTACTTTCAACAACATTTATGCATGAACTTTTTAAATGTTTGTTTAGTTATAATAATTGGTGTTCCACACGCTTCAAAAATACTTTTCCGCTAGTTTGCGGTAATTCTAAAACTTCTCTGGCTCAAGTACTTTGCTCGTAGACTGCGAAGCATCATTTAACTATTTATAATATATTCATTTAAGTTAATAAGTGGTGTTGGATTTTTATTTTATGGCTCCAAACCGACTATCCATTGCAATTGATCAACTTTAAGGCTAAAATATAAGCCTTCATAAAAATATGTACCACCCTTATTATAAAATGATTTAATAAACACTTTTTTACCAATTGTTCTGCTAAAAATACCGAATATTGAAATTCGATAAGAGGTAAACCCAATAAAGTTTTTTTAAAGTCATTTTTCGTATAACTTATTTTTTCCTACCAATATTGTTCATTACCATGATCTTGCGTTATATATTCTATTACTATATATCCAAATAAATATTTGGACGAACTCAAGTAGGAAGCTTGTTTTCGAGTGCAAAATGTCCTTGCCACTCATCGTTTAGCTTCGAACAACACTTCAAATTTAATTAGTTAACGGCAGATAAAAATTATAACTAATGCGAAATTTGTTTCTATTTTTAGTTCAATATCATCTCTAATGAAATTAGTTTGGAGTGAAACCACAATTTTGGAGGCAGCCATATCAATAAGAGCGCGATTAAAAGTTTTAAAGTAACACATTTTTAAATTTTCGCCCTTAATTAAGCACTTTTCGCGATAAACGCAGACACGTTTTTTCTTCACAAAAGAGGTTTAGAACTTTTAATAGCCCCGCTAAGTATTCTCTTAAGCATTTTTAGGCACTCGTTAGATAATGTGTTTGAAAGTATACTATTAGAAATAAGTTTATTACTATGCTCGAGTCAACATTTTATTTGTTTTGGTACTTAATGTACCAATTAAGTCGTATCACTTTTGTAAAATAAGATGTATATTTTATTGCATATTTGAATGGGTAAATATGTTCAGAAATAACATCTCAATGGGATAAGCATTTGAAATTGCCTGGAAATTCCAATACGAAAGACTTCTTGGCTTTTTTATAGACCTAGTCTTTAATTTTAAAGAAAAAAAGTTTTTAACGAATTTAATGTCAATATCTACCATATTACATTGCTTAGGTACGCGAGTTAAAAAAGTTGGAAATTTAGCCGTGATGAAATTTTTAAGTTTGAAAATATATTTACTTACCATAAATATTCCCTTTTGCACATAAATAACTAAAAAATTTATATAACGTTTAGATTCATGTCATGCTAGAGTGATAACCAATATCGGACAACATTATAGTGCCCTTTAGATAATAGGAAGTTATTTAAAACAGATAAAAAAGCAGAGTTTATGGATATTATATCCATTATGATATTGAAAATTCTATTTTATCCGACAACAAATACTTAATCACATTGGTGAGAAAACATCAAAAAGAATGGAATGAAGTTTTTTAGTTCCACAAAACATTTTCTTAATAAAATACATAAAAAAAGTTGATTTATTGCTCTATCAAACATGTAAAGACTACAACGAAACAAAAGAGAAATCGTAATTCGATAATGGATTTCATTGGAAGAAACGGAGCATTAGTTGAGAGATAAAATATAAGTATATTAATGTTTTACAAGTTAAGTATTGTATTTGCGATTTTTTGTTCTTTATGACCAAGCCAAACTTGAACGTTTTTTTTAGAAACGTTAAGTACTGCAACAATATTGAATCCGATAGCTTTGATTTATTTTTCAATGAACACTTAGACGACTTCCATTTAGAAAAAAAATGGATAGCATAATGGTTCAGGTATTAGTATTTGAATACAGCCAATTTATAAAAAGGATTTTTTCAAATTGTCTTTGCTTGAATATGGGTTAGCTACGCTAGGGCTATCAGTAAATAATTTCCAAATGACGATAAGTCGTTTCTTTCCTTTATTTAAAAATTGTTTTTGTTCAGGATTTATTCTTGCATCAAAGCGCAAAATCTAGTTGTAGCTAGTTTGGGGATGCGTAGTGAAATACATTAGGCATATGCTACCATATTTTGTATCCATGTGTAGTGTAAATTTCTGAAAATGTCGATTTAACGCCATGTGGAAACAGGTTGCTCAAACATTAATTTAGTTCTTACTACAGTAATTCCTTAATATGCGAGCATTATTGTACTGATAAACAAGTAGGATATAACATTCCGAATAATTAGATTTATTTTTTACAGGATTTTTGAAATTCTTTCTTGACCAAAATTGAAATAGAACCATTTGAAATCCAAGTTAACAATTAAAATAAGTGTATTTGGAAAATTAAGTAATAAAACTTGCACTTTATGAAAAAAAAAATCTAGTGATGCACCACACAACTGTCAATTATACAATCAATAAATCAATACATTCAAATGTAATTATATATCATACAGTTTAAGAAAAATAGCTTTGAATTTTACGTTTTAAAATCGGCAGCTTAAACTATAAACGGTATTATTCTAAGTTGACTAAGAACCATATTCCTCAATGTGAACTACTCGCATTCTTTAATCGTAGCGTGGTAGTAAAAAGGAACTATAATAGCATGAAGAGGAAACAGGAGTATTTCTATTCCCTGGTTACAACCCATAACCTTCGAATTGAAGTCCTCTCTACCATTACCCCCATTAAGTATTGGGGGTATTGTCTCTACGCGCTCGAACTCTGGCCGCTAAACACGATATAGAGACGAACTGGTGTTGTTACGATTAAGTCGATAAATGTAATCCAAGAAAAATATGCAATTTACTTTTAAGAATCAGAAAAAAAAATTGCCTGTGGAAATAAGCTTTTGCTTAATTTTATAATAATTTGTTTAAAGAGAGACAAATCAAGGCATAGTACTGAACAATTTATGTATAGGACAAATTAAGCTACAGGGAAAAACGAATTTAGAAACCTAAAGTTAACGATTTTACTCTATAAGCAACATGATATTCATAAAAGGTTCTGTAATTAGCCTGACCAGATTTGTTTTAGTGATTAACCTTTCGACTGTAAAATTAACATTACGTTTAATTACATTTAATTACAGTAATTACAGTTTATCTCGTTGCTTTTGCTTGAAAACCCTAAAAATACTATCAAACTGAAAAAACTAAAACTATGACCACTATTAAAATTAGACTATTTGCACTACAGTTATTAGATAGTTGAATAACAAACTAAACTGAACTGTGAAATGCAGTACATCTGGTTACTATCTAATTGTTTAGGGGGGGGGGGGGTCGAATGGTTCTATCTCGCCCATGTTAATTTGCTTATTTTTAGGAACATTTCTCAGGAACTATGAGAAAACACTGAGCTTTTTTTTAGTTTATTCCTTACATATAGCTCGTTGTTTTAAGCCGAGGTATTTCACAATCTAAAACACTTGATGCATGTTATTGAAAAATCACTGAAATACAAAATAAACAGTTTCAAGTTATATTAATTTTTTGAGAAAATATTAACCCTTTCAGTCCCGAAAATTTACTACACTACAGAAACATCCGATTCACAAAATAAGCTTATTTTAGGTCAAATATACGAGTTCCATAAGAAAAAAAATTCATTTTAATTTTTTATATTGTTTTTAAAATGCCAAAATTTTTTTAATTGTGGAAAACAACGAAATAAAAAAATATATATTACTTAAAAACACTTCGAGTTATATATTTTTAAGGTATCTGATCACATTATTAAAAATAATTTAGTAATTATTGTAACCGAAATCGTTTAAATTGTGTTTTAAATATGTGGAACTGAAGTGAACTTATCAAAAATCAGGTGAAACGCTTGGATATTTTCTAAATAAAAAAAATAGTTCCGACTGCTATTGAGATTAATGTAAAATTTGTCTAATAGAACAAAGTGTGAAGAATCGAATGATGCGTGTTTGGATGTCATAACGGTACATAAACATGAAAAAAATATTGAAAGTGATGATGCCAAATGGCATTACTGGGACTGAAAGGGTTAAAAATTCCTGAATTTAAATCAGAGCTATTGTTGGGGAAGAAAAACAACACAAACATGTTGATATCTTTTATAGTTCCCGAGAAAAAGGTTCCTAACTACTGAAAAACCTTATATTTCAGGAAACTCAAAAGAAAAGTAATATTTAGGTAAGAACCGATATTAAGAGTTTCTCAAAAATGCTGTAAGAAAACCACTAAACAGAAATTTATAATCGTAGTCTTAAATCAAAGCCAAAGATATGCAGAATAAAAAAAGAAAACGTACATTTTTGACCCAGACACCCATCCAACTCTCCTTAATAGACACTACCGTATAATAGCCCGTTATTTTTTTGTGTTGCAGTGTGCCTCCAGATGAATCGGGGCATCTTTACTTTGATCGCCCCGACCGGAGAAGCGTCGTACGACACTCTGGCGTCTTACTCCAACACCTTCCAAGTGCCATTTCTGAGCCCGGCCTTCCCCGAGCTGAGCAGCGACCGACCAGCCTTCTACGGACTCAGCCTGCGACCCAGATACTTGAGGGCGATCCTAGATGTCATCATACACTACAACTGGAAGGTCATCTATTACCTGTATGACACGGACGGAGGTAAGTTCAGATTCGAATTTATCAATGTCCAATTATAAATCGAAACGGTTTACCTCAAAAACCTTTTACATTAAAAAAATATAGTTTATGCTTCATGCAATGAACCTATTTACGCATTTCAATTTGTGCGATGAGTCAAGCTTAATAGAATTTTTTTATCTAAAGGTAATTGGTACCGACTTATTTTGCATACATTGCGAGATTTGTAAAAGCTGATGTTTAGCAAGTTTACTTTCATTAAACCAGTATATCCACCTACACTCTTAAAACAAAAGAGTGAAATCCACTCCAGTTGGAGAAGTGCATTTTCGACACCGTAAAGGCATGCATATTTACTCAGACCGAGTTAAAATCACTCGTTTGGAGTGATCCTGTCGGAGGTTTAACACACAAAGGATCCACTCCAAAAGGAGAAGTGCATTTTCCAGTCTGGAGGAGTGAAATCCACTCAGACTGAGTTAAATTAGGAGTGTTTGTTTTAAGAGTGTAAAAAAGGTAAAATAGTTACTTCCACATTTTGGGCCATAGTTCTTAATATTTTTGATACAGATTTAAAAATGAAATTTAGTTTAAATTTCCCAAAGAAATCGGGAAACCGAAGTTCTAGTTTCCATATACGAGAGCAAATATTTAGTGGATAGCTAAACCTTTCGCGCTCACCTCCACAACAAAAAAAAAGATAGTTTAAGATAAAGTTACAATATTTAGAGTGCTTCACTTTATTTTAAAGCATAGCCTTTGTAATACATTAAAAATATGTAGAAATTTTAATATTCCAAATGATTCACTAGCAGAAATAATCTAACAAACCTAGTGGACAGACTAGTTTACATTGGACTTAGGGTAAAAGTTACTCCTAGCCTATAGACTGTAAGCAGACCTACCTATTCAAACCCAAAGTTTAAATCCAAAATAAATATAATCGTAATCTTTCAGTCTCAACTTTTTATTCTTTAAAATCTATAATTTGTGAAATATTGATTATACATTCATAATGAAGTGGTAAAAAGCAGATAATTTGGCAATTTTGGAATACGATTTTAAGTTTTCAAAGAAACGATTCCAAAGTTTCAAATTTTGTTTTTAAAAAATGTAACAACATTTTAAATGCAAATCTGAAGAATTTAGAGCTAATGAATTACATTACCATGTTTCATTTAATTATGAACAAACATCAATTCTTCACGGGACACGATTCTTTCATCTAACCATACAAAACGAAAAACTTTAAATTCTCCGAAAATTTTTATTATAAAGTTAGAAATAAATGGAAGTTTAACTTGTCCAGAAAAAATTGCAGACTGCCGTTTCTAAATGGAATCGTCGAGTAAAAGGGTTAGGAGCTAATACAGAAATACAATTTCATAAAATGTTCAACCTAAAGTAGAAATTTTATTCAGCTCTTATGCGGCACACATTTATACTTTTGTCTAGACGATTAATATAACCTTTACTATTTAACATCTTAAATTCAGTACATACCAAAAACTTAGGATAATTGATAGCAAAATTATTACGAATTTAGAGACGTAAGCATTGTGTTTTTTCCGATGCTTAGAATTTTTGTAAAATCCTTGCAATTTCCTGTTTATTTAAGCATTCGATGATTTGTTATTTATTAATGAACATTATCAAGTTAAAGCCAAAACAATTTTAGAAAATTTAGGATTTCATTCGTATCAAGTAGTTTAAAGGAGTTAAAATTCGCCAAAGCCTGCAGTTTATTAATTAAACCATCGATACAAGTTTTTCAAAATAGCATACTTTAATACGAAAAAGGTAGTTTATCTGGAAAACATAGCATTTCCTATAGTCGAATCTATAAGATATCCTACTTAAAATGAACAACGTATAATGCATTAATAAAAAGGACAGATTTATATAGTTTAAGCAAACATCTTTATTCAATACATTAAGAATACATTGCTGATACACGCTATAACATTTTATTAATAATCAATATATATTCCACAACAATTTATTCACGCTGACATTTTTTAGTAGACAGTTATTATATATGTTATTGTAAATACTGTATTTTTACAATAGCGTATATAATATCTTCCGATGTATCGATTGATTTTCTACAACGTTAACTATGCTCACAGGCTTACAATGCTCAGATTTATACAATATTTTGTGAAGTAAACAGAATTTTGACAGTTCCTTGTGAAGTACACAATCTACAATTTCGAAAACATTTGACAAATTAATAAAGTTTGCGCAAACCATGTAAAGGAATTACATACATTAGCGTCCATTACTTATCTTATTAAAAAGACTCATTCCATAACCCATATGATCTGATCTTTATGTCTGAAGTCAAGAGAAATAACTTACCCTTACCTTTGTTCAATTTTCCCAGTACGAAAACTTCTGTTGAACTTCAAAATACATGGCATATAGTAAAAAAATTTGAACATCGCCTTTGTAAAACACCAATACAAGATCAATACCACAATTCAAACCTCTTAGCATTTAACATTTTATGTATATGAAAGGACACGATTTTAGGCATACAGACTATTCTAAAAACCTTTCAAAACAAAAAAATCGCTTCAACTGGCCAGTTTACCCACATTTTAACGGAAACTCAAAAATACAACATTCATGAACACAATTTTCGCTAGAAGAAAATTGATTAATACACACTTCATTCACCGACAAAAATTACATCTAACAATATTACTCAAACATTTTACAAAACAAGATATTTAGTTACATGCAGAAGACATTCATCAAAACACTTCAATGAGCAACACGTTCCTTGGAGTAACATTTAGATTAAATACTTTAAACACAAGAACTAAAACTTTCGAAGACGTTAAAAAAACAATATGTAGATTCGGGAGAATTGTTGATATGCGTAGAACCGATGAGGGTTTTTCTATCTCATGAGCAATACGAAGGCTAGCACTTCGTTTGCTCAAGAGATTTTGCAAACAATTGTTTAAGCTATTGTAGCATAGAAGATTGATCGGTTTGGGTTGTCACCTACGCTTGACATTTTCGAAGAACTTCGTGATTTTGAACCGCGACGAGATTGGTTTGGCTGAATTACAATTCTATATTGAAGTTGGGTCGAAATTAACGTTTTAATGGGGGAATAGGACAATCTAGCCGATTATCGGGTTGCTCAAAACTCAATTGAAACTTGGGATCAAATTCTAATTGTTAATATGGACTTTAGATTTGTGGTTAGTTTGAATAACCACCGCGCCAGAGCTGCAAAATGGCTATTTATGTGGAACCCTGCACTTACACTCTAAAAAAATATCTGTAAGGTTACTAAGAATTCTCTAGGAAACTCAGCTTCCATAAGTTTTTTTAGTAGTGTTACATAAGAAATATGTGTATATATTACTAATTAAAGCTTAGTAAGTTATACTGAGAAAAATTAGTAGATTTTACAGGGGATTTTCTTGTATGTTTACAAAGAAACTGGTAGTAAACTGGTTACAAAAGCTTAAAAACAGAGGGCGCCACTAATTTTTCTGTTAGTCAGGTTTTATTTCGAACTTCCCGAGGACAGAACCCAAGATTATCAGGATCCGTGGAACAGCGCGTTAGTCCTCTCTGCTATCGGGGACTTGCATTTTGGTTGCGTGTAAATAAAGAGGTTAAAATCTTGATCGTTAAAGGCGTTTTATGTCATTGATTAAGAAATTTTAAGATTCATTTTTTTTTTCGGATATGAAGTTTTCGAAATAATTTAACGTAGTTTTTATATACTAAAATAAAAAAAACACGTTTTTAGGTTTTTTATCGTTGCGATATCGATTCGTCATAATCTCTAGAAAAGATAGCCAGGGGGCGCTGTAAGCGTTACATCAATTTACTTAGTATTGTTTAGTATTACTACAGTAGTTTCTTTAGGTTACAGATGATTTTCTAGTAAATGGTGAAAACCTGTAAAGTTACTAAGTAATCGTTAGTAAATTCAAGCCAAATTTTTACAGTGTAGTTAATGTAGAGTGTTTAAGGATGGCAAATTCAGGGGAACTTAAACCACTTTAAATAATAGATCATGGCAGTTTCCTTCAATCGTACTAAAACATTTGTAAACAATAAACATAAAATTGTTTAATACTTAAAATTCTTTAAACTGATTTTAGGATTTTAAAGTGGGATTTAATAGTTCAATTAAAAAAAAGATGGGCACTTTAATGCTGCTTAATTTATGCCGCTATACAAGAGGCCTTCCGAAATAAATTAAGTCTGTTTCAGAAGATCCAATTCAAAAAATAGACTACAGAATTTTAGTTTTGAAATGAGAAAATAACAATTTTAAACTTTGAACAGCATTTACTAAAAAATACCAATGTTAGAGGAAAACTAAGCCCTTAAATTTTATCGAAGATTTTACTTTAGTTTTGACTTCAAAATTAAGACAACTTGAGCATTTAGAAAACTTTCTAATTACATGCGACCAGCAAACTATTTTTCATTTTAACATCATTTAATTTTAGTGCGCATTTTACAGAATTAACGTGGGAACTTTACATCACTTAGTTTATTAGTTTGGGTGTTTCAGTAGACTACATTTCAATAGTATTTCCGATATTGAATTCAACCACATTAAATCCCAATTCCATGATATGAAACTCAAGTTTAGATTGTCTACCGATAAATATTTTCAAGTAATGCGTAAAGTGTTGAAGATTAACAAGATCTGCTTCAGGGAAGGGATAACCTATGCACCAGTAGCCCTAAACCATTGCTTAGAACTGCACAATATTAGCAATGCAGTAGAGAATCGATAGATTTCGGATTTGAAAACTTACATTTAAATGCATTAACCATTTAACTTCAAACGCGAACAACAGTTAGTACACAAAATTGTCCACTATACGTGAAGTCTTTCAAACGAGAGAAGTGTGGTAACCCATTGATAACCCTTAACCAGTCAAAATACTTTTGAAGTAACCATTGAACTTTACGATATCTAATTAAAAAACACTAGTACAAGGGAATACTATGAGAAATTTAGTACTACGAGGTAAATACTAGGCGCTGTTTTTTTTGCTGACCATTGTTAACTCTTAGTTTGCTCTTTTCGTCACCATCGAATTATACACCGAAGAAACCCAATTCCAATAGTTATGTAAAGGGCGTTTGATTAAAAAGCATCACTGCCATACGAGGGATAGTGTTAATTAATCTACGGAGGAAAAAGGAGACTGGATTGAACATGGAACACCTTCCCGTTTGACGGAAGGCGTCCAAATGAACTGTTGCACTAGATATTTTTTTTATCAAGGCACTTCGTAATATCACGGATAGTATAAAAAAAATAGTCTTAAATATTAGACAAACCGGCAATTTTAACTTTAAAAAAAATAAAAAATAATTCTAGTAACTACACTACAAACCTTGCTATCCGAACTGTATAGATTTGGCCACAAACTATTGATCCTAAATGACCTGCATTGTTGAATCCAAGTAATACCCAAATTTTAAAAGGGAAACCAAATAATGCACAATTGGCATCTACTCAATAGCATTGCAAAGACTACATTACTGCGAAAACTTATTTTGCAGCTTAGAATACAATTGAAAAAGGCTCGAGTCATTATATAGTAGTTTCAAATTGAGCGAGGACTATTAAGATACCAGTTATAGCACTTGCACACAAAATCTTATTTGCAACTAAAATAACTTTAATTTTCTTACTTGCATAAATGTGGAAAAATTAACCTTAAAATTACGATATGAAACTTCATTCCAGTTAAATTTTATACGACGGATTTGTATCATTTCGAAATGGACTCCAAGCATCAGGCTAATTGGAACTCTTATAGTAAAAGCAGACTAAAGAACTTTACGACAAACAAAATCGTCCAAAGTTAACTGGGCAAGCAGATGTTCCATCCAGATCTTACGACTAAACACAGGGTTTACGGTTCTCATTCGTCGAGTTCATTTAACACTAAACCTTAAAATTTCCCCATTAACCTTTTCAATTCCATATCTTACGACCATTAAATAACTACACTATTCTGGGTTTATGGCCATTAAAAATAAGTTCAAGTTTTCCCCCCTAAAGGGCTTCAGACATCAGTAATTTCACATAAGCTAGTCTAGAAACTTTAAAACGGCTCATGCACAAGTTTAACATTTACTTAACATTCAAATAAAATCTTGGTTTAATTAACGCTGTCCTAATGAACGTGAAGGTAGCAATTATCTACACGCACCATTCTAGGGAAGCCAAAATCTAATTATTGTAATCTAGCTTTCGATTGTTATGTTTAGTCGCTTCCAAACACCACATTTACATGCATTAAATTTTAATATCTAAAAACTAAGAGCCTTGGTTATAAAGCTTTAAATTTAAAATGTGCACGCAGTCTCATTCAAATAGGCTTAAGCTAGTTTTCCGCATACCATTGATTACTCGCACTTCTCATAAGGGTTTTTGTCCTTGTATGCAAAAACTAGCTCCGAAAAAATGCAATTTATAATCAATCTAATAGTTTCACCGTTTATCGGAATAACTAGATGTATACTTTTTATAAGGTGTTTAAAGTTTAAACGATTTTGCACAACACCGATTGAGATATTCCATTCAACCTCCGGGCTAATACTTCAAAGGATATCAGGCCGAACATCCTCGAGAGTTTGCAAAGACTTCAAATTGCCTTTGAACGCGGGAAATCTTGCCGCGGCAAAACTTAAAAAAAAAAAAGCAAAACCTACAACTCTCGATTGAGCAGAGACTGAAATCGTACGCAAATTTAAAGTTTATTAGGTTTGGAAATTGCACAAGTGTACTGCCGTAGCAAATTTTATCAACTTCAAGATAAATTTAAATCGGGACAAATAATTTGGCTAAATTGACCAAGTTAAATTCTAGTATTAGATAATTATTTTGCAGTTTTATCTGAACATATGTAGATAACCGTAATGAGATTTAGTTGGTAATTTACAAATTTAATTTTCGTAAGAGAGTTAAATTTCGATAAAAATTACGTATAAATTAAAGTTACAATTATGGTGAAAATTTTATTGCTACTTTCAACACGTTTGCCATTAACTCGTAACAGACCGCATTTTATCTGCTTAATATGGCCAGATTTAATGAACGAAATATAAACTTGCGTTTAAGTGAAGTCTACTAGTGCGAATATTTTATTTATGTATTTAATCCTGGGGCGAAACTTATTCTTAATTTTCTCCCGATTCGCTGTGAAAATTACTGAAGCCATCCCATTTTTAAACAATAGAAGTTTTACATGGTTCGACAAAGGATTTTTAATTTAGTTTAAATCCTGAAACTAGTTAAATTTTAGTTACATGAACTGTACCCTAGACTGCAATAAAACAAAGCGAAATGAAGCGTAACACCAATTATCCATGTTTTACTCTGAAATTAATATATTTACGGGAAGTAAAGAAAAACCGTAGCAACATTAAGTGTAAGTGAATATACTGGAGTTAATTATACAGAGGCTTACTGACAACGCATATCAATTATAGGAACTAGAATTAAACTTAGAGAACCAACCGACACTTTTTCAACACTTGGCAATACAAAGGTTGGGTTGAAATACCGCTGGCACTAGCCAACGCGAGGGTTACTTCAAGGTTTTTAAGTTTTACTTAAGTCGTAAGTTGCCTAATGTTTACGAACCAGTCTGCTTTTGGTATAAGAGAGCCAATTTAACCGACACCCCGGTTACATGATAGCTAGAGGCGGAAATGGTGTAAGATTGAAAATTACATGCACTGTTCATCTCCATTAATAAATTAACCAAGGGTAGTATTGCGACTGCTTTCAAAGAGAGTTAAATTTTAGATTAAAACTAAATTCTAGTACCTGCTAAACAAACCCAATGATTTATCACGCAATGAGAAATGAAGCAATTTGTCTTTATTTGGATGTTAAGTTTAATTCCGACTTACCAAGTTAAATTTTTGGTACAATGATAGTTGAAAGAACACGTGAAAGGTATTTACTCTTTAGAAATTTACAATATGCTAAACTAATCGATTTATCAAAGTTCATGTATAGTTCAATGTGACCAAATCGAATTACTTAGCTAAATGCATTTTATACACGCTTGAAGACAATTCGTAACAACCAACCTAAGACGACAAAGTCACTTTCCTTAATCCGGATTCTGCAGTATAATATATATTTACATATTTAGTCATGTTTATTTTAAATTGAGCCACTGTGTTTCCCTTTACTTGCGACGGGTAATACTAGTGTAGTCTTTTGGCTAGGGGCATATTACTGCATTTAAAAAAAAACAATTTAGTGTGTTATTCAACCATTCAGCTATAAAATTGCATTAAAATGTTTAAATTTCAGACAAAAACGCAAGTGAAACCATGAAAATTTAATAACTTCATAGTAAATCTGGTCAGTCTACTTTTGGTTGTAAAGTTGTTTTCAAAAACACCGTTAAAGTAATTCCCTTGAAGAGAAGTCAAACTATTTCCTGTACGACGGATTGGCAAATTTGACTTAAGCTGTAGAGCAGTTTCCTACACTACATTTTTCAAAATATTCGACGACTTAAATGATCACTTTAAAACCAAAATCGACGAGTTTGAGATTTAGAAACAACCAAGATAGAAATTTTAAAAGCAACTTTGTTTTACACGATTACAAAAAATGCATTGATTTGAAGATATTTACCACGATTAAAAACGGCTTATCCAAATTTACAGTTTGTTAAAGATTTAAAATATAAGGTGATGCAAGTGAACTTCAGCCTTCAATAATGAGTTGTTACTATATATACATAAAATGGGACTATATACACATATGGGATTAGGTTAAATTAATGCACTAAAACAATCCAAGTCTTACTGTTATCAAGGGTGATTTATGTCCGCCCAAACTTCGAAAACTAATGTTTAGCTACCCAATATAATATATCAACCTTTTTCGGATAATTAAACAATTACTAATTTGCGGTGTTAACTTTGATTCGACGTAGAAAAATGCAAAAAGTTATGCTCCTCAACTTAAATGCTTGAAAAAGATACAATACGACAATACGTTCATAACCAAATGTTAAACTCCCAAGCGTTAACTTACTTATTTTCCATAATCGACCAAACTCGTAGTGGTTGAATACGGTTATGTAAATTAATTAGTCACCCCAAACCACATTTTTGAATGCCCGGCAACGAGTGCCAATTTGAGAGACATTGGAGTTCTGCCATCATTAATAGACATTTGACATTAATATCTAAAAAAATTGTAGACGCGGTCATCAAAACACATCTTCATTTAGATTAACTTCCACTTTTCGGCTAAGTCATAGACACAATAAAATTTAAGTTAAAGTTTTGGAATTAATACCTACCCAGACCATGTATAGCTCCAGTGCAAGTCCTAGTGACAGTACAATTCTGATTTTATAGAATTATAATGGATAATATTCAAGTATTACGAGTTTCAGCTTTAACCAGACTGCTTCAAACGGCAAGAAACTTCGCTCAATATACTAATAGACGCACAATTTATAGAATATCGTAAAATATGTATTTAGAGTCGTGTGCAAAAAAATTAATTTCCAAGTAAAACAGTTCATCTGAAGCAAGATTAGTTCCGAAGACAAAATTTTAGTATCAATAGCCTATACCACGCTCATTTCAAATAATTGTCTTCCAGCACTCTACACTGTCAGCCATCAGATAAGAGTTAGAAAATAGTTACCATATGAAAAACGCAATATATTTTTCCGGAAACTAATTACCACATGTTGAACGTTTAAACTACACCGTTATTTGAAAGGATGCTCCTTTATTGCAATTAATTTTAGCTCGTATTACTACAAGTGCAAGGGATATCAGGCGCAACAGCCTCGAGAGTTAGCAAAGGCGATTCATTGCCTTCGAACGCGGAAAACTTGGCGCCAGAACTAAAAAAATAAAACCTAGAACTCTCGATTTAGTTGAAACCTAATGCAAATATTAAATTAATACAACTTTAACCATATACAAATGATACTGATGCATTAATACCAATTTGGGTTTAGAAAGACGTCTCGTAGAATGTCAAGTTAGTGTCACAAATACTATATTCCAGAAGTATTTAAGTGTAAAGAGAAACATTTAAAAATTAAATTAGAATGAGAACTTGAATATGGTCCCCATGTGTTGTAAAGTGACTAATTTGTCTTATATCCAGAATATTACGCGCTTCGTATAGTAATTAGTTTTAGCTCTAATTTGATGGATGGCAGTGTGGAGTTGGAAGAAAATTATTTGAAACAAATGCGGTAGGGGAATTGATATTTTTGGGGTACATTCAGAGTCGTATGTAGATTGCATTAGGATACAACGTTAAAAATGGAATTGCCTGCGAGCATAAAACACCAGTACGCTTATTCGTGTGCCAGTAGAGAGTTCCACAAACGTGTTATTTTTTTTTAATTTCCAGGTTTAAGATTAAAATTTAGATTGCACTAGAGCTACACAATGGTATGTTGTCAAGTAGTTAAAGAGCAATTTAAAAATTCGGACAAATAAGCTTTCACTCCCTAATTTAGGTTGCCAAATTAAATCTTTCGAAACTGTCATAGTGAGAGTAATTAACATTTCTTGACACCAAGTCCAACTTCGACGTTGCCACTATATCAGCCAGTATGTTTCGATTTAATACAACCCCAAATACTTGTAGTGTTTGAATAATCTTTTCTTTAATATTTAACAAACGTATTAACTTTTAATTCATCCTTGCAAGTTTGAAGTAAGGTAAGGATTATTACATTTTAGAGATTTTACCATTGAACCGATTAGATTTTAATTCACTTAACATACAACCAATATTAATACTCCTCAAGTAAATCACTTAAGGGGTCACAGGAGTCTTAAAAATGTGTAAAGAAGGTACAACAAAACATAGTTTGATCTTTCGTGTAATTTTTTTAACTACTCAATGTATAAGTATAATTTTTGTATATGTAATTCTACAAGATTTATTTATTATAAAATAAGTTTTAAAATTTATGAAACTTTAGCCAAAACTAAAATAAATGATATTAAACATGAAGCTATTTGAACACATTGTGATTAGGCTTGCGCGGCAAATTGTGAGGTCAAAATTGAACAAATGACCAAGAAAATGACTTTATATTGTACAAATATGTACAAACTAGGACTTATACCTAAATTCTCAGCTCAATTTGAATTAGAAATTATTTTAAGAACTTTTTTCTAAAAAAATTAATAAAAATTTAAATTTTAAATTTTTTTAAAAATAATTTCTAATTAAAATTGAGCTGAGAATTTAGGTATAAGTCTTTGTTTGCACATATTTGTACAATATAAAGTCATTTTCTTGGTCATTTTTTCAATTTTGACCTCACAATTTGCCGCGCAAGCCTAATCACAATGTGTTCAAATAGCTTCATGTTTAATATCATTTATTTTAGTTTTGGCTAAAGTTTCATAAATTTTAAAACTTATTTTATAATAAATATATCTTGTAGAATTACATATACAAAAATTATACTTTTACATTGAGTAGTTAAAAAAATGACACGAAAGATCAAACTATGTTTTGTAGTACCTTCTTTGCACATTTTTAAGACTCCTGTGACCCCTTAAATCATGGTAAATACTTTGCATTTAAACCCAAAAGCTTGTTTTAAAGAAAGATCCTAGACATTTAGTTAGGTTTAATAACGTCGGACTAGATAAGCATTTGTTATTGCTTGATGAGTATTTAACGACTAATATACGTTACACATTTTTATTTTGCTTACCGATGCAGATCTTGTATGCTTAAAGTCTCTTAATCGTAGTTCACATTTCGCAAAACAAATTGAAACAGCATGCATATTCCCCATTTTTAGAGTTCTACATAATTACATTAAGCCAAGACAGAATATTATTAAATTTTGTTGGGTTTTACTCAACACCGAATAAAAACGCACTAAAACAAAATTTTTAATTACATATCCGCGAGAACAATTAGTTTAAACAGTTAATGCTGAAGCGTGAATTATTTATGGGAGCATACGTTTCCAACTAGATTTGGTTGAATCCCCGTAGATGTAGAACCAGAGTGGTTATTTTAACCATTACCGATGCCCCAAAACTAAATTTATGATTGTTAACAGAGAACCCTTTGGACAAACTAAAGACTTTCAATTTTTTTTAACCAAAATAGAACATTTTTTGGAAGCACACGACTGAATGTTAGGTCACCCATTTAATAAACCCATTTTCAGATTTTGATGAAGAGCTTTAGAAATTATAACACGGAATTGAAGATTGGAAAGAGAGGAATGAAGATTGATTAGTAAGAAGTATGGTACAGATATATTCCAGCTTGTGTGGCTTGTTCAGAGAACCGTTTATAAGCTTTCGTTAGTCAGAAGGTACTGCCAGATCTATTACTAAAATGGTAAAGATTTTTAAGAATCCATTAATACTAGATTTTGGATTTTATTATAGGTTATGAATATTTGAACTAGAATAAACATTAACGAAGACAGTGGAATAATTTGCGTTCTTTTAATCGGGGATTAGTTTCGGTGGAATTTAAGTAACGCTAGAGCTACACGAGCTATTCCAGGGATAATGACAAAGTATTAGATTTATTTAATATAGAATGGTTAAATTACCGTCGCAATAGATTTTTGGATTGGGGCAATATACGTGGGTCATTTTATAAAACTTAATAGTCGCGAGACATTAAACACATATTGCAAAATCTACCTTGAACCTGCAAACCAATATTTCACTCCGAAGTATCTTCGTTCCAGATCTTCCGAAGCCTTGACGATGTGGACTGAAGAGGATCCAGAAGACTGTCGAGGTAGCGAATAACTTGAAGCTTGTGACGATGGTGAAGATGACCAACTTTTCCTAAAATTATACAATATAAATTGCAAGAAAATAAATTTGAAAGAAAGGGATATTAAGTTTTAGACTAACTAGTAGCTACTTACCTTTCACAGGTTCTAGGGGGAATTCCGATTGGAGCATCATCGCAGAGGGTAGTGGAAATTCCGATATTTGAAGATTACTTTCCGAAGAAACTTTAGTGTCGTTTCCTTGCCCGTCCTTGTCATCTAATCTATTAAAAAAAATCTTTTAAGAAAAACAATTTGCTTATACTTTTGAAGTAGTTTTAAAGTTCAGTACAACGTTTACGCATTAGTAATATATTTTAAATTATAAAGTGTTAAGTACACACCTTAGCAAGGACGGAAGCACGTCATTATTGTAGACCACGCTAGTCACCGTAGTTGCATCAGTTATCGAACCCTTGAGGGAAAATGATTTAAATATGAATAAGACATTAGAATGTAAATTTTAAAGACAGTTATTCAAATGAACTCGATATGGAACAACAAAAACCAGACAATTAAAAAGATTTAACATTTAATTTTATTTCTTGAGCAACCAGGATTTACAAGTAATGCATAATCTTAATGGGAAGTGCGATTTGCGAATTACGCAAATTCGTTACTAAAAATAACACCCGAGTGCACCTTAGTGGTTTACACAAAAGGCATGACTTCGCCACTCTGTACTACAATAAGAACGCAAGACAGTTTGTAACACAGGCAAAATAGAGATTTTTTATTAAAACTTACGAAGTACAGCGGTGACATCCAGAAAGTATATGAAGGACCAGGTTGGATGCATATCGAAGCAGATCCACTCTAAGGTCATCGACTGCGAACAGTGCCAATGGGTCTCCAAGTTTAGCAAAGAAAGCCATAATTCTGCAATGCAAAAGTATAAAATTAGCAAATCTCCAGCAATTAATATGATAATAAAAGGCTTTATATACAACCCAAAATTAAAACAATCCATAGTAATTTTACAGAAAGAATCAGTCTTGCACTTGGAAATACTAATGAAACATCTTGGACTTATAGCCTTTTAATATTAAGCTAAAACTAACAAGGCTTAGGTATTATGAAAGTTTAATATTAACCCATTTCAAATGGGAAATACCCGTGACTAAGTCTTCAATCGTTAGTAGACTTATTGGCAATATCTACTTACAATTATAAAATCACTTTTTTTAGTTAGTAATTAACAGCGAAACAAAATGTCGAAATTAAGGCTGTAGTAAGGTTTAGCAAAATAACATAGAAAAAGCAAACACATAAAGCTTTTAGATTAACTTATTCAACAGGCGACAATTTTTCTTTAAAATTCGACTATAAGAGAATACAGCGAGCCATAAAATTCAAAAATTTCTACTTACATCCTTGTTGAAACTTCGCGGCTTTATATTCCACACCTTATTTTCGACTATTAGAGGTGCGAAATCCCAATTGCTTGAATCTCTACTAAGCTTACCTATTTAACAGTTTTTCTGAGTATGTAAACTCTTCCGCTATGCTTATGATTGGTTACCTCGCAAAAGGTTGCGCGTTGTACATTATTTTACATGACTCAGATTTGCATATCTTTGAAATGAAGTTTTATTCTTGGTTGGCATCAACGTCGTACTAGAGCGTGATTAAGAATCGATAGTATATAAAATACCTCAAACTGGGTATAGCCTTCATGAATTAACTTTGCACTAGCACTGCATCTAGAATGACTGACTTTTCGTGTTCTGGGATCTAGTAGGCGCGTTTACATGAACCATCGATTCCATGGATTGAAGAGCAAACTCAGCAATTTTTCCCTCTTGGGGATTTTCTCAAAGGCAGAACCGGAATTGCGGGGTTCATTGGGGGGTTACGCAAACCCTCCAATGAATGCGGGTTTCATACCATGGATTCGGCCACAGACTATCATTTGGGTTAGAAATCCTGCTCGACCTCTCTTTCCAAAAATGGGGATTTTGGCATTTCCATGGATTCGATGGCTCATGTAAACGCGCCTAATGTTGCTCGCTTTTGGTTCAAAATTACGAAGCACCGTTTTTGGGTTGTTTTCTTAGGATATAATTACGGAACTTCGTCAATTGTAGTGGTAGTCTGGTATGGGATAAATAAATCCTGGTCCAATGTCCTGAAGCCACTTATGATTTTGCTGCAGGGGTACTATTGTTCCCTACTCATATGTCAGCCCGACTGCGGTACCAAATTACTAAGCTCTTCGCCATCAGACGAAATATAGTTTAAGTACACCTTCAAAACACCCAGCAAAACCAAATACCTACTGCGTTTTGCTAAATGGACAATACGAACCGGGCGGAGCGTGATAATAGGGTATTTAACTAAAAAAAATTGTATTAGCCTAAAATATTCTTATAGCAAAAATATTAGACCAGTTTTTTTTCTTTTTTTCAAATAATATATAAAAAGGCAGAAAAATGAATTTTAAAATTAGGACGAAAAATTACGACCGAATACGCTTTGGGGCTGCACGTGTATCTATGACGTCACTAGTAACATTTTGAACACCATTTTGGAATTTAATTAGGCAAATTTGAACTATCCGCTTTTGTAAAACATCCTCCCATTATCTATATAATCCTTATTTTAATAGTAAAATTGATTAAATCCAGTGTAATTACAAGCAAAAAATATCACACCGCTATGTTTATACAAACAAGAGACGCCAGCCAAATCGACGTGTTTGTGATCACGTGACGTGCCGATGAAAAAAAGCCATTTGGAAATGATTTTTATTAATTATTGAAAGATTTCGCAAAAAATATATATGTTTGCTATTTTTGTGTTCAAACGATAATTAATTTAAATAGTGGAAGGTATTTTACGATATAGTTAAGTACCCTTTTGTTTCCTGCTCATATGTCAGCCTCGTCACTCGACTGCGGAACCAAATTACTAAGCAATTACTCTCCATCAGACAAAATATAGTTTAAGTACACCTTCAAAAAATTAAGCAAAACCAAATATCAGCTGCGACCGAGTATATGCGGAGTACGTGCTAGTTAAATTTGTGGGTTCGAAAGTACTGTTAGCGGCCATGGTGCAGTTTTTCACGGTACAGATCCCTGGAGACCATTTCTCTTCCCCTTCAGGGACATGTCTAAATTGCGGAGGTGGCGATAGATGGCAGCAACTGTCACGTATGAGGGTGTGTTGTGTCTGTCTTACTTGGCGAAGGTTTATAAGCGGTTCCAAGCACAAAAACCAGAATATATATAGCTACCAACCAACCCTTCTAGATAAGATGAATAAGCTGCCTCGGTGTTTGTTTGTGAGGTTTAAGACAACGGTCGACGTACTGTGACGTCACTATGGGCGTGGCCGCTCCAGTTGTCCATTACGAGATTTTAAACAACCCAATTAAAAATTTTAAAGTTGCTTTTTATGAGATATAATTATGGAATTTTATAATGTAAATAAATGACACAATATTGTATTTTAAATATTTATTGTTAACAACAACTGTATAATCTCAAAAAATAACCCCTTTTCATACTTTATCGATACCATTTCCAAAGTGGATCACCAAAAATATACAGCAGCAAGATAAGTAATTACTATATCATAGTCCGCCGAAAGAAATAAAAGTATCTCGGAGAAGAAGTCGGGATAAAAATGAATCGAATCTTCTGACTTTCATGAGTTTCTTATGGGTACAAAAATCCCAGATTCTTTCCCTCCCGAGCTTTGAAAGGACGTGACTTAGCAGCAAATGACCCTCTGGAGACAAGAATTGTTGTATTTACATACATGTGCCTGCAGCAACACGTATGCAGTCCCTTTTTGTGGGAATCAAATTTGATAATCCATAGCGAAATGCTCCATTTTTTGTTTTACTATTTATGAAAAAAATATTATTTCATGATGTTATAAAAAAAGAAATTGTTCCCTGCTGCAAATTAGCTTTTTCACCTCTAGAATCATTTTTTGTCATTTATTATAGATGAATGACATTTGTATACATTTCTCAGTCAATCTGTAGCCATTTTTAGTTGTCACTTCGTTATGCTATTCATTGGAAATTGCAACAGCTCCATGTATACGGTTTCATTTATTGGTTGTTTTGATCGGATCATCATGATCATGATAGCTAAGGAGTGCAAAATAATGAAAAAAGAAAAAAAAGTTTTGATATTTAGTACTTATTACAGGCAATGAATTTTTAGAGAAACATACTTTATGTCCCCAATAACACTTAGATGTACTAAACTAAATTCAGGTTCTAGTTAGTCATAAAGATACTTTACCTCCAGTGTTTAGTTTCGAAGCTAGCATGAAAACAAATACTTTATCGAACCACTGAAGGGATAAAAATAACTGAATAAACCTTGCTCTCTCAATCCGTGTTTTTATATCTATCTGCCAGCACCAAAAATATTTTACATTTTCATACGCGGTTTGTCCCTTTTTGAATTGTTGGATTGGTTTCTTGGAATAAACTTCGTACGAGAGCTGCAGTGCAGAAGGGCTATTAAGAGACAGCCCTTGTTTAAATTTTAAACCTCGGTCAAGTAACTTAGTCAATATACTACCTAAAAGTGCATCCATGACGTATGAAGCCAGAATTTTGAACTACGGATGATTTAAAATACATCAATCGAAATTAGACTCACCCACCAACCCCTTTTACATAATTAAAAAAATCTGTAATAGATTATGTTTACTTTCATAATGAGAATAAAATTTGCACAACTTTTAGCTGAAATGAAATTGCTTACTTACAACGCATTATTAGGCTCCTGGTTTCAAACGAAGTTATTGTGTGTTTAAAAATGAAAAGAGAATCCAAATTTCCTATAGGACACTTCCAAGCCTTCTTATGAGAAGTCGACTTCGAAAACGGTTTATAATGGGAATTGTTTCCTCTTTTGCCTAAGGAAACTCTTTCAAAGAGAGATTGTTTTATTCATACAGATTATGAGGCCGTTTAGGGAAACTTAAACAATCAAAAGCTTTTATTTCGGATTTTGTTTGGGTTCTCGGAAAGAAAGTTTTCTTAAATGTGTCTACTTTTCCTCTGGAAAAATGTTCTTTCTTTTCAAAAAGCACCAATTCAAAGTTTTCAACATGTATATAATTGATGACTCTTCTCTTTTGCATAAGAGAATAAAATGTCTTGCTTGTTATCCAAAATTAATTAATATTAGTTAACAAAACACAAGTTCTTTGTAGTTGTATACTAATTACTCACTATTTTACTTCCAATTCTTATCCAATGCGAACTGTACCATATATCTTATTTTTACTCTCTACTGATAAGTCGGTTGTAATTACCTCACGTATTTGTAATTTTGCTTGAAATCAAGATTAATTGGAAACTGTTATTTTTATTGTTTTGCACTTACGTACATTTGAGTACATAACTAAATATGCAGCTTCGCAATTACAGAAGAGAAGACATATTTTTTAGTAATAAGTTTTTATCATTACAGAACTCTGTTTTTTAAACGAGCTTTGACACCTCATACAGATGTCATTAAGAAATAATTTAATTTCCAATTAACTAATAACTATATATAAAAGTATGAAATAAATTTTAAAAAATTTTCACCCTGGAATGACGCTTCTCATTCTATGAACAGGCACTCGAGGAACCAATTTTCAAGTCTGGCCTGAAAATGTTCTTTTTTACTGTTGATAATTTTTCATATGTTACCTGTTTTCCCAAAAATCCTAAAAAAGCTATGTCTGATAGAATTAAAAAATCCTGGTTTCAACAGATTTTTGGCTGTCAATCAATATGGCTTCTTGAAAGGTAACACACAACACGCTTTACCAGATTATGTTGTGTATTCTGAAAGAGTAAAGTAATTCAAAAAGAATCTTGATAGTTATTGGAGACTGGTTAAAATGTAGTGAACCCTTATACCAAGGTTGGTAAAAGAGTTGGTATTAAATTTTTGTATTTGTGTTTATTAATAATAAAACCTTTTAATTTTCGTTTGGATTTCTCGAGTTGCACACACGATTTCTCGATGCTGTCATTCCTTTTTTCACTGAAAACATTTTATAAAGTTATTCGATTTAATGTATCTAAGCTTTTAATTATTATTCATTATCCCGCAGAATTAAAAAAATAGAAAATAGCACGGTCGAAATTATGAAATGGAATGATTTCTGAAAAGTACGTGACTTTTTAAATGGTTAATTAGTGAGCGTTATAAAAGTCAGATCAGCCCTTTCAGCTTTTTGCTAATTTCTGTCGACGGTCTGCTTAATGAAGAGATGGAGATGAATACAAAACTCTTAAAGAAGGGAGATACAAAAACTAATTCCGAGAAAGGTCTACGTTAAAATTGGATACATCAGTGAATACAAATCTGTTTAAAAAGGTTTTTTTCATAATTTATAATTTGAAGAAACTAAAGTGAAAATCTTTTTTAGTTCAATATTTGGTTTTAATTCAGAACTTTGTAGCAAGGCCTTTTTATTTTTTAAGGTCACAATCAACCTTTTCTTAGTCAATATAAATAGGTTTTTTTAATGAAAATGTTTTAATATTTTGTTACAAATCTCTTACAGTTTTTTTATAGTTTTTTTTTATCTCACAGAAAAGGATTATATTGTAAAACTGCTAAAAACATCTTGGCTTATTTTTCACCCAATACCGTCTACTGGTAACGACGTAAGACCCAATTAAATCTCCCTCTAACGCGACAAGATTGAATGGAAATCGGATCAGATGCACTGGTTGGATAAAAATGCATCGGATTTTTCCAACTTTTTTAAGGCAGGTTATTGAAAAAAATCTTATTTTAGGTAAAATCAAATTTGTCGATGTAAGATAAAACATGGGCAAAGGCTAGCATTTTTCTATATCTAAAGATTAGATTACAATTGCTGGTGTTATACTAGTCAAAGTAGCAGAAAATAAATCCCTGTAGATAAATAATATAATGTTTATTGCTCTTAACTTCTTGATATTGTAGAAAGAAGATGATTGACAACCAACTGGAAAAATTGTTAAATTAGTCTCGTATTTTTTATGTTTTTGATTTTATTCGGTGGCCTTTCAACCAAGATCCCAAACGTACCTTTTGGGTTAAAACTGATCATCTGGTGATTCATTAGCACTAGGAATTGTTTTAGTGGAATTACTTGCAACTTGTACATGGTCGCAGTTGATTTATGTGTAATATACTACTTTTTTTTATAAACAATTAATACTGATGGTAGCTTTCAAAAATAGAGATAAATTATTGTCACAAAATAACAAGACTATAAACTCAAAAATATCACAAAACAACAAGAATAGAGTTAGTAATAACTGATTTAGTGATTTATGTCCAACCAATCAAAACTTTTTCTTATTTACTATTTGATAGTCGATAAATTATCGTAATTCGTGTTTTTCAAACCATTTTGCAATAAATAATTTTAATGTAAGTTCCCCTATTTTCTTACCAAAACGAATGAATTCCCCTCGTGAAATTTAATCTGGATTTAAGTTGGATTCCTTTGAAATGCAACTCCTCCAAAAGACTTTTGTATTGAATGAAACACATCCTATTCGACCTCGAGGACTCAACTTTTGAAAATCCTCTTACGTCCATTATTGGTAAAAGTTAAGGTAGAAAAAGAGGATTTTCGCATCACCCCATTTCGATCTGTTGGATTACAGGATAAAGAACTACAATCACAAAGCAAGCACAACTATTAATAAAAAGAGGGGCCAGTAAGCGTACAAGCGCTTTTCATTTTGTACCAAAAATATCAAATAGTTTTGTGTACATTGTTTAGTTGTTAAAAAATCATTTATGATTGGGACTATTTTTCTTCGTTTGCTACTGCGAAAAAAAATTCGTAGCTATTCGACAAAAGAATTTTTGAAAAGTTTTATTCCTGCAATGTGGGAAAATACGTGTGTTTCGAATATTATTAGTATACATAGTAAAAATGTTTGAGTTGGAAAAAATATTTATGTTATTTCTATTAGGAAAATTTTGTTTTTTTATACTTTACTATAATTCTTTATAAATACTGAAATAACAACTGAATTTTCAAAAGATACATTTTTTTATTTGTAAGCAAATTCAATCTGTTACCACTGATACATAATGACTCTTTGGAGAACCAATTTCTCCCTTTTTGATTACAATAGGAAAATTTGAAATGTACACAAACTGTTAGTATTAGAATTATTAACGAAGCATCGAATCTAATAGTCATAAACGCATCATATTATCTAATACCATTATATAGTGCTACACTACACACTGTTGACGAGGGTTTGGAAATGGGTTTACCTTTTTTTCTAACTGCAATGTGCTGCAGAAAAGAAGATATTTACGAATATTTTATGTATGGCTTAGCAACTTCAAAATTATATTAATAGATTTTTTTGTCCGTAGCATTACGGATATTTTCTTTCAACTTATCTGCAAAAAAGTTCTGTAACACAGGGTGGCAATTTTTAAATAGGCGCCAAAGGATCAATAACAAATTGTAAATTAAGGGCTCTTTTAAAATTGTCATTCTATATAGCATGACATTTTGTAGTGTAGGTGCTTAAAATATTTTTAATTTTCTTTACTTGCTTCATTGCATTTTTGAATTTTTGATAAAAGCTAAATTTAAACTGTTGTATAAATTAAACTTATTTCCGCTGAAAACCAAAATATCTTGAAGAATACGTTGTTTGTTCAAAAAATAATTAGTACAAAGTATACCTGCATTTTATTTACATAAATTTAGCACATAGAATTGGAAAACCAATTTCCGATTTTATCTTCGAATAAACTGGATAAAGAAATGATAACTCAAACATCGATCTGAAAGATTTTCTTTTGAACTCGATCGAATGACTTGAATTTGAACTAGATCGAAAATTTCTGAAACTTTGAAATAACCAAAAGTCCTTAAACATACCACTTCTGGACCGACAATAATCATCAAAAGAACATTCAAATAAACATGATGTTCGATAGCTCCCTGAACGATGCTTTTCGTTTGATGCTTGAAAACTATTGACTTTTAAAGTCCGAACTTCCGATAGCTCTCAAAATAGCGAAAGCATTTCTTGAGAAAATTCCTTCAAATGAGTATATTTTATGAAGACCAGGCGCGATAACAAGCTATAGTAGTTTAGCCACCTCTTGTTGCTATGGCGACAACACGGAAGGGGAAATATTGTATGGCAAGAAGAGATAATATTGTATGGCAAAGTCAAATAGGAACTTCTTCAAGTCAAAATATATTTTTAAAACGGATTTTACTGGAGGGATGGTCATATCATTTGGATACAAGTTTAATCTGAAAGATTTTTTTAGTTATAAAAAATGCACACATAATTCAACGAATTATCGTAAAAATATAGCATCGTTTCAAATACTGTTTCGTTGAATACATGAATGTGATACGAACTTTTTTCAAAGGAAGCTACATGTAATTAATAATTAAAAACTCTGTAAAAGAAGTCAACAAGTTGAAAAAATAACAAAATAAATCAAATGAAATATCTAAAGAACATTATGTAAAATTAAAATAGTTCCTAATACTATCTATGAATGATATTTAAACTACATGGGCATTATTTAAATTTGTGAAATTATTAATATACTTTATGAAATTATTCATATTATAGTAGTTTTGCTTAGAACTTCTGCCAAAAACTGTTTTTATTTTACTGTTATGACAATGTCTTAAAATATGTATAATATTATCATTGGGGATAAACTCAGTTTTAATTTTATTAAAATGTGAAATATTTTCTAATTAAAATAAAATGTCTTGTGAATTTTAACTTTTTGTCGGGGAATTTAAAGTGTTTTTGGCATTTTTTAGTTCTATCACTTCCAGGTTTATCAAAAACTGAGAAAAAGCCATTATACACTCTTTAAAAAATCCTTCTAATCCCAAGAGCTTTTTAGATGAGTTCAATGCACAAAATATATTGAAACTTTCTTAACTATTTTTGATATTTTTTTTCTTTCACTATTTTCCGTCTCTGGGTGTCCAAAATTATATAGAATTTATTAATCAGAGTTCATTGCACAGATCCCCTCATCATAGGCTAGTAATACTTTTAGAAACATATTAAAGTTACGCTGTATATAAATTAAAGAATTAAGAATTTTCGACCGTTAAATATTAAACTATGCAAATTAAGAAGGAGCTCTTTTGACTTTTGCTAATAATTCTCGTTATTAATATTTCACAGAATATTTATAAAATAGTTTTTGATGCTTACATAAAAAAATAAAACTAATTTGCAAAGAATATTTAGCAATTCAACCGGAATTAATTATACACAACACATTATTCATAATAATTAGAATAATAAAATAATACATTTGTAAAAAAATTAAATTTAAAGAATAAAAGTTTACATGCACCAATAAAGTTTAATTTAAATAAACCACTATGTATATATTTTTGAACTGTTTCTACTAGAAGACAGGCCAATTAATAGGTTCCTCCATCCTACACATGATAAAGAGTTTACAAAAATTCATTCAAATTTACTAGATAGTCCCTATGCTCGATAATCCCTTAAAACAGTGTCACCATTTGCTAAAGATTTTAATTTGATGGCCAAAATGTTATAAAAATCCCTTGCTTATTATTGCTCCATTGCATATTATTGCATCTAAATAGAATTTTGGATTTTATAAAACAGTAATTTTACAAAACAAATCTGTGTAACTTGAAAATGGAAGTAATTTTTGAAGTAAATCTTTATATTTTTTCTTCTTCAAAACTCGGCTTGGTGCAAAAGTTAAGGTCCCACTACCAACAGAGAAATACATAATCAAATTTATTCGTCAAAATGACGAAAAAATCCCGATTTGACACATGAATGACGATAATACCATTATGAGCTTTTCGTTTCTACACGTCACACTCCCCAATTCATCGCGACAAATGGAAGATTTTTGCTTTATGACGGCCGGGAAAATTTATAAGAATGCCTGGTAAAAAGCAGATAAACAAATGAATAAATATTCAATTATATTTATATCAAATTACGTATTGATATAAATATGTATTTTAAATTAGTTTTTAATCCTCCGAGAGATACAGACATATAAATGAGCCACTTGACATGTTTTTCAGCAACACACATTTTTTTTAATTTGTAAATTTTAAAATTTTGCAATCTGAATCATGGGTAACATATAATCATTTGCAACATAAATATAACTTTAAAAGTTTTAAAGAAATTTAATTCTTAGTTACAAATGTCAATTTTAATATCACCCAGTAAAAACAAGTGTGCACTTCAGCCAATTAGCTTATCCTTTCGAGAGTTTAGAAATATCAAAAAACAATTTACGTTAAGTTAATTTTGGACATCAGTGCATATCAAGGTATTTTAATTATTTTTTCGCTAATAAGCATAACAATGCTCGAGTTTGTGCTCTTTATTTTATAAGATATTTAATTTAAGACTACTAACGAAAGTTTTTTATTTGTAGGCTTGCTGAAGCTCCAGCACATTTTCCGCTTGACCACCGACAACTACAAGTTGGAAGTGCGTGTCGTGAAGCGCATCGCCAATGCGTCCGACGCCAACGCCTTTCTGCACCATCTCGAGAGTAAGGAAAGAGAGACTCTTAAATACGTGGTCTTAGACTGCAGTGCCGACACGGCCCGGACCATCATAGTCAATCACGTGCGGGACATCTACATGGGAAGAAGAAACTATCATTTCCTACTCACGAGCTTGGTAAATATCATTCAATATCTCCTTTTTTTCGGTAAACAAATGAGAATAATTGAGGAGTAAGGGGAAGAACCCCTTCATCACCGGGGAATCTGTCTGGATCAGGTCTGCTTGGCGAAGACATAGAGTCTTCGCTTAGAGTTGGTGGGAAGAAACCAGTTTCGCCTTGGTTCTTTTCAAGAGAATTATTCTTATATTACCAAGATTCACTCTCGACAATAGTGACGATTGAACCGCGGAAGAAGAACCTAGAGAGAAACCGGTTTCCGATCGCCACTACTCGCCAAGCAGATCTCAATACGAACACATTCCCTGTCGATGAAGAGTTTTTTCCTCTGTACTTTTCAATTGTTTCAATCGAAAATAATTGATTTGAAAGCTAATTCAGTATCTTCCTGCTATAATGTGGTTCATTATGCTGTGGCCCACTGCTTAACTGCGAATGAGCCCGTGGGTCACCAAACCAAAGTGCCTCTGTGTTACAATTATTATATAAGCCGCATTTCTCCGGCTATATTGAAAATTTTTACAAACGGCATTTTTATATAATACATGTAGCTGACTTACAGGTCTCTATAGTCAAGCTTTTTTTAAATTTGTTTCGAATAGTTTTCTTAATTTTCAACAAATAATTGTAAAGTAATGTTTGAACCCATTTAAAAAAGTGTGATTATATAGAGACATCTAAGTCATACCATTCTAAAAATATTCAATATAGCCGGAGAAATGTGGCTTAGAATTTTTTTCTCCCCTTTGGTTTAACACAGCGGAAATTTGGTTTTAGGCTCGGCAGTTGATCGGGTTCATTTGTCCTTAAAGCCAATTTCCTGGTTTAAATTGAGGTACGAACATTATTCAGATGCAGAATTATATTCCAATGTATTCCAGAAATTCTTATAAATACAAAGCATTTCATTATTAAGTGAATCTCAAATCTTACGAGAAATAAAAGACAAGATAATGCAAAATCAAAATACAATTCATGAAAACTAATAAAATTTTTCACGATTAATGGAGATACTTTGAAAGATTGTAAGATGTTTATCTTTTAGGATAAGAAATAACATATGTTTACCAAAATATGTAATTGGTGGTTAAATAACACCTCTCTGGACTTTAACTTAATAAAAAATATATAAGCTGAAGCAACACTACTTTTTTTAACAAAACCAAATTTAAAAGTATTCACGCTGTAACAAGTTTAAGGTTTCCAATAAATAAAAATATACAAGATAAAACAATAAAAACATTTCTTAATAAAACCAAATTCAAAAGTATTCAAGTAGCGTAGCTAACGTAATATCCTTAGGAAAAACCAGTATTTTCTTAAGAAAAAAAATTAAATCACAAAAGAGTTGAAGCAACACCAAAGTGTCTAACGCCATCATTAGACCGAGTGAATTTCCCTCAATCTCGTAAAGTGGCAGCACGTATGGAAGCTTTTTCCGTTGTAAAAGTGCTTGTGTCATGATGGATTTTTTGGGAAGAAAGACGAAGAAATAAAAACAATGCATTTTTTTTTATGTGTAAGTAAATTTTAATATGAAGTTCCCACTGGTTGATGTAAAACAGTGGAAAACTATGAAATGCTTCAACTATCAAAAGTTTGCAACCGAAATACACGAGAAAAAATCTTTGAAGATATGATTGAAAATATATATCTGAAGGTTTTTTTAAATATATATTTTTAAAAAAATTGTTTTTCGTTAACGACTTTAGTTATATATCAATCAGAATTATAAATAAAAAATTAAAAAAGTTTAAAAAAATATAGATATGTACTGTTTGTAGAAAAAGGGCCAATGTGCAATGAAATCGTAAGAACTCGAAGAAAGTAAGTCGAACAAGAAAAAATCCTTCTTCAGTATCTCCCGAGGACAATATCAACCATCCGGTGTTCAATTCCCGGGATGTAAGTTAATGGGTTTTTATTGTGTTGTTCACATTGTTAGGAACAATAATGCTTCATTCACTGAGCACTCCTTTATAAGTTAATATCAACTCTGGCTTTGTTGTGACATAAAACACTGGATTCTCCGAGAATATTTGAAAATGAAAACCCCTTTTTGAACAGTAGCCCATTTTCTACTAACCCACCGAGCACTTACAAAATATCACGGAGGGGAATACTACAACTTGGTAACTGCAATTCAGCTGTTTTAATGAAAACTAAATGTTTTTCACTTTTTATGATGCCATGTAGATTGTGCATCTAAAATTCAAAGTATCCCATGTGAACTGCCTACAACAGTCTAAGAATCCGAAGAAATTTTTCTTTGCTTTTTGATTTTTCTATCTTAACTATATTATTCAAAATTTGTAGTAGAGCTACATGTAAAAAGGAGTTAATTTTTCAGAAAGACTTCCGTACATACCTATTCTATCACTAAATTGTTAAAAGGATAAAGCGAAGTGGGAAACTCTCCAATGAAGACTTACCCTTAGCATTTAATAGCCCTCGTGTGGCTCTAGTGCGTCGATAATTCAAACCTAACCTTAACTAACACTTAGTATTTCATATGTTGATCCATTCTTCTAGGTAATGGATGAGTACCTGAACAGCCAAGTTCTCGAATTTGGCGCCATCAACGTGACGGGCTTCCGAATCTTGCAGCCCCTCAGCCCCGACTTCACCTCCTTTGTCCCAGCTTGGCGAGCATTGGATCCTCACAGATGGCCCGGGGCTGGAACACAATACATTTCGGTAATGTAATCCTTGCAAAATATTAACAATTTGCTTGAAATTAATAATGATTTCAACCCTCAAGACACACGGGTATGCAAAGTGTACAACTAGGATAAATTTAATTCAATCTGTTGCAAAGGGCGCTAAGTTTATGAGACTTTAGCCCATCCTTTTTGCCTCATTATAAGTACTTTTCAAATTTCGGCTATTAAAATAAATATGCTTTAATTTTGTTTTTTAGAGATTTTTTAAAAGACGATTTTCAAATATGGCAAATTGCATGCTTTCTGTAGTGTCAGTCCCGTTTTCTAGAAAGTGTTTATTGCTACAACTTTAAAAGTTATTTTTTTAAGCCTAATAGTTGATATACACTTGCTGCAATTGAATAATGTAACCTGTTTTATTCAATTTGATTTTGTTTTAAATTTAAAAGGCTTTTTTTAATACTTGTAACTTATATTACAAAAAAAATTGTTCTTAAAATACATGTAATCAGCCATTAATATTATTTGCCTTGAGTTAATCTGCATGAAATCCTCGCGTCACATTTTCCAGCGTTAAATGAACTATTTTAAAAGCATTCAGTCAATTCAAACTAGAAAGCATCAAATACTTTAAACAGTCGACAAAAACTGTAGTTAAGGAAAAAACACCGTTTTATAAATTGATATTAAATGACGAGCAGAATTCTATATGTTATTCAGACTAACCCTGGTTTTTTTCTACATATAATTTGTAGGCTGAGTCCGCTCTGATGTTGGATGTGGCCAAAGTGGCTCTGGACGCTTTTGGCCGTCTTCTGCGTCGAAACCCCGACATCTTTCGCAACAACTTCCGTCGGGGCGAGGTGTACAACAACGGGAGTCGGGGCATCGACTGTCGCCGGGCCCCGGTGTTGCCCTGGGAACACGGAGAGAGGATTTCGAATATATTCAAAAAGGTAAGAAATGGCATTGAAGGGCTATTGTGTACTAATAAGCAACATCAGTTAACGCTACAAGTTCTTTTCTCCCCTTCAGGGACGTGACTAAATTGTAATAGATGTAATTGGTAATAGATGGCAGCATCTGCCATGTATGTGTGTGTTGTGGCTGTCCTACTTAATGAAGGTTTATAAGCGGGTCTCTGATCAAGCACACAAGCCTGAAAATATATGTCTACCAACCAACGCTAGAAGTTATCTATCTATTTACATTACTTTAGGATTGATATCAACTCAATTTAGTAGATATAATCATTTAGTAACTTTTCCCAAATAGTGGATACACGCTTTCCGTGCAAAGGCAATGAACTTTATGCAAAAAAATGACGTGTCTACTTATCGGCAAATGAGCACGAATGACCGCGGTCTCGAAACCAAAGTGTCTCTATGTTAATCCATTCGAAAAAAAAATGATTTCCTTAGCTACATTCCTCCGGCTGCGTTGAATATTTACAAAAACGGTTTTTTCTGTGATAAATGCTGCTGGCGTGCAGAGCTGTATAATCCGAATTGTTGATATGTTTTTAAAATTTTAGGAATGTGATTTAGTAAATTATTTTTTCCTAATTAATTAACATAGAGGGACTCTATGGTTTGGAAACCTGCCATCATTCGGTCTCATCCGCCGTTAAGGTAAGCGAATACCCAAAATTCCAAAATTTTTACTATTACCTTAAACTTTTCCAAATTTGGCATAGTGATTTCAAATATAATGATCAATGCTTTTTGGGCAATTTTTTTATTTAAATATAATTGATTTATTTTAAACGGTGTTTTTCAACTATAAAAAGGGGTTTACGCCAACACTTCTAGCATAAAAAGTTTTACATCAATTTACCTGAAATTTTTCACAGATGCTATTTCAATATATATCTGTGCCATGAACCTCTAACATCTGGTGTAAGTATACAAGTTTTTTTTTAAAAAAATGTCCAAGTGTAAGTTAATCGAAAAAATCCTTTTTTTTTGTGGTTAATTTATAACATTTTTCTTAATAACTTTTTTCCTTGTAATTTGTATGTAACTCTAGAGGGTCATTGCATGTATCAGTTCAAAACGAAGAATTTAACACATAATAAATGTTCATAGGATGAAAATTCAATGTGGTAGACTTGTTGGCGTAAACCTCATTTTTTAGTGGAAAAACACCGTTAAAAATAAATAAATTATATTTAAATAAAAACAAAAACCTAAATAGTATTATTCATTATATTTGAAATCACAATGGCAAATTTGGAAAATGTTAAAGCAATAGTAAAAATTTTAGAATTTTGGGAAATTTTGGGTATTCGCCTACCTTAAGTAGACATATCTTATTTTTTGCATTATTTCAATCTTTAACCTAATATAAATAAATGGATAACTTATAGCATTAACTGATATTGCTTATTAGTACAAACTAGCAGCTACAACAAGATTCATACAGCGGTTAGCATGCAGGCACGTGTTAATTGCTCAAAAATATATCCAGCATAAAATCTTTACTAAATCAAACATTAAAAACTATCATCAAAGTTTGTGTACAGTTAGAATCAGGAACTTTAAAGTGATACTAGAAAGAAAATTTCTCTATAAAACGTAACTTTGGTCTCAATTATTAAACAGTCGTTTTAAAATCACCCAAACTCACTTTTACTCCTGGGTGACAATATCATCAAATATTATGCATACAACATGAACACGATCTAATTCCCTCTAATTGTTAGAAGAATAAGTCGTCCTAAATGTGCGTCTCGGCGCATCTGAGCTATTTAATGCCTATCGATAATCTGCTCCCTGCAGGCCGCGTCGGTGTCAATCCCATCACTCATTGTTAACTGGAAGAGGAGGACGCGTATATTTTCATCACCATCTGTTATCACCATCGGAAATGGACGATCATCATCATTAGAATAAAATGCGGATCGCTTAGGTGCATTATTTAGGGAGAAGTGTTGGAAATATTTATCACGTTTTGAATATTCATCACTTCTTCCGTTCATAATAAGTTCCGTGTAAATATGGCACCTGACTGACATAGATGCTTGGTGAATAATAAATTTATAAGGAATTATTTAGTTAGTGATAGGGTAATCATGCAAATACTAATAAATGCCCTTGCAATTCTAATTTTCTTGGTTGGGATTTGGGGCTGGGGAGCCCAGTCGGTTAGACATTCGCCTAGCATGCGGAAGGTCCCAGGTACGGGTCTGGGCATCGCCAAATATAACTGCCGACCTATAAACGGCTCGTGCAGCCAAAAAAAATCCGAAGAATAATACCCAAGTAGAGGGAGTGCACGTTAAATATAATTCAAAGTCCTAACGCGGCGTACGATGTCGCCCTTAACGGTTGCGTTGGGTGCCTACTCAGGTGTCGGCTCGTCACTTGACTGTGGTTCTAAAATACGACGCTCGTTGCCAATAGTCCTCATGTTGCTTTAGTGCGACGATAATTCAAACCTAACCTAACCTTGGTTGGGATTTATTTTATGCTAGTCTAAAGTTCTTTGGTTTGAGATGATTTTATTGCTAATTAATTACTAAACGTGGTAATTTTTAAAAAATAAATATTTCAAATGAAAAAAAAAACGTATTAATTGTTGTACATCATTAGAGTCCTAATCTAAAATATTGGCAATAAGGAAACTACATCACTTAAAACCGATTCTTTTCTTTTCAGACTCACATTCCAGGCCTGACAGGCAACATTTCATTCGATGAACTTGGTTATCGCTCGAATTTTTCTATCGATGTCGTTGAAATGACAGTCAACAGTGAAATGGTCAAGGTAAGATTTTAAAATATCATACCAAACGAAATCGGGTTGAAACCATAATAAACATATACCACCTTTATTCTCAAGTTCAGAGGTGGCTTAGTCTGGGTGCTACAAGTTGGGTTTTGTTTTAAAAGCTCTTTAAAAATCATTGATGAAAATCTTTATTATTTTTTGTAACAAATTAATAGTTTTTTTCTTATTATTATTTTGTTACTTTGTACTTGTGATGCTTTTTTAACTCTTGATATTTTTTTTCGCTTGAGTGACTTTAAATGACATGGTAAAAAATTTCATTATTCCTTGATTAAAAAAAATCAAATTATCAAGAAGTAAATAAAAAAAACTTCCTCTTGATAATGACAGAACAATAAAATTATTCACTATAAATTCCTTTGAATGAAAAAGCTAATTCCTAAAACATATAATTTAATTTTTTAATGGATAGTGCATTATTACGTTTATAAAAGAAATTATCTAACAAGGTTTTTTTAACAGTTCATTTTGATTGTAGGGATTGAAAGAGTTTCTTCCGCCCTGCCTTTTAATAAAAGGCATTGTTTAATCTTTTGAAATAGAATCATGTTTTATTGGTAGCCTAAAGCAGCTCTTTATCGTAAAAAAATGCTTTGTATCCGATTTTTTAATACTGAATTTATTTGGAAATAAATATTTTTAATTTACATGCAATGCCTTAACTGTTTTATAGAATACTAGAAGAATAAATTTATTGAAAAGCCTAATAAAAACTTGAATATTTGTTTTAAAAATTTGGATAAACATTCGTAAATATATTTTTTCTTTAGGGCAATCTATCGCTGATAAAAAAATAAGCTTAATCTAAAAAAAACTGATTCTTCATATGACATTATTAAAAAGTACCTTAAAGCAATTAAAAGTTTTTTCTGTAAGCAGAAACATATTTTATAACATTGAAAAAAAATGTAAGTTTTAAAAGTATGCTTGAAAACTTATTAACGAAATATAAATTAAATGTTATGGCTCACCAGTTTTAAGATTTTGATGTTTGCATTTAATTTAAAACATCTATTCCGTACTATTATTGCTAATATATTTTTCTTTCATAGGAACTTTTCTATCTATTTTTAAATATAAATATTTATTTTAATTATCATTAACATAAATTCTTACTCCTACTTATAATCCTATTAAAGATATTTTCCAAGAGGTAACATTTTCTTGGAGTATCTAAGTATCTGATTAAAATGGGGCATGTAATGATATCTTTACAATCACAACAAGTATGAATCATTTTCTTTCTCATTATTTCATTCAATTTAATTTGGAACACATGGGAATGTTTGTCCTATCTCTATTCCTGAATATTCCTTCCGTTTTCCAATTAATTTATTTACCTCTAATTAAATATTTTAAAATCGTTAAATGCTTTTTATTAGCAGTGTTGAACCTATTTATTTAATAAATTGACGCATCAGTTTAATACCTATCCTTAAGATATTGTTGCTTTTCATTTATTCACATCAAGTGGATCGCTTAGATATGCTAGTGGAAATTTATACTACGATTTCACTGTAAGGTCCTTATAAAACAAAGGTGGGTTTGATATGTAATGCACTCGTAATTGAAATAAGTCATTAGTGACCAGAAATAACTTCCCGAGAAATAACTTGTCCCTCACTAATTGGCTGCAATTACATACATTCTATATGCATATTATTACTATTTAAGCCAAAAATGTTGTAGATAAATTAAAATCAATGAAATATGGAAATAGCAAAATAATAAGGCATGAATGATGAGAACAGCCTAGATTTTACCCTGGGAATATGGAGAAATAATTGATACACTCCCTGCAAATTATATGAAATAAAAATATTAAGAAGAAAATATTTGCTAAACTAGTTCTTATTTCTACAAAAAAAGAGAAAAAAAAACATCACCATTGAGTTGTAACAAAGATCTATGTAGTAATGTGTCATGAACAAACAAATGCTATTTTACAGAAATTTAATAAACACCTTATTTTTTCATTAAGAATAAATAAATATTAAACTAAGGGATAAATTGCTATGTATATTGTATATTTTTTATTTTGGTTTTGAAACATAAAAATGGACTTAGGCATTGATTTCACTTATGAAATAAAAAGTCGATTTTGAAATGTTTCAAGATATAAAATAACTTCAAGCGTAATTATATTATGACTTTATTTACAAAAAAAATGGAACCATGTTTCAATGTTAGTATCTCTTCCATTACTTTTTGCCGAAATATTGCTTTTTGTATAGGTAAGTTTTCCTAAATACTTTCGTATATTCGTAATAAGTAGCAGCTACTCCCCCTAGATGGCAGCACCAGTTACGTTTGGCTTAAAAATTCTCCGTAAATCGATGAGCGCAATTTGAGGCAGGTATTTTATGATTGCGGTATGGGAGTGACACAACAAATAAATGACTTTCTTCAGGCAATAAAGAAAAAACGGAAACCAAGCTAGCGGAAGGATTTTCTTCTCCTATGATTTATGAACTGTTCTTCTTTCTGCTTATTATTTCCCATTTTTTAGTATCCTGCTTTGCGGTTAATGAAAAATCATTTCAAATTAATGACTCTTTTTGCTCAGGTGTTGAGAGAGCCTGCAAAAAGGTTAGGCGAAGGTTTCAAACTTTTTCTAGGCTCGAAATTAAAAAGTTACACGGACGTTAGTATTAGTTTTTTTTATTATTATTTTGCTCCACTAAGTGTAAAAAATTGTTAATTTAAAATTCTAGTTAAGTAATCGGAGAGTGACGCAAAATTAGAAACGCGGAAGTCTAATCTTTATTATTATTTTTTTAAGAAAAAGTTTTTATTTTTTTATAACTTAACTTTTTTAAGAAGAAATCTTTCCTAATAAGAAAGAAAAATTATTAATAAAAAAAAGTTCAGCATTTACATTTGTCATGCAGTATTGTATCGAAATGTAATTGTTATACTTTCATAAACATATTTTATTTAATTTATAATTAAAAATGAAAGTTACGAATTTTTTAAACTATTATTTTGGACCATCAAATACAATTCAAAGTTAGTAATTGGTTAATCTATTGGGGTTTTGATAAATTGTTATCCCTGAGTTGGTTAGAGAGTAAAGGACATTCAACTGAATATTTTTAAAAAAATTTGTTTGAATATGGATTAGGCGACGCTCTTGTTTAAGTAGTTTGAAGTAGACATACTTAAGCTTAATTTTTTTGTGACTATTCTTTGAGACAAATCAGTACGAACTGTCAAATGGTAAATACAGGATCATTTAAGGCTGTTCAAGACAAATAAGAAAGTTATAATATACTTTAAATAAATAGTCATATAGGGGAGAGGAGGGAGGATTGGGACGGTGGGAGGGGTGGGACAGCTGAAATTATGGCAAAATAAATGACCTAATTTTATTTCCAGTCTCACCACCATATAGCATATGTATAGCTCCTTGTTGTTAACTATTTCTAGTTTATCCTGGTTCAACTTTCAGTTTAAATTTGCAAAAAGTTTATTTTCACACCTCCAGAGAAAGTTTTTAATCTATTTCTAGTTTTATTTCTTTACTCATGTAATTTCTAAAACAAACATAATATAGTGTCACAGTACTCTTTAAGATACAATGTATGCTTATCAGCAATTTAGTTATTCGTAAAGTCAGCATGGTTTATGTGAGAAGTTATATTTTAGAATCATTATGTAGAGGGAGGAATGGGACACACTGAAAGAGGGAGGAATGGGACATGTCCATTCCTCCTCCTTCCAGCCCATTCTTCCTTCCTCCTGTCCATACGGCCATTTCCAAAAGCGGAACCTAGGAATCCATTGAATAGAAGCAAAGGAAAGAAAAAAGGACAACCAATAATAACGGATACCCCTGAGAAGAAGGAAATTGAAGAAGCATAAGTTGCCTGACTATGGAAAAAAAAAGGTGCCAACTAAAATATGTATGTGCAAGCCTAAAATTTTAAAATTCAAAAGAAAATTACAGTTCAACTTCAAAGATATGAATCCAGTGATAGCGAAGGGTCACTATTTTCATTACATGACAGTTCAGATGATGACATGGAGATAGCACAAGAGATTGACTGGATAAAGGACAAGCTAACATAGGCAAATATGATTTTGTGCTTGTCAAATTCCTCACCAAATGGTTAATTATTTTCTACGTTGCAAAGGTGGAGAGTATTGACAATGCTGAAAGTTACAATGTAAAATTTGTGTGAAAGGACACAAACAGAAATTATAATTTTTCTCAACAGGATGACTATAGTATAATGCAAGAAAAAAACAATATTATCATGAAATTGCTGCCACACAATAGATTGGTGGGACCAGTAGAGCACTGTCTTGCTTTTCTGTTGATGATTCTGTTTCCTTTATCATTATGATATTCGATAATTTTTCTTTAATTTTCAAATGTGTCCCATCCCTCCCATACTCATGTCCCACTCCTCCCACCCAAGAGGGAGGAATGGGACAAAATTCTTGTAATTTGAATTTCTCAACAGTAGTAAAAATTTTCAACATTTAAATGCTGTGTATTTTTTAAAAATAATTTTAAACATGTAAGTTTATTATTTAACCATTTGCATCGATAAATAAGCTGGGAATAACGAATAAAAACATATTTAAGTGAAAATGTCCCAATCCTCCCTCCTCTCCCCGAATAATTTTAAGTTCATAATTTCAAGCCATTCAAATAGTTTTGCCTGGATAAATGATCAACATCAATAATAAAACAACCATCTTTCAAAAACACTTGGATTCAGTAAATAATTCAATCTAAAACGACGCATCATTAATCTACAAAGCAAAGTATTCGTTCTTTTTATCTTGTTACAGCAACCAAACTTCAAAAGTTGTTTAAAAAAACATCTCCATTTCTAAACAGCGAATATATTGCTTCTGGGCAGAGGACATTAAGTACAAGCGCCGTGCACTTAAGGGAAAGCGCTAATGACTCTCTCTCCCTTTTAATAGTTAAATAATAATTTGACTGTTAATAGAAGTCATGTCATCTGTTAGTAAATGAACCGAGCATATTCTTAATTAGAGCTTAAGGCAAAGTCGGGGTGTGTGAGGTATAGGAGATGCAGAGCTGCTGATTAGATAAAAGTGCTGTGGGACTTTTAGATTTTGGTATAATCTTGTTTAAAACCCATTTGTAAAGTTATTCAAGACCCTGCCATTGGTGAAGTACGCATGTCATTGTGTTATTATATTGCTTTTTAAGGTATCCAATCACCTTTTTTCAGCAAAAATCTAGCTAATGCTAATTTTTTTAATAGCATATAATGAAATTATTGTAACCTATAAAAAAGCGTATACTTTAAAAGTACTATAGTATATGCAATAAATTTTTCTATGAAACTTTTTTGGGACTTTTCTAGAACTGTTTTTGTTTGTTTTCCCATATTTTTCGAAATAGAATTTCTGAGATTTTCAGTTTAAGCAAAACATAAAAACTGCAGTTCTTTATTATCAACTGCTTCCAAATTTGTACAGTAGTTTTATAACAGTATCAAGAAGGTTTTGAACTAGAATCGTGTAAAACTATGAAGAATTGGATATTTTAAAACGATTTATATGCTTGTTACTATCTTGTTTCTGTGTGTTTTCGATATAATGCTACAAACTTTTGGATATAAATACATTTTTGCACTGATATCTTAATGATTTTAGTTCATGACCTATATATTAATGTTTGTTAAGAATATTTAGATTTAAACGATGAAAAAAAAATTTATAAAGAAGATGTAATGCTTTGCGTAAGCGTGATTTTTGAAGCATATTTTACTACATTTTTCCACAAATACTGAAAAAAATTGTTTTTTTTTATGATTTGCTTTCTTGAAACTATTTTTATATTCATAATTAATGATAAAATCACTCAACGTCATGGTTGGAATAGAATTTTCAGAAACTTGCTGTCAAAAGTGATCGGCCACCTTACGAAGCATAACAAGAGCATTTCAGTTTCAGTGATGATACACAGCCATTAATTTTTTTTATCAGTCATAAAGAATAATTCAAAAAGATGCTTAAACCATATTAGTTCCAGATTTATTTAACCACCAACCACTTAAAAATGTAACCTTATAAGTTATTTTGCGTATTACTTAATGAAATCAACTCACTCAAGTTAATCACACAAAGCCCAAAACATTCATTTCTATCAACCAGTCAAGTGATTCAGGCACAAAGATGTTTGTTTTAATTAGTTTTGGGAGTTTGGAGTGAAACTGCAAACACCCGGCACAATATTTTTAATTAAATGGGCGTAGCTGTATTACCATTATACTTGGATTATCTCCACCAAATCTAATGTTTCCTAAATCGGCTCATCTGTCCAGATCGTTCTTGATTACAAACCCGGAATTAATTTCTTTTTAATTGTATATACATACTAGTTTCAGTCTTCGAAAACTTACTTAGAATTTGAATTAGTATTAAATTAGTTTCGTAAAAATATTGGGAGCTTTGGAGGTTCAATTTTAATCTACTTAATAATTTTAAAATTTAAACTTAAGAATGCCAGAAGGTCATAAAGCGAACAAAGCTATTTGTTAACAAATAATTTTTGTAGAAAAGTATTGACGTCATTAGATTAGGAACGGATCTGCCAGAAATCAACTTAGCTACATTAAGAAAGAGTTTAATGTTACAAAAAGTAAATGCGGGGCCTTTATAATAGATGTATACATGATTTTTCAACTTTGAAGTGATTTTAAATAATCTTATAAACAGTAGGAAACGCTTCAAAAACTCAATTAAGAGAATTTGGGTTTTTATAAATTAATTTTTCATGAATTTATTTGGATATAACTTTACGATATTCAAGAAAGATAATTTTATAACTTTCTGAAAGTAAAATTTGGTTAATTATTTTTTTAGATAGCTGAATGGTCGGATAAAACCAATTTGACAATAGTACCACCAATTCGAAAAAGAGTTCCTGAGTCTCATGTTATTTTAGAAAACAAAACTTATATTGTAACAAGTATATTGGTAAGCATCTTTTCTCTATGTATTCTTTAAAACAATCTATTTTGTACATATCTTCCATTTATCCAAAAAAATAAGAAGAATTTATCCATAAACATGCGATAAATTATTACGCTTATAACAGATGTAATCAAATATTTGTTAAGCGGAACCTCTGATGAATTGAAAAGAAATATCTATAACGTAATTAGGTTTATTTGCAAAAAAAAAAACTTTTTAATTTAATAAACAACAATTTTAGCCATTTAATATATAATATCTTATTCTAACACGGAAGCACAAGGTTCCAAATAGGCTCGATCCATATTTTGGAAAAGTCTAAAAATAAAATAATATAAAAACGGGAACTAATTTAATTTTCCTGATTCAACTCCCAACCACTAATATGTACATTGCTTTAAATTTTATTCATGATAAAACCTGATATATTCCTTTAATGTAGCGGACAATTCGAGCACATATTTACTTTAATATTGCATTGAATCTCATTGTAAATACTTATGCAATGATAATATAAGAACCTGAAATAGCGAAATTCTTTAAAGATTTGTTTATTCTTTATGTTTTTAAACTTTGATTTACAAATAAATACAAACACAAAAAAAAATGTCGACCAACAACAGGCCAGAGGCCCAGCACGGTTAGTCCAAAATATATCTAATTCCTTACCAGTTTCCAGTAACTATCGAGATTCTTCTTAAAATCTTAACTCTCTTCGAATACACAACATATTCTGACAAAGCATTCCACTCATTGACGACTCTGTTGTAAAAATAATGTTTCCTTGCCTCCTTTCTAAAGCATGATTTATTCAATTTCATGATTAATTCATTTACTTTAATATCAAAGGATCTGTACTTTGCTTTTGTCTTTGTTCCATAGGAAGAACCGTACTTGATGCATAAGAAAACCGAATTGGGTGTGCAACTGGAAGGGAACGAGCGGTACGAGGGCTACTGCAAAGACTTGGCCGACCTGATTGCTGAGAACCTCAAGTTCGGATATGTGCTCAAACTCGTCAATGATTCCAACTACGGAGGCCTCGATCCCAATTCTCCTGTCGGATGGAATGGGATGGTGGGAGAGCTCATCGCAAAAGTAAGTCAGTTTCAAGATAAACGTTAGAATAATGTTCATACCACGATTACACTACCTTAGACGCTAACCAAGTCAGCGACCAAGGCATGCAACCGTACGAAATACCGAGCTGGCGCTCAAGGCCACGAACCTATCTAGCTTTTTTTTTTTTACCTTGGCAAAATCAAGGTCACGCTCAAGTCGCTGCCCAAGTTAGCACTCAAGGTAGTGCAACCGCGGTGTCAGAATGTGAAGTGGTTTTGTCTGCTTGAAATTTTTTTAATGCTTTGTACACTTGGTATGTAAAACATAACTAAAAGCACTGGCACTTTTTTCACAACGGGGCTGCTTTATTGGCAGCTTAGCTTTTGCAGACTCTGCATATTCCCTTGAACTGAGAGCCATTTTTTGTGGCACCATCTTGGCGACTCTCGCTACCAATTTTGACGCTAAGATTACAATAAATCTGAGCTCTCTGTGGATGATTAAATAGGAAGCAATTTGATTTTGCCAAGATAACCTATTGGGTACTCAAGGGATCTGTTAAATGCCACATTATCATATGACATGCGATTACACATTATCATATGACCCACAATTTTCCCATCCAGAAAATCTGACGACTCAACCGGGCTCGAACCCGCAAACTTAGGCTTATGAGGCGGACGCGTAATACCTCCCTGCCACTAAGCTACACTGTTGGTATTTAAAAGTAGCAATTTGGCCCAGGCAACAAAAATACCTTACACCTTTTGCGGCTGAATTGTTTTACGTATCAGACAATCCATTGTTGAGACAATATGAAAACATAAATAATTATGAGGAATTATTATGGCCAGGGCCGAATGGAGCTACGATGCGGCATTTCGGATTTAACACAGTTCCCTTTTTCTTAAATTTTTAAAGCAAATCACCTTTCCTTTTCTAAGAGAAAAAAAACACTTCACATTTAATAAATTGTTTAAAACAAAAATGTCTTAGTCATAAATTAGTTATTAGTTTAAAACAAAACATTAAATTGAAAAATCTCCAATTCTGATGTAAGTTGTTTTCTCTCGCAAAAATTACCTCACAGAGGTACTCCTACCCTTACCAAAAATTCCCCCGTAAAATTGCAATAATGTTGAGTTAAATTCAAATAAAATATGTTTGTAGACTTGTATTTGACGGAATCTCGCATGGGTAATATTAAACGTAGCTTTCGGACATACACTTCAAAGTGTAGCAAACATACTTAAAAGTGTTAAAACGAAAAGAACGGTCCGTTCATTTATATTTATATAAATGCGATTGGCGTTGGTTCCATTTATTAGTTTCGAATCAGGCTATAGAACACGTGTTCTATCACAGCATTATCACAATAAAAAAAAGATTTAAAAAAAATGTGCATCTTATGTTATTGTTAAATGCTTTCCCTATGATCCAGCTGCTGTTTTGACTATACATGTTTGGGGATGGACGTTGATTTGTAAGTGTTTTGAAGTTTTCCCGGGTATCAAACGTATAAACTAAAAGATTCGATGGGAGAAAAAAAAAACAGCATCTGCCTGTTAGACGAATTCAAAATACAAATAATATAACACCTGTTTACAATGCGTCTGGGTCATTCTTCAGAAACCGGCAGAATTCGTTAATTATTTTTATGAAAGTCAAAATGATTCAATTGTTCTATTTTTTCTCCTGGGATGTATAAATTACTAAAAACATATGTAAAAATGAGGGTTTATTAAATTCTTTTCTTTTTTTTAATAAAAAATTATTTTTAAAAATTAAAATATTCACTACAGGTAACGGAGTGGAGGCTAAAGAATGCAATACCGACAATAAACTTGCATATTTGACTGAAAATAACTACACATATTTAAATTCACTGATAAATTTATTTTAAGTATGTGTAAAAATTAAAAAAAAAATAGGTTAACAGAGGTTTTCGACATTTTTCAAAGCTCTCTAGTATCAAAAAGATAACGGTCTCTTTTTTACATTACAACAACATTTAAAAATAATAATTTGAATAAATAAAAAAAATGTAAACAAGTGTTCAGACGAGTTATAATAACAAGGCTATAAGATCAATAAAGTATCAGATGATAATTATATTAATAAATTAGAAATATATTTCAATACTATTTATTTTGTTCTCACCTCTGTAAATAGTGTGGGTAACGGGAATAAGTGAGAATATGTTGCATATAACATAACTTGCAGTGGATGGTGTGATGGATTCTTCTATGGTGACTCATTCAAGGTCAATCAATCCCGTGGAAAGGCACGTCTTTCGTCCTGGGTGTTTGTTTTCTTTTTCAAGCAGGGGCGCCATCGTGAAATCCAGCTGGCGAGAAAGTAGATACTAATAAAGTACACCTAAAAGAGTTTCATAATTAGCACCATCAGCAAGTTGTCTGGCTTAAAAAAATTATATATATATAAACAGAGTAACATTTCATTTTTTCCCTATTACTACAAAAAATCAACCACCATGATGTATTTTGCAATAAAAATTCTTAGCATAGAATAAATGAAAAGAAAATACTCTAGTATAACATTTTGGAAAAATCCTTTAAAATTAATGGTTTAATGTGGCGGCAAATATTTCATGAAAGTTAACACAAATTAAAATTTAGGGTAAATACCCTAAGGTGCTTAGCATTTTTATGCAACCAATTTTGGTGTTGCTATTCGATATATTTGATGGTGTTTGTTGGAATATGTAGACGACCCTTAATGCAAATGTTGATACTGGAAATCATTTCTATTTTTCCCCCTAAAAAATGACATAGTTTTCGAAATCTTTTTTTGGTGGATTGTTATTTTTTCCGCAACTGTACGTTTTCCCTATTAAATGCCAGCAGAGCAACCGGTTACTTTACTAGTTATTAATGCAACTATTACACACATTAATGCGAAGTTATTTGTTTAAAATAAGGCTAGTTCCAAAAATGTACTACCTAGATGGAACGTGAATACGGTTTTTGAATTTTTCTTAAATATATATGTTTATACCATGACTAAAAAGAAAAGATCCCTTATGTTAGCTCCAAAATCAGACATATTCAAGAAGTCGATATCCCGAAAAAAATGTAAAACCCAAGCGGAAAAATATTAAGAACATGAAAAAATAATATTTTGAACATCGAATTTCTCGATCTTCCTGGAATACCAGCATAAAAAAAACTCACGTCCTCGCCATCTACGTGTATATTTATACTCCATGGGAATATGGATACAGCTCCAAAAGGATCGAGTACCTAACTATTATACGCAGATATGTATTCCGAATAGATACTTATTTATGTGCTGTAAGTAAGAAGGATGGGTTAAAATATATTTTATCTTATCTTCTGTATGGATAAAATAAAACATTCATACTATTTGGAGGAAAGACCGGAAAGCGGATACTATGTAATTTCTCCGCTAGAGATAGTAGGGAATGGCTTCGTATTTTTGTTTGAGCTCAATAATAAGTAAGATGAAGTAAATATAGAATATTATTTACTTGGGTAAGCATTGCTGCGTGAGGTATTTTGGAAGTTAGCTTGGTCATGAATTATGGAATTTTTGGGAAATTTAAAATTCCACCACGGTTATTCTTAGTTTTGCGAATGGTAAATACATCTTACTTTTAAAATGTATAATTTTGTTTTTATTTACTGTTTGGTAATAATTTTAATGAAATATATGTATAGCTTTAAATGTGTTGAGTTTGCTAAGGTGAGCTCTTATGAGCAGCATAGTTAATTAATGTTTAAACTGAGAAGATGTTGACATCTAATTACTGCTAGAGAAGCAAATATTTTTGCCGGTAGACGAAATGCCATGAGCAACACAGCACAAAATATTCTACATCATATATAAATACATAGTTTAAAATGACGACAACACTATGTTATTATCAGTTTATGATAGTAAACTATTGGCTTAACAATATATGAATACTCGGTTATGGTGTCATTCAATGAACCGCGATATTTATAAGCAAGTAACGTTGTAAACAAGGATGAATATTAAGCCAAAAATTCCTGTAAATATGCATTATATACTCATATTATTAATTATTAATAAAGTTTAAATTAAAGTTTAAAGTTGTAATGTTATTAATAAAGTTATAAAATGACATCTATTGGACATTTTAGACAATTAATTTGGAAATACATTTTAAATTTGGCGTATTTTCGCATTATTTGGAGAACAAACTAAAATTTTAACACAGTAGAAACGTATTAAGCAAATTCTTTAGGCATTTTGGAAACCACAAACCTATACTTTTAGGGTTATAACCTAGGCGATAATTGCAAATTGTCATTATTAGCAAGATATTAAAAAGATCTAAAGGTCAATGGGAAATTCAACTGGATTGAACACTTCTCAGTGGACATTAGATGACTTTATAATCTCGTTGACAACGAGGTTTCTGTAACAGAATGTGACTGAATTTCACCCATGTTTCGTTCTTCAGGAAGCCGACATGGCCATTGCCCCGCTGACCATCACCTCTGCCCGCGAGCGCGTGATCGACTTCACGAAGCCCTTCATGTCCCTGGGCATCAGCATCATGATCAAGAAGCCGATGAAGAAGAAGCCCGGGGTTTTCTCCTTCATGAACCCTCTGTCCAAAGAGATCTGGATGTGCATCATCTTCGCCTATGTCGGGGTGTCCGTGGTGCTGTTCCTGGTGTCGCGATTCTCCCCGAGAGAGTGGAGGATCGAGGAAGCCCTCACCAATGACTTCTCGCTCTACAATTCGCTCTGGTTCTCGCTGGGGGCCTTCATGCAACAGGGATGTGACATATGCCCCAGGTACGATTGCGCATTTTGACTGCTTTTAGATAGCTTGGGTGTATCTTGATTTAGATTGCTTGGATGTATTTTGGTTAAGATAGCTTGGATGTATCTTTATTAAGATATCTTAGAGGTAATTTCAGATATTTTTGAGGTATCTTCAACTGAAAAGGTGTGAATTAAAAAAATGTGAATTAAAAAAAATGTGGGTAACTGCCTTGAAGAATTCCATTAGGTTAGGTCTCCGGTATACTACTACTAGGTAACTGCTGTTGATAATGTAGGTGCTACCTAAAAAATATAGATGCAAAATCAGTCTGAAATTATAGATCGTAGGAAAAGAACATTTTCTTGAAATAACAACAAAAAAAACCCCGTAAAATGTAGTAACTTAATTGTAGCATTCGCTTCACGCAATTAAAATAATTTTTGATAATGTCACATAACGTGATAAAGACGTGAGCAATTGGCAAAGAGTCAAATCAATTTGAACCATTGTTTAGGGTTGAAGCTGACACCTGAGCAGTTTACCTGCCGAAGGAAGAATAAATCTGAACTCTGTCGTATTACTTTTTAGCAGCGAAAGATTTATAGTTGAAAGAGTATAAATGTAAACATAAATGTGTAACCTTTTTAGCTTTCACATAAAATATAGTTTAAAAAAATAAAAAATAAATTTTTATTTAGAAATCGCATAAAATAAAGCCAATTGGAAATATTTCGAATGACAGTTAAAAAAGGATCACGATTTTTTGTTACTTTTTAAATAAGGAAAACACGGAAAGTTTTGAGAAATAATTACATACCTGATTATAAAAATACCTGATACCTGATACTAAAAATAAAAGGAAATATGTTTACACAAGTTTCCAGCCCAAAATGTTTTACAATTTTCTTCTAAAAGTATTTTTAAAAAATATAGGAAGAACTTATCGATTTATATTTATATTCTAAAACCAATTTGGTTGAAAAATTACCAAAATTTACGTTTTAAAATAATACGAAATAATTTAAAGGTAACGTGTAGGATATTTCGAAATATTCTTTGTATTTTTTGAAAATTGGATGCTCTTTCCTTTCGCCATTTTTCGACGAAAGGTCGAATCGAATCCTGAACTTCATTGACTCGTCCCAGTGAGGATTTCTATGAAACATTCATGAGCCGTTTCCATCATGTTTTAAACAATAACCCAGAGAGAAACGGAAAATGAAACTCCACTGTGAATCACTCTCCATTATCATTTCAAGCGAGTGCGAGTTAATGTGGAAATCTAATAGCCAGAGGACAAACGATCTTTCAACACACTTAAAAAGCTTTTTTTATTTGTAAACTTTCTCTACTAAACAATTTAAAGACAATTTGTAGTGCTTTATAGTAAGACAATAATTGAACTAAAATCAAGTAAAAAACATAATATTTTAACCGTCCAATCTATGAATCATTCGTAATTCTATGAATTTGATAAATGCAATTGTTTTAATGACGTTTTCAATAATTCAGACGCCTTAATAAGATTTCAAAACGCTAATTTGTAAGCATTATGAATTTTTTATCGATTGTTTAGTTAATGTTTATGACATTATTTTGAATGTTTTTGCATCTTAATATAGTTTATCAGAAATAAATATTTTCTTTATTTAGCGTATACTGCTACCGGATAAAACACAATTTTAAGAATTTTTCTTAAACTACTCTGGTCAACTTGGGTATCTCTGCTTCCAAGAGAATTTTAGGTTCGGTTCAAATATGTTGGTAGTTTCGTAAATGCTGTTCTATCCAAATTTAATGAAAAAAATACAGTGTATGCATACTATTTTCAGGTAAACGCAATAAAAATGTTGTATAAACTCTGAGGGTAATAAAAAATTTGGATTGAATCTTTGAATTTATAGTACATTGGAACATAATAAACTTTTTATGTTCCGCGTAAAACTTTTATGGACAGTAGTTCAGATTCTAAAGAGGCATTATAAAAAATCATTGTAAAACATACTTTGCAAAATTAAAACCGAATTCCTTGATTTTTATAGGATTCTGTGATATGTCATCATGGCTGCCAAGAAATGGCGAGATTTTACCAATCAAAGACAACCATTTTTATGTGTGCGTGAAGCCAGTGATGATCAATCTTAAAAGAGGATAAAATTGTCATAAAAGATTTATATTGATTGCCCATATGAGAGAATAAATGCAGAAAGGGAGAGTCTAAACTACATATAAGTTAAAATTAATTTATGTGTTTTTCGTGTTTAGAAAGTTTTGCAGTTTAGAAAGTTTGTAGTTAGTATACAAATCTAATTTTTTTAATGCATTTACTTAAAATTTGGACTTTTATTTTTATTTAGATCCATAGGAGGTCGAATTGTTGGGAGCGTTTGGTGGTTCTTTACTTTGATCATTATCTCTTCCTATACCGCCAATCTAGCTGCCTTTCTCACCGTAGAACGAATGGTTACGCCAATCAATTCTGCCGATGATCTAGCTAAGCAGACAGAGGTTGAGTATGGGACTCTTAGATTTTCATCTACTCAAGAGTTTTTTAAGGTAAGTCTTACTTGGGTAAAGATTTTTTACGGTGAAGCAGGGCTCGAAAATCCACTCCTCTAGTTCTCGGTGGTCAAAAATTCTGAGGACAATGAATTTCTCTAATCCGCCTCGTCCTCGTGAACGGCCCTAATACTCATGATACATTTAAATAATACATTTGATACAATAAATGATACAATTTTCATGATACATTTTAAAATGTTTGTTGCCTTACTTCTAAAATTACCCACCTAATTTAGAAATCGTGTTCTTTCGTCAGACCAAATGATGCGCATGCTCGCGTAATCGGTAAACAAATGAAAACTTCTGTTTGCAAGTGAGTTTTGGCTTCGAACGAAGGAATTAATAATTCAGTACGAAACACATTACGCACTGCTCTTTGACCAAGTTGCTTTAAACGAAATTATATAAACCATTTGCCTAAATGGAAAAGCCCTGTCAGATTTCTGTGCAAAAACTTCTAAATCATTGGCTTGATAATGGAACTGGAGAACGTCATATTATATTTATTTAAAAGACATAGTACCATCGGATAAGTTGACATTCCGGATACTTTGCAATACTCAGAAACTTTGCAATTTAAATTATTTCATACAAAAAAAATTACTATTAGTAACCTAGTATTTTTTTTACTATATAATATAATCCTAATAACTACTAATTCATTGTTCAATTTATATTATTTTTTGTAATAAATAAGAAAATGATATTTTTTTAAATTTAAAAATTATTTATATTAATAGAGTTTGACGGGTTAGTTTCAAAGAAGGACGGGTACATTGTTGGAAAAGCCGTCCGCGGGGACGGGTAAAATTTATGAGTTTTTTCGAACCCTGATATTTTTATATTAGTAAAATTAACAGTCTTGTAGTAGTATACATAGTAGTGTATTTTTTTTAAGGAATTCAATTATCGCTTTGATAATTTCGAAGTTTTTTTACGGTCATTTTTTTAAAAAAAATCATTTGTTTTTGTAAAAAGGTTTAGAAACAATAGAACAACGTTTTAGAAAACAATTTTTTATAAAATCACTATTATATTTAATGGGAGAAATTATAGTTTTTTATTAGGATATTTTAATGAAATATAGCGTATACTAATGAAACTATGTATCATTTTATTATTTATAAAAAAAATCTCCACCATAAACAATAAACAATTAAAAATACTTTTTGCTAATTAATTTTTTGTATCAAATAAAATATTCTTTTCAACACACGCTTTATAAAACAATCTACATATTTATAACAATGAAAAAAAAATTGTAAAAAAAATTCCACTGCATCTAACATTTTTTAAATATTTTACGATTACAGTATTAGTTTTTAAAACTCTACTGTTACGTAAGAATAATTATATTTGTAATAGTACGTATTAAAAATATCCAATTAACTTTTCTAAATTAGATGTAGTGGCTTGATCTAGATATGGCAGCTTGATCGGATATGGTCCAGAGTTGCCAAGGCTAGGGGGTTGAGCAAAAAGTATATTGAATGATGCTTTTACCAATTACCCCCTCGCTGAAGTCAGGGCCGGATTTAAAGATTTGCCGCCTGTAGGCTACGATTGATTTGTCGACCTGTCACTATATTCTCCACCATCGGGGAAAGGTAGCTGGTTAGCTGCAAAATAGGGTGGTATGCGTGGTTTAAAAGAGATACACATATTAGAATCATCTATATACCTTTACACACTAAATCGAAGGCGAAATAGGCGAATTTTTTTTAAACAGTTCTATTTTTTCTTTCAACTTCGAAATCCGGGAGGAAGGGGAGCAATTACTCTCGCAGCGACCATGCTTGCTACGAAATATTAGTAATACGTTAAATATAGTTTTCTTTCTTAAAAATTTTCGTATCTTTATAATAATTTTTTATGTCTAACACCACTTTAATTGGTCGTAAATTGGTAGAAATCCGGCCCTGGCTGAAGTTATTTCTGTTTTTTAGCGATCTAAAATCACAGTGTACGCTCGCATGTGGGAGTTCATGAATTCTCGGAAACACGTATTTATGTCCTCCTATGAAGAGGGCATTCGGCGTGTCCGGGAATCGAAAGGAAAGTACGCATTTCTGATGGAGTCCACCAAGACGATTACATCAACGAAAGGCAACCTTGTGATACCATGAAAGTCGGAAGAAATCTAGACGCCAAAGGCTATGGCGTAGCCACACCGTTGGGATCAAACTTAAGGTAATTGATACTTAATCCATTAGTTCCAACGACCATAGATTTCTAGGGTTTCAAGTAAGTTCTTAAGAATACAGTAAAAGTCCAAATTACTTCATAAATAGTAATGTCTCAGGTTGGCCTCTTTTTTGTTGACTAATGTGTAATTGTAAACGTGAATTTAAATATACTCATTCATTGTTTGACACATTAGTGGGTAAAATTAGTTTTACTGATGTATAAATGTAAGGTAACAAATACAATGTCTGGCAACTTAATATATTTTTGTATAGGGATCAGCTCAATTTAGCCGTACTTTCATTGAAAGAAAAAGGGGATTTGGCTAGGCTAGAGAACAAGTGGTGGTACGACAGAAGTGAATGCAGGAATGGAGATACTAAGGTAAGATTTAGAGCAAGTTTTATTTTGGGCTCAAAGGAGTCCTAAGTCAGTGTGAATCTAAAATCTGTATGTGTTTAGAGGAACTAAGCAATACCTATATCGAAACATAATTTTAAAATGGGCATTTCCTTTTTTGTAGGATACCATAATAAAAAATGCACAAAATTAGAAACTATTGCACCAACTTTCTAGAATAAATACCCTCAAATTAAGTTATTGTAAACTTAAACTAGCAAACACAGTCAATAAACTCCACTAAAGACATATTTTAGGAGTTGATGATTAACGGTTGAGTTAATACTGTTTGCGAATGGTCCAGATGGACTATTACAATGACACACTTTTTTTTAAAGAGGGGTTGCATGTTCTTTTTTTTTTTTTAGGAATCGTCACAGAATGAGCTGACTCTAAGCAATGTGGCCGGCTGCTTCTACATTCTGATAGGAGGTTTGGTGTTGGCAATGCTTGTCGCTCTGCTAGAATTTTGCTACAAAGCTCGCTTAGAAGCAGTCAGGTCCAAAGTAAGTACACGACTCGTTGCAATTTTTTATTGAAATTTTTTTATTTAATAAATGATCGAAAACTCTCACAATTAATGAAGTACTTGACAGCATTGTTAAAAATTGGTTCTCAATTTTGAGAATAATGTCATTCTTTAGAACTTTTGAGAGATAATGACAGCTCCGAGTACACTGTTCTCAAATTTGAGAACATTCGTTTTTTTTAATTTGAGATCATTAAGTTTTCTTATTTTTAAGAATGATTTAGAACACAATAAGTGATTAGAAGCAGGATCAGTTGATTGCAGCACTATAATCACGTCTATGTGTAGTTTAGTATTTAGGGAAAGTTTTTATTTTTCGTCGATGCGGACTCAAATTAATGATGTAAGGATTCACTACAAGCCTATTACAAAGTATAATCCCAATGTGCTAAAGCTATGGCTAGGAACGCACTATTGGAGTTTTTGCTTGGTAAAATGTAAAGGACAAATTATATTTTTAGTAGCATGATCCCAAATTTGAAATTTAGAACCATATGCTTTAGAGAATATTATTCCTATAATTATATGAGAACATCGTAGGACTCAATATTTAGAGTTTCATTTGAAGTATACAGTGTTTAAGAGTTTCATTTTTAACAGTGTATGCATGATATGCTAATGATTTCAGATGAGCATTTGTGAAGCGATGGCGAGCAAAGTGCGGCTCTCTATCACTGGTGATACGGAGCGAACTAGGGTAAGGAACAAGTTTATAAAATAAAAAAAAATGATGGGCTTGTTTTGTTACAGAAAACCATACTTTTTAAATTCAAGTTTTACTTACATTTCCGTTGTGGACGTAGTTGGAAGATAAACTGAAGGATCCAGGATCCAGGATTAAACCAGGATAACTTAATACCAGTTGCATATCTCGAAGAAAAAAAACTTTATTGGAAATTTTTTTTGCTGTTGTTCAATAGAATCAATACAATTTTCTCTATTCGTATTTTAAATAATATGTTAATCCTTCTTATCCAACATTTATAAAACTGCATTAAAAGAAGAGATGACTTTAGAAATACTCTAAACAAAAGTATGAAATAAAAGAAAAATCCATGGTAATAATACAAGTTGAATATTTAACAAACGAATTCAATTTTAACTATCCCACAATTCGGTACCCCCAAGTATTATACGATATAAAGTTTCCTTGATTAGTAAAAGCCGCCCGCAGACTTAGAGGGAATTATATATTTTTTTACCGCATGCTAATTTACTAGAGTTGGAAGCCGACATGGATATTTAAGATATCAAGCAATTCTATTTACTACCTGAATAGTGGATAGTACTGACAACCTTAATTAAAATTATCTCGATTGCTGTTGGAAACAACTTTCTAAAAGAATGTTTTGAAATCATTAATCTTAATTGGGTTTAAGTGTTAGTTTACTAATGATACATTCATTGAATATTTAAGTAAACGATAAGGAAGGAGCCGACAAAGATGCATGCGGATATGTTTAATATATGCTTGCAGCTTTTTAGACTTATTTTAAGCGATTTTTTTAATTATGGAATATTTTTATAATTATATTTTTTATTTAAAACTAAATGAAAATATACAAGGTTTTTCGAAAGTAAACAACCCTAAAATCTAAGAAAAAAATATTAAAAAAATTTGAATCAACTAAATGTAATAAACTTATTTCGTATAAATAGTCACTCTCATTGAATCTACTATTATAAATAGCTATATATAAAAGAAAAAATCGTCGACCTTTTCAAACCAATCAATATTTACCACCAATAAGAAAGCAGGGAAATATTTAGTATTTCAGGCATAAAACGGTTTAACCACTCCCTTTTACAACTTAAACCCAGGGAAGCTCTTTTTGGCGTCTCACTTTCCGTCCTGTTCGAATTGTCGGCTCTTCCGAAGAAGAACGAAACCTGATCATGCTTTGCCCACTGAATTTTTCCAGTCATATACGGAAAAGCCAATTCTTCAAGTAAGACGGAAAGTGTGACGTCACGGAGAGACGGCTAAAAAAGTTAAAGCCTTGGTTTCCTAGTAAAGCGGTAACGGAATCTAGCGAACAGATAAAGAACGTCAAGTAAACTATTGATCAAGCTATTGTGGTTTCCTAGAGAGAACGTTGTATGACTACTCTGTAACACGATAAAGTTATTTGCTGTCGAATAAGTTGGGAAAACGTTTTCATCATTTTTGTTATATGTTATCCAAATACTTTGGCGAAAAACGCGAAAAACTGTGGCGTAAAAAATGGCGTAAGAGAAATCAAAAGTTTGAAGATGAGGAAATTTTAACTTATTTCGTAATAAATCATGAGGAGCTTTGCATGTTCCGGGTACCGTGTGAGTGTGGTTCAGTAAATTCTATAGGTTTCCAGTTTCTTGACAACATAACATCCTGGCGAAGCGGTGGCCTTTTTCTGTTTACGGTTCAACGTCATCAATGGTTTATAGCGGGCACAATTTTGGGTACTGCTTTGCTAGAAAACCAAGACTTTAGTTGGTCAACTCATTTGTGTAGAGTACTTTTCGCCAGGTATGTACTATTGCTGTCAACTCTATTTTTCTTTTTTAGCCCTTTCTTCCCACTGAGCCTTTGGTGAGCTCCGAAGGATTATGTGAACAAGTGAATTACCACACGATGGTTTAGATGGGACCATCAACGGAAAACGCCCTCTCCTGATAATCACCACGGCTTGTTTCATACGTATTTCTCGCCGTTATGTTTGCCGTACTAACGTAGCCGGTTGATCGTAGTGATAATGTTAAGGCAATTGGATATTACACTTGCGATGGAAATGGAAATAGTATTTATGGTTTCACTTGCGGTTTTCAATCAAGTAGAGGCAATAGTACAGCTGGGGGAAAAAAAACGAATCACCCCTCGTTTCTCGGCTGGTATTGATCAAGGAATTTTGTGTAAGCTGTCAATTTTCAGGAAATAGCGTGAGGAATTGGGAACTGGCAACAAAAATTTTTATAGGGATCGTCTACATATTAAAATGAGTACCAACTTTGAAAATTCCAATGGCAACACCCAATTTTTTTTACATAAAAATGTTCAGCACCCTCAAAATACCCCATGTATAAAAAAGAATTATTTGTTTTGCATTATTTGCTGAGATATTAAAGCCTTAATTTTGAACTCGGTTAGGGGCAAATCTCCTAAGTGAAAAAAGGTAATATTTTGGTTGCGTCTTTTCAAAACGACAAGCTAAAAAAGGGTTAGCATAATCTCGCCAACGGATGCTAAAATTTAACTTTCTTCAGTAATATTGGGATTTTTCGAACGTTTTCGAACGTTTTTTTTTTTTTTTTTTTAAATTTTGGATTTTAAAATTCAGAAATAAAATAAAGACTAGAAGATGAAAAGTTTTAATTTTAAATTAAGTCGCATATACGGTTATTTATAACGAACTATGCTATTAGTTACAATCAGATTGAAAAACATGATTATTACACTTATACTTTAAACTTTTTATGCACATTTTTGTTTCATTCGCAAACATTGTTGCAGAAATTTTGTTTAAAATTCGTCGCACTCTATTGGTAATATTGGCCCAGTGGCTTGGTGGTAGTGCTTATTTCGCATTGTCACGCCACAGGTCCGGGGATCGAATATCGGATTGGGCGAGTTTGACCCATCCTTTCATCCCTTAAGTGGGTCGATAAATTGGGGACCAAGCATGCTTGGGGAACTAAATGCTGGGGGTTCCGCGTGAGGCTTTCCACATTACCGGGACATATGCCTTGCACCACAGAGCCCTTGTATCACGGAAGCTGAAATGGGCACGGCAGGCCCTGGCCCACTAATGGACTGTTGCGCCGAGGAGTTCTAGTTTTTATCGGTAAACCACGTATTGCAAATTGAGGGTTACGACCATAACACGATATTTAAGGAAAGCAAAATAAAAATATTTAGAATGATTTGGTAAAGATTTTTAACCAACGCAGTTGGCACTAATCATTTAAAAAAATTAATGTGGTAACAATCAAATGTATTTAAAACCGAATTCTAGTAATATTCTAGGGTATTTAATTTTTAATATTAAACACACTTTTTGAAATTGTATTGGAAATAACATACATTTAAAAATATAGTAACCGATGTCATTTAATGTTAATTATACAAAAAAATACATTGTATGCACTTGAAATCAGAAAAGATTTTTAGGCATTTGACAGAAATCGATAATTTGAATAAAAATTTACCAGCAAACGCTTTTTAATCACCAAACGATAATGCAATTTAGGATCAAATATGCCGAGTAATTTTTTACACGGTCCCTTAAATTCGTATTTTTCAGTTTTTTTACAATAACTCGGCAAATAATTGTTATTGAATTAAAAAATTTGGGATTTTGGTTCTACTTGATCTACTTTATCGATTTATGCGAAAAAAATTTGGGGTTGCTATTCATGTTTTATTTTTTCTTATTTAAATTTAAATAAAAATTTATTAAAAATAAAAAATTGATGAAAAAACATGTGCGATTTGTTTTTGGAAAATTAAGAAGTATATAATGAAAAAAAATCTTTGTTATATTCATTTTATTTGTAGAGGTATGAATAAAAGTTTGTGAAACTTTTTTAACATTATGGGCGTTCAACTTTGAATACTTATATCTCAGCAAATAATGCAGAATAAATAATTATTTTTTACATATGGGGTATTTTAAAGATGCTGAACATTTCTATGTAAAAAAAATTGGGTGTTGCCATTGGAATTTTCAAAGTTGGTATTCATATAAATATGTAGACGACCCCTATTAAAATTTTTGTTGCCAGTTCTCAATTCCTCACACTATTTCCTGAAAATTGACACCTTACACGAAATTCCTTGATCAATAACAGCCGAAAAACGAGGGGTGATTCGTTTTTTTTCCCCCAGCTGTACCATGGCCATGTAAACTACAGTATCTAGCCTACTGCACACTCTTAAAACAAACACTCCTAATTTAACTCAGTCTGAGTGGATTTCACTCCTCCAGACTGGAAAATGCACTTCTCCTTTTGGAGTGGATCCTTTGTGTGTTAAACCTCCGACAAGATCACTCCAAACGAGTGATTTTATCTCAGTCTGAGTAAATATGCATGCCTTTACGGTGTCGAAAATGCACTTCTCCAACTGGAGTGGATTTCACTCTTTTGTTTTAAGAGTGCAGTTGTTGTAAGCACCCAATAACACCAAATGATAAGAAAGTTTAGTAAAAGACTGATGATTAATTCGGGACAAAAATAGTTGAAATCATTGATGTGGTTACTGCAGTTTATCTGCCCACTGCTCAGTTTATCAAGTAGATACAAAGAGTAAATTCAATAGTTTCAAAGGTGAATTCGAAGTGAAGGAAAATGTACTGCCGTAAGTTTCTACTGCAGCACTGATTAATATTACCACTATTATAATAAAACCATCATGTAAAACAGTAAGAAAGATTACCGCTTACATCACAAGTGAAAGACCCAATTATTTAGACATTGGCAGTAGGATCATCCGGGAACGTGAGGATGGCGGACATTACTGAAAGCGATGCACATGAAACGGGGCCTAATGTTTTATTTATTTTGTCAACAGTACTATAAAAAACCTTGTGATGCCATTGTTCATTTGTGCGTTTACTTATTTCCTATACATAAATGTTTGAACACTTTTCGGAATTTAAAAGGGTTGACTGGTAATAAGTTGTTTCAAAATCTCTTATTAACAGAAACCAAGAAACAATTTATGACCGATTTTTATTTTGATCAAATATTTTAGTTAAGAGGTAAAATATATTTTTAATAACACTCAATTATGGTAGTTTTGAGTCAGAGTAGTGCCATAGTGTTTTTACTTTTTGAGAATATTTGGATTGGAGGTACGATTGAAACAAAAATAGCAAAAGTACGAGGAGCAAGTTCTAATGGACTAGAGTATTGTTTACTTAGACTGTAGTTACTTGTTTTGTTTACATTGTAGATATCACTCAAGGACCAAGCCAACTGGATGTCATGAATTGAGGGGGATATAAAGTTATACAACAAGCTCAATCCACATTAAAAAATTATAAGAGATTATCTATTGAAACGAACGCGAGACCGATACCTCTTCGATGGGGCTCATTTTGATACGGACGAAAGATTTCATGCATTTTGTGAATCATTGAAGAAATAAATGGGAGATACTTAAGGGTTGAATTTGAGCTGGTTCTGTAACTTATACCCTCAAATGTGTGTTCATTGATACCATAATAGAATAGGCATTAAATTTTTTCTTAATTTTATCATTTTAAAAACTATACCAAGTCACACTAACTAAAATCATAGCTGTTATTCATAGTGTTAGAAAGATCATTATTTTCATTATGTATTATTTTCAGTTTGATAGGGGTAGATATCTGTGTATGTGACGTATACAATTGTAAACTGAACAAAACAAATATGTGCCAAGTGTAATTGTATTTGATCTGAAGTGAAAGTGGCTCTGGCCATACGCCACTTACAGATAATTACTTTTACCGTTTCGATATGTATCAATACTATAAAAAGATGACGGTGCTAATCATCCAAATTCCATATCATACCACTGCACTGCAGGATTTAGAAAATCAGTGCCAAATAGAATGGTATTATTATTGAGTACCACGCACATTTTGTAACAAATTAAGCGAGTTGAAATTAGAAAATTATGAATGCGCTGCTGCGATTAAAATAGAAATAGTGCAGAGAGGAAGGCATATTTTTCGAGCCGCGACATTTCATGTTGCTGTGAACCCAATTTTTAATGAGGCGTGTTGCTTTTAAGTAGTTATAATTTGATTTATAGTTATGAATTATTTTGAATTCTTTGCGTTTAATGGTTATTCATTTAAAGGAAAACAAAATTCAAATTTTTTACTAAAACACATCAATAAGTAAAAAATAAACAAATATATATGCTTATTGAAGATGACCAAAAATAACACACAAATATTAGTTCAGTTCGAACCTTTTTAATTGCTGAGAACTGTCCCATTACTTTAGATTTATTTCGTAAAAGTTAGAAGTTAGATACACGCATCTACGACCTTAAAAAATACAATGATATTTATTTTTCACTCCTAAGAAAATCTTATACATATATTATTTATCTAGCATATTTTTCAAACAATTATGCATTTAAAAATATGTTTTACACGAAATTTGGAAAAAATAATATCGTTTGACATTTGCCGAGGGGCACGTCAATAGAGTGGAATTTGAGGTTTTGAGCGGCAAAAGTAATTTTTTGTGTGTGTTCTATGTTTAACAAACAAGGCCTTTTGAAGTTTATAGTCCATTCTACGATTTGCTGACTGCAAAATGTCTTCTAAATTTTCCCTCTAAAAAAATTAGTGTTTAGCAAATCTGCCTAACCAACTTGCGACATCATTTATTTATGTAATTAATAAATAAATCAATTGCTTTGGTATCGGTATTTTCGGACAGATTTTAATTTCCTGTTTATAATAGACAAGTAAGTATTTGGCAAAATTGTAAGCTGAAGTTAAAAAGTAAATTGTACAAAGGTTCACGTATGTATACTTCTGGAGCAAAGAAGTCAATTAAAAATAAATTGAAGAGGTTTTTTTTGCATATTGACTTAGATTTCGGCTATAAAAAACAATCATTTCAAGGACGAAACCAACTGTTTACAAAAAAAAAAAAAAAAAAAAAAAACATTTTGGTTATTTCAAACAAATATTTCTGAATATAGGTAAAATTGTGACTAGATGCAAAGCATTTTGCAGTAAGTTTAGTTTGTTATGCATTTATCTAGCTATAACAATTCTGCAAATAGGCACCGTTATTTTTTTTTCATTGCTTATTCAAACAAAAACACCGCAAATAAAATATGATTTATAAAATAATTATCGAGTATAAGTTAATCACTGAAACAAATATGGGCAGTCTAGGCAAAGTATCAGTTCCAAGTGTATCAAAATGCGGTCGTGCAACTGTAAGAGGAAGGACTTTCTAACGTGGAGTGTTCTTATCAGGCCCCGCTTGCTTCCAATGGCGGCAGGCTCAAAAAAATATCGACTTTTGCGGCCAAATATGTTTGGTGTCAGCTGAAATCGGATTATTTATCCTTAATTACCACGGTCATTAGGGAGTCTCATAAAGGAACATTTTTAGTTTGAGGTGTATCAGGAAATGGGATAAACCACGCTTCACATACGAGGCGGAATACTTTAGAAATATTGTAACACAAATTTCAACATTGATGAGGAATGTATCAAACACACACTTCCTCCCAGACATCAATAAATTGCAAATTAAAAATGTGTTTATCTTAGAATTTTAATTACATTTTGAACTTTTTATTTTTAAAAACTATTTTGGGGGAAAACCCATTATATTATTATTTTTTTTATTAAATAAGGATCATTAAAAAAAAACCATTGCTTGTAACAATGGTTATTTTTTTTTTTTAAATGTGAGCGTTATTTATTCCTACAAAATATTTTCACATGATGTAACAAAAACAAGCACATTTTTCTGTGATGTAAATTCGTCGTGGATTTTTTAACATAAAATTTTGTAAACAAGAATAGCCGATTGCACGCTAGCTGTGGGTCTGCAGAGATTATACCAAAACGCATTTATAAAATTATTAGAATTTCAGTGGTTCGTTTTATTTAAAATTTCTTTAAGCTTACATATAGGTTTCAATAATTTTCCAAATTATTTGTAAACTAATTTTTTAAATAAATGTGAATATATTTTTAGCTAAAAAAATCAAAATTTTAGATATTTAATTTGGGTTCTCAGCAAGGGTAAGTATCAATGTAAAGAAATCTGATGTTACAGAATGTGAAAGAAAAATATTATGAAAAATTAAAAAAAAATCTATAATTCCTTATGGAATAAATTCAGCGGTGCAAATGAAATAAAGATTAAGTAATTATCCCTTTATAATCAGAATATACATTAAAAATATTTCAGTTATGTATGCTTGAATCTTAAACTATTTCTAAGAAAATGTATTGTTCCACTGGAAATGTATGTCCTGTATTTATTACCTTTTCAATACAAAGTGTATGTAAAATATGGAAAATGATGAAATATGTCAATAAATTGTATGGTATGTATGACTACTGTTTTTTACTGTTTGACTCTTTGAGCCATGGTCATTACAGCGAGAGCCATGTAATGTCACTTCTGCAGCAGCTTTGTAATCCATAGAAATATAACAATTTTTACATCATTGAGGTTCAAAAAAAAAATTGTAGTGTAAAAGAAGGGCATTTAAGATTATTCGTAAGACGATAAATAATTATAATAATAACAGAAAACAGGAAATTATCAACAAATAAATTTTGAAGCATGCGATAAATCAAGGTTTGCAAGTTACATTCAGCAAATTTAGATTTTAAATAACTTATTTAATACTATTTATGCCTCAAACAAACACGTAGAACAAGTAGTAAGTACCAATAAAAGAACTTTTTTCATAAAAGTTAAATGAAAAAGGGTAGGAATTGTTTCATCGAACGAAATATGAATAATAATTGTTAAATAAAATATCTCATGAATTTTCGATCTGAATAATACGTCTTCTATACTACAATAAGTAAAAGATTAATAATGGCTTAGTTACAATGCAAATAAGAAGAGGGCAGCACTGGAGAAAACTAGGAAGTTATTTTATGAGAAATATTTTCAACAGTTTCCTATGTGTTTAACAGATTTGTAATTCTATGTGCAGCGAAAAAGATAATATAACTAAAGGTTAAAAAAATAAATGCAATAAAAATTTTGTTTTAAATTATGAGTGAATAAAGTAAATTGAACTCCGAAAGTTAAACGGAGGAACTGTTTTTAACTACCTAGATTTAAATCTTGAAATATTTATATTTCAAACCTTACGTTGTTCCTTTGGTTTTGGTGTAATTTATGAGTCTGCCTTTAATATTAGTTTAATGACTTAAAATAAAATAACAGTGTTAAGCTTAATTTGAAACCCTCGTAAGAACGCAAAGCAAAGGGGGATTTTTTAAAGTCATAGGAAATTATTGATTGTAAAATGAATAGAATTGAAGGTTAGAGTAAATGTTTCCACATTAAATTGTCTCAAAGACGCTGCTAGAGTTATTGCCGCAAGGGCTAGAAATCCAACTATATTCAATAGAAAAGTGAAGATTGTCTGATGCAACAAGGCACAAGTATATATACTAAAGTTTAGCTAGAAAACGTGCATATGTAAGAGTCGATGGCTCAGTCAAGACAAGAAAGAAAAGTTAAGCATAAGAAAGTTTTAGGCTATAGGAAAGCTTCTGACTTAGAGTGCATCAACTACAGATAATCCCCGAAAATGTTTTTTTTAAATAAACTCTTTTCTGATCTAGTTCAAAAGTATTACGAAATGTTTAAAGTTTCTATGCAACGCTATTTTTATTATTTAATAACATTATACGTTTATTTTGGCCTTTATTTAGTTTTTGAAGTTGGTTAATTTTAAACTTTGCCAGAACAAATATTTTTGGGGGTAGTCCCGAGTAAACAATACAAAAAATTAATTAGAACCAACCAGCAAGAAACTATACAGGATGGCTATATACAAGAAATTCGCAACATTTTAATCGATTAATAATTGGAAAATACATAGAACTAATTCAAAAAAAATTTCTAAGCTTTTTCTCTTTTTTACATTAGAGCAAGATCTGTGTGTTGCCAATGTGCAACGTTTTCGTGTGAGAAAAAGGAAATTACTAAAATAGAAAAATATACAAAAACGAAAATGTGTTCGAATATATATGGAAATTATTTATATTCGAATGAAATATAACGTATTCTAAAAATTAACTTAAAGACGTAGATTGTTTCATGCATATTCAGACGTGGTTTTTAGCATGCAATTTATGTTTACGGAGACTTTTTATAAACAATAAGGGTTTAAATATAACTATGACTGTTGTAAGAATCAGAAAATAATTACATTCAATTTCATTTTAAGCATTTTGTGATTTGAATCTATAACACTTTTATAAATACATTTTTACACTAGTTCAAGTCATTATACTTACGTTTGAAGTGCTACTTATTTTTATTCTTAACACAATTCTGCAAGCAATCGTGCAAACACTTTTTGAGGATACAGACATGCATAAAAATTCTGTAGATATAATATGTTCTAAACTTAGCAAAGTAATAATATTTTGTCTGAAAAAAATGCGTAGTTTATTGTATTATTTGTTCTAAATATCCCGGGTTTGTTTCAGCAGAGGGCTTTTAGATGGAGGCAATTACCAGCACAAATCCAAACTTTCAGGTCCTAAAAATAGGGGGAAGAAAGAACGTGCGGCCTTTTTACGTGACGTTCTGTCTTACTCCAAGACGTCCACTCGTGTTTGAATAAAAGGCTTCGGAAAAAAAGAAAGGCAAAACATGTCTGGGATTGAGAACCGAAACTGGTTTACCAACAAAACATTTGCCCAGTTTGTCCCGCTGTAATACTTGACTAAAATACTTAATTCGGCTGTTGCAATTTAAGAATCAAAATAAAATAAAGTCTTATTATAATATAATGTGTAGCTTAATATTCATTTGTGTTTTTGCAGCCAAATACTAAGTATTACGCCACACAACACATTTATGTATACCTTGAAATGCTTTTTTTTTAAATCTGAAATTACAAGTAGGTATTATATTCATTAACAACAAAAAAAAAAAAATAGGTTGCGATGCCAATGATTAAAAAAATATTTCTTCGATAATATTTACAAAAGAAAGTACTAACACTATTATTTATTTAAATAAAGATTTTTTTCTCTTGTATATATATCCATATGTTTATAACAAGAGGCGGATTTATAAAAAAAATTGAACCGTTCATAAATAACCGTAAAAAATATAATTATTTTTTTAAATAAATGTGTTTATTTTTTATATAAAAACTTGAACAATAAATACATAAAAAAGTTGTATAAAAGCCTTTAAAAAGCATTTATTACCATTTGATTAGAATATTTACAAAAAAAAAAATCTATAAAAACGTTATTATTTTTCTTCTACTCTAAAGCAAAGGCATATTTTCCCTTCAGAAATTCTAAAATATATTCACGGTTGTTTGGGATCAATACGTGTTAAGCTATTTTTCTTGCGGGCTGTTTTTGTTGTTCGAAAAAATTAGGACACATTAGAAAACCAAATATCGAACGCAAGCAAAACATTAACGATCAACGAATCGCAAAATTTTCAACGATTCTATTTAAATATTCAAACAATCTTTCGGCGGTTTTGTTAAAGCCATGTTTAGTATTGAAAAATCAAATATTAAAGAGAACTTTTCAAAAAGGTATTTGAAAATAAATTAAGAAATTACTTGAAAGGAATTTTGAATCTATCTGTCACGTAGATATTTTGAATTTATATTTTAAAACCAAATGATAAAAATATTTAGATATTCTATAAGTATGCAAAGAATAGTACTTGAAGAATAAATTTCTTAACTGTGCATAAATAAAATGCTTTCGAATTCCGTTATAAAACCTGATGATAAAATTTGTATTTGCCTGAAATCGACATTTTGCATATTTATAAGTCAAAATAATAACCTTAAAATTAATATTAACTAAAGAAAACGCATTTTAATAACAAATATATTTATAAAATTTACACTGCTCAAAACAATTAGGGGAGCACTTTTTGATTCCAACTTTAACTTCACTCCCTACTTTTTAATTTTTATCCTATAAATCTGAAATTTGTTAAATAGATTCACTATGCATTCGAAATGAAATATTAAAAAACAGGAGAAAAAAAATGTTAAGTTTTTAATACTTAAATTTAAAGGGGGGGGGGGGGGGGGGGGGGAGTGAATAATGACTTTTTAATAAATTATAACAATAATTTTTTCAAAACTTTTTTTGTTAAAAATAGTTGAAATATATTTTTAAACATCTAAAAAATGCAAGCATGAAAAATTTAGGGTCAATTTATTTTCTAAAACTGTTTTAAAGTGAAATTTATTTTACCATATTTTTCATATTTTCATTAATATTAAAAAAAATATTAAATTCTTCAAAATACGTTATTCTTCCATATAATGATGTATCTAACGATACATAAGTTGCGAATTTAACTTGGTCAAAAAAAAAATCACAAGCTGATGATTCCCAATGGAATCATAGGGAGCGAAAGGGTTTAAAACATGTGCTCCCCTAATTGTTTTGAGCAGTGTACTTTACTTCAAACGATTGGATTTAATGGTTAGGTTAGGTTTTGAACTATCGTTGCACTAGAGCAACACGAGGGCTATTGGCGACGGGCGTCGTAATTTAGAGCCACAATCAAGTGACGAGCCGACACCTGAATAAGCACCCAACGCAACCGTTAAGGGCGACATCGTACGCAGCGTTACGACTTTGAAGATTATTTAAAGTGCACTCCCTTACACCGTCAGACTTTTTTGGCTCGTTTATAGGTCGGCAGCTATTTTGGCGATGCCCGGACCCGTACTTGGGACCTTTCGCATGCTAGGCGAGTGCCTAACCGCCTTGGCTCCCCAGCCCCTGAATTTAATGGTATTAACAGAGATTTAAATAACAAAATAAATACAAAATATACGATTTTTAGCTTTGTTTACTAAACTGGATAGTAACGGTTGCGTGGCTCGTCACTTGACTGTGGTTCTAAAATAAGACGCCCGTCTCCAATAGCTCTCGTGTAGCTCTAGTGCCATGTTAATTCAGAAATAACCTAACCTAAACTGGATAGCTGGATACTCATGAAAATAGAAAAATGAAGCTAACTAAGCAACTTTTGCCATCCAAGCAAAAAAAAAAATGTTTATCGTTGTTACAAAATTGTATTTTCCTAAAAATATCTATTTTTAAGGCAAGCAAATTAAGTAAAAGTGCTTTGGAAAATGCTTGAAGAGTTTTTTTTAAAAAAACCTTATATAATGTATGTTGGTCGACCTTAATATGTTTTCATTCATATCTGTGCCACAAATTTTTTAAAAAATGCTTTAATGGATTGCCCTCGAATTTTCGAAAAATAAGTCTCGGAGGTGTTTGAAAAAACAAATTATTTTAAAAATAATTCACCTCCAGCAACGGGTTAATCAGGTTGGTTTTATAAATATCTTCAGATAAACTTATTCTTTATCAAGTTCAGAAAAAAATAGGCTTAGAAAAGTTTTCTAAATATTTCTTACCAAAGGAAAGATTATAATTTTTATTGGGATTCCCATTTATCAATCGATAAGAGAATTGCTGCATAAAATAAGAAATGAAAGAGAAACTCTTTCAAGAAGAAAACTAGATTTTAAAAATAGGTACATAGTAATTTTATTTTGCCAATAAGAAAGAACAGTTAACTTTACGTCGTTTTAATAAAAAAAAAGAATCAGAAACGAAGCATTGTTTAAATTAAAATGAATGTAGTTACGAATATACTTTTTTACATTTACAACTGTTCTTTTTTTGTAAATTTTTACGAAAACCCTAAAAAATAAGTTTGGTGATTTTACTTTTTAACGAGTCCATTACATCGTAGAAAAGCAAAATTCATTATTTTAAATAGTAAATTACTTGTAAATAATAGCGTTTGATTTTGCAGCTATTCATAGAAAAAGTTGGGAACGTTCCGAAGAAATTTTAAGCAACTACTCGGCCCAATTTTACTTGCAGTGTTCCTAGAATATTTTAATAACTTTAATTCAGAAATAATTTACATGAAGCTATTAATTTCCCTGGAAATGTCGACAAATTTTAAATAGACACAAATGTTTTAAAAAAATTACTACATTATTTTTTTTTACTTGTTTCTCAACTTAAGAATTGTAAATTTAAGACAACACAAGACACTATAGAGAGTCAAGATCCTACCTAAAGTTAGTCAAAATAACTTTGAACCTTTTACAATAGCAATTTAGTAAATTTTAAATTGGGTGTTTAATATAGATACTCTTTAATTATATTCGAAATAGAAATAGCAAAATATGTAGAACAGAACAGCCACTGCTTCTATAAGGAATTAAAAAGTGTGTTTTCTCCGAAATTTTCAGATGTCAGTTTCAAAGCCCATTTTATGTATCATGCAGCGAAAAAGAATGAACACAAATTCTTAAACCAACAGTATTTTAACTTAAATTGTAAATAATATAACAATTTGCCTTGCACAATTATTATTTAATTAACTTTCAAAATTTACCAACTTGACAAAAGTATTTGTCTCGACAAGATTCACAAACAGATTCAACTTTAGACTCCAAAACTATTTTCCAAAAAACGAAAATGGTCATATTCGAAACTCTCTACTCACAAGGACCAAATAAAATACTTCAAAAGTATTTCAGCCCTCTTCAAATATTTTTAGAATAGTCTCGCAATATATAGATATCGGATTCCTCTTAAACGTTTCCAAGTACGACACTTTACCAAACATCATGCCGAAACTAAAATACATTGATCTTCTCCGAGTCTTTCAAGTCAAGAATTGCTTTTAAAAATCGAGTAAAGAATAGGAAATCAATGTCTCTCAACTATTCATGAGATGAAAAGGGATTCAAAGAACTCATTTGAGACAACTCAGCTCTGCTAATAACTGGACTCAGTTAGTTTCGGGTGCAATTGACACTCAGAAACAAAATAACAGCATCACAAACATTCGCTGTTGATTCGTTTTAAAAAGTCAAGAAGTCTATTTCTTTACATTTTCTCGCGAGCTTAATAGGAAACAAATTCAAGTAGATTGGAGAGGATATATTTTCTACTATTGAATAAACACTTCTTTTGAAAATAATAAGTTTAAATGGGAGAGAACCAGAACAGCTAAAAGCTTTTTGTTTTAAAAGAAATAAACAAAAATTTCGAACACGTGTACAGAAATGAATAACCTTCTTATAGATGGTTAGAAAGGTAAACAAGTTTTTTTTATGACATTTATGATAAACATGATGATTTATATGTTGCATATTGGAAAGATTTTATACATGTATGAGATATCTGAAACAAATTTGATATTTAATATTCAATGTTAAAAATGTTTACTATGAAACTAAATATAATAACCCTAAAACTGCCTTCGCTTATAGTTCAAAATCTGATTATATTTGTCATCAAAATAATCTTTCATTCGGTTTCCATTTATCATAACCCACATCAAACAGAAATTAAATTTATTTAAACAAGCATAAAAACATATTTTAATTTAAAAATATTTTAGTGAACGTGTGTACTTAATGAAGCATAAAACTACCAACAAACAAATTCCATGAAATTTAAAAACATGTATTTTCTTTATATAACTTATCTGATAGACGGAAAAATATTTATTTAACTTTTCATATTTCAATCTTCAAACCTCATTAAGCAAATCTTAAATGATTTGAGTTTATATGTATCTTGGTCTTAGTTTATATTTATTTTGGTCTTACTTCATCTGTACCTAGCTATAGGTTTTCATATTCATTTATTAAATAAATTTAGCTTTAGAACTGGATTTCTATTCATTTTCTGCCTTGTTAATGGTTTTGAATGATTTGATAAATCTAGTGTAAAAAGAGCAAAGTGGAAAAAATTCTGTTACACAACTGTAAGGTTTCTTTACATTGTCTAAATAAAAATAAATCAAGATGTCTCAATCTGCAATTTTTAAACTTTGTCAGATAAACATTTTTAAATGTGTTACTTTAAACGTTGTTACAGGTTTAATTAAATTTTATACCTTAACTACTTTTCCAAAATTTATTTGAAGATAATGGTGTTAACCCATTAACAAAGACTTTGAATACCATTAACAACTTCATTAACGAATAAAAACATCAATTTAACATTTTAATTAGTTTTTCGTGCAACTTAATTAGTAGCATATAAGTTTTTTAGGACTATTATCTTCAAATATGTTTTGTTTCTTTCGATAAACTTGGGTAGTAAGCTCATATTCGCATGACCAATCTTCTTGCCAATCGTTGTTAAAAGGATAATCAATTGTTCGAAACATCAAACTAAGCTGTTTAGATGTAAAATGATATCGTAAAAGAAATTTAACTCTAAAGTGATGATTTATCGAGTGCTCACGATAAATGGATTTTGTTAAATTTGATTCTCTATTTAAAAGTTCACTTTCAAATAATAACCTGTCATATCGGTACTTATACATTCGAGAAATAGTTTAAAGTTTTGTTAGGGATTTCCCAAAATAAAATGGCATGTTAAAGATAGATGTCTTGATTATTTTAAGATATAATCTAGATCTTCTAGATTTAAGCTACTTCAATTACGTATATTATAATTATTATCAAAGTAAAAAAAAAACACTGGAAAATAAGTGAATAAGTAAACTATCCTTCTTAGGAAATGCGTCTATTTTAAATTTTACCTTTAATTTGTATTACTTTTTACTTAACAAGAAATAATTTTTACTAAGTAATAAGACTTCACATTTCATAGTAATATTTCACAATAGTTCACACAATAATCACAATAGTCTCACTGATGTCACGCACAATAAAGCTTTAATGTTTGTGGAAATTTTAATTTTTAAAATGCAATTTTTCATTGCAAACAAAGTACATTTGAACATGGTCTCTCAACTTACCTGCTATTTGAAATTTATAAGTCAGAGTCTCACAAAACAGGCTCAATAATCATTGTACGATGCATAATAAACACACTTCATTTTCTCTAATCACGGTATGGAAGCTTGATAAACATAATAAATGACTTTCTTCCAACTAAATCTGCGACAAAAGACGGGACGCGAAATTGTCGTTCGCAATAACGACAGTTGTGAAATTACCTCTAGCACGAATCATTACATTGAAATCCAGGTTGCATCACGCACAAAAAATAAATAAATGAAAATCATCAATACTCCCCTAATACTCTTCATTCAGTCGTAACTTATGAAATCGGGTGAAAATAATGTCCCCCCCTGGAGAGCAGCCGAGATTTAGTCATCACATAGTTTAAATCACTTGGCTATTAGACGTGGTTAACGAAACGACATGCGAGATATGAGAAGCATTAGAAATGAGAAATTCCACTTCATTTGGCCCCGCGAAGAACGTAATGGGGAACGACTGGCCAGGCGGAGCGAGGGATTCCACGCATTAGACGAAGTACGCGTAAACAACCACATGCAGAACTAGACATGCAGACCACTTATTAGACGCATGCTGAAGGTGAAAATATAACACATGTCACATCGTACAAGGGGGACAGAATGGCCGCGTAGTTTGAACCATTAAGCTTACATTCTGCGCGTGGTAACGGGTGCGGGTTCGAATCCCGCTTTCGCCCTGGGTGTATATTCCTTTCCCTGTAAAAAATATTTCTGTGTTTGTCTTGACGAAGGCTTCATAAACGGGTCTCTGACCAAGCCCACAAGCCGGTTTTACATATGTACCCACACCCCCCTCTCCACATCGTGCGAGCGTGCAGTGCGCTCTAGTGCAACTTGTTTCAACCAAATCAAACTATTTAAGGGGTCTAAGGAGTCTTAAATATGTGCAAAGAAGATACTACAAAGCATAGTTTGATCTTTCATGTCATTTTTTAACTACTCAATGCATAAGTACAATTTTTTTATATGTTATTCTACATGATTTATTTATTATAAAACAAGTTTTAAAATTTATGAAACTTTAGCCAAAACTGAAATAAATGATATTAAACATGAAGCTATTTGAACACATTGTGATTAGGCTTGCGCGGAAAATTGTGAGGTCAAAATTGAAAAAATGACCAAGAAAAATGACTTTATATTGTACAAATATGTACAAACAAAGACTCATACCTAAATTCTCAGCTCAATTTTAATTAGAAATTATTTTAAGAACTTTTTTCTAAAAAAATTAATAAAAAATTAAAAATTTTGATTTTAAATTATTTTTAAAATATTTTCTTATTAAAATTGAGCTGAGAATTTAGGTATAAGTCTTTGTATGTACATATTTGTACAATATGAAGTCATTTTTTTGGTTATTTTTTCAATTTTGACCTCACAATTTGCCGCGCAAGCCTAATCACAATGTGTTCAAATAGCTTCATGTTTAATATCATTTATTTCAGTTTTGCTAAAGTTTCATAAATTTTAAAACTTGTTTTATAATAAATAAATCTTGTAGAATTACATATAAAAAAATTATATTTATACATTGAGTAGTTCAAAAATGACATGAAAGATCAAACTATGTTTTGTAGTGCCTTCTTTGCACATTTTTAAGACTCCTTAGACCCCTTAAGGTTTGGTACACTGTAAAAAAAGTGTGCTGTTTTTATAAAAAAAAATGTCAGCTGCTGTGCCCGAAAATTAGCGCAAAATTTACCGAGAAAATTTATTTTATGCGAAGAATTTGTAATTTTAAAACAAAACTGTTTTTAACAGACGAATTGTAAAGAGAACCAAAATTTTACTTTAATTTTTTTGTGTATCATTCTGTTGTAGTTTTCCCAAGCCTATTATAAAGTGTACAGTAGAGTATTTGATACGTTTTGCCCGAATTTGAAATTTATTTTATGGGAACCAGTTGTACGAAAAATGCATAGCTAAATCAATATAACAACTTATTTAACTACTTAAAGTTCATTACGGAATGTTGCATATTATTCTGAACATTTTACCTTTTATCAGAATTATTATGAATATTATCTAAGATATCAAGCTGAAATTGTGCACTTTTCAGAGAATCCTCTACATTTTTGCAAGACAAAACATTATAAAAAAAAATCTGGCAAATCGGCAGACAAACATAACATAAATAACATTTTTCTCTGATGAATTCTTTATTTCTCAAGCGTAGATATTTTCTGTTATGTTTTAATGTTTTCAATGAATCTCAAAGGGAAAAAAAGTTTGAGTTGAACCACACATAGATTAGTTGACCACCATTTTCGGATTTGTATTGCCTTTTCTAACGGGGAAGAATTGATCGTGGAAACGTTTCTTTTGGACAAGACCGGTTTTGTTTGCCAGTTCCTCCACAGATTTATCCACTTAAACACCATTAATCCGGAGCCAAACAAAGAAATAAAGATTAATTGTACCAAATTTCTCGATGTCTTTCTAACATCAATTAAATTCGTATTAATGTTTTGCTTAAAGTAGATCAGTACCATGAAATTTTCCAAAAATGACATGTTTCAAAAATTACACATTTTCAATTTTTTGATTTGGTATTTGTGTAAAAAACGTTTCAAGAGCTTTCCAACGATTATCTTTGTATGTCATTCAGACAAATTTAACCTAGCTAAATTTTAATTCAAATATGGATCCGCAGTATTTTCATAATGCAAGCGTTTAACCTTAGATCTCATTTTTCTCAGAATGGTGAGTTTTCAAGTTTATGCACTTTTTCCTTAAAAACTATTTCATGTATAGTCTTAAAATTTTGACAGGATAACTGTTTCAGGGTGCTCTGCTTACTGAAATGAGCATTTATTAATATTTGAAGGAGAAAAAAAATATGGGTAATTTTGTGATGTAAATATGATATATTGATTTAAAAAAAATTACGCATTACCTTTAACAATATTTTTAAAAAAAATTGATTTTATATTTTGATAAAATCTCATTTTAGTGTATGGTTCAAAGTGCATATAATGCACAGAATTTTTCCGTGTTATTTTGCATGTTAGTTTCAAAGAAAAAGGAACATGAAAAAGATCAATTTAGCATTAGCCGTATAGAAGGTACCGACCTGCTTTAAGCAATTTTCTATTTTTTAAATGTTAATATATATCAGGAACTAAAATCCTGCCACAATAATTAGTGCCTCATACAGTTGAAGAGCTTAGTGGGAAAACGTGCTTAGTGGCATTTTCGAAAAAATTGAGAATTTTGTATCAATGAACATGTAATGGCTTTCTTTAGAGATAACAAGATTCCACCTTTTTATAAACTAAGAAGTAAAGTATATTTTTAACCTTTTGTAAGTGCCGTTTTTAACGTATCTAAGTGCAAACGAAAAACTTCAAAGTTCATTTTCCCGTTCTCACTATTTTGTCACTTAGCACGTTCTTCCACTAAGCTCTTCAATTATTATCTAACACGCACATTTTTTAAAAATTCACTTTATACCCAGAAATAGAATAAAATACCATGTGTGAGAAAGTAAAGTTTTAATTTTGTATTTCAAACCACATGAGTGCTAATTGCGAGAATTAAAGTTTCCTCTACCAGTAAGTTACTAAACCAAATAACCAAAATGCTGCATAACGTTGAAAAAAGGTAACTTTTCTGAATTCCTATTTTTTCGATTCAAGAATCAACTTGACAAACTAGTTCCCAACTTTAATTTTGTATTTTGGGCGGTCTGGTCTCGAGTATGCAAGAGCATTATTAACTTTTTTTCTTCAAGAGGGAAAATGTTGGTAATTTGCTGCTGAGGTAATTTCAAATTTTAATCCGTAAATCCCGTTATATTTTTTAGAGTGTACATTTGGAATCTTAATATTTCAGAAAACCGAGTGATGTGCTAAGACTTTTAATTTTCGTAAATTGTAAGTTTTAATCCAATATTGTGCTCGTCACAAAAAAGCGAAACTAAGTTTAAATAAATATTTTCTTATTTATCTTGCATTGTGTGACAGATAATATTCAGGGCGCAAATAAACATAACCATAAATAATGTCAGAAGTGGACTTTGTGTCATTTTGTATTAAAATGCAGTACATTTATGTTTGACTTTTCTTCGTTAATATTTTGAAATAATATTGCATTTTTCTAAATTAAATTAATTTGTTCGGAAGTTTTGAAATAAAATCAATTCAAAGTTGTAAATTATATTTGTTTAATGTAACCATAGTCAACAAATGAATTCAAACATACTATTTTAATAACTGATAGAGTCTATTTGCAAAACTATGTATCCAACTCCGTAATGAATATATTTTCTCTGAAGCCAAAATATAGTCAATACATATTACAGAATGTTTACCTTTTCATAACTGCAATGTCTTATATAATAGCATTATATTATTTAGTCTTACATAATAATTTCCAAAATTTTATTTCTTTCCTTCAACTGCGTTATTTTTAAATTTAACCATAGCAATGTCATTAACTTGTATATACGTTTAATCAAGGTTGTATATTTTTCTTAGAACACACAATAATACCTAATTACTTTCTAAATTTGTCCTAACTAGTCCTATTGAAGTTAGTTAACCCTCATTTTTCTTTACAGAAAAACTAAATTGAACTTTCTTTCTTTCTTTTTTTTAACTAAGAAGAAGATGATTAAATCGTGTCAGGCTCAGCATACGAGTGAAATTTTAATTTAGATTAAATGAAAATTATCTAAGTTTTAATCAATGATTTCATCTAAAATTGAAGGCAGTCTTGTTATAAATGTATATTGAAGCTTTCTTTGTAGTAACGGTCTATTAATAAGGATGGTTTATTTACGTATGGAAGGTTGTGTGATCATATTTTATCGTGAATTGTTTTGACTTTTTTAGGATTGATTAACGTAGACCTTTCATGCTGCATTGCATTCAAGGCCTACAGCTTTGCACGTGCCGCTATTGTTAACTGTTACAATTACGTTTCTTTCTTATGAGCTAAAATATCTAAGTTACAGCGCCATACAGGTGGTGGGCCAAAGCCTGTTGCGCCAATTTAAGCTTACCTTGAACAAGGGTACTGTAGTTCTTAGCATATGTCCCGGTAAGGTGGTCAAACTCCCGCTGAACTCCCAGTGTTTAGTTCCCTAGTATGCTTGGTCCTCCTTTTATCGACCCAACTAAGGGAAGAGCGGATTAGTCAACCTTGCCCATCCCCGGACCTGTGACATGGCAATGCGAAGCACTCTACTACTAATAAACGGGGTTTTGTTATTAGCATTGTAGCATAAATATTATTTAACTTCGTTTACATTGAAACTAAAATGAGTAATAGTATTTATCATAGTAAATTTTATACTGAAAATAGGAAATAAAATGTGTAGCCAATATCCACGTAGCACACTGATGTGGTTACCTGGATACCCACAATCTATATGGGCCCATTTGGGTGAAGTGACTCATATGGGGCCCAGAAAGAAATGACCCCCAATTTTTGGGTTAACCCTGTCAGTCCCAGTGATGCCATTTGGCATCATCAGGTTTCTGATCATATTTTTAACAAAATAATAAGGCTGACATCGATTGGGATTAATAATTTTTTTTTTATAATAGAAAAAAATTTGAAGAATCGAATGACGTGCTTTTTGATATCATAAATGGCTATAGGCGATCAGAAAAAATTTCTAAAATGATAGTGCCAAATTGAGATTGAGGACTGAAAGGGTTAAACGGCATGGGCTCTCTCCTGGGCAATAATTATAATATGTTATACATATATTATCAATATATTACCCACGTATACTACAATATATTACCCATTACCAATATATTATTATTACTAATATATTACCCACGTAATCACATTATGGTTAGTGCTCATACTACAAAAAGGAGCCCATATAGATGCTACCTGAGTAGTTCCAAAAAGTACAAAAAAAATACTTCAAGCACATTATTAAACATGGAGAAATGAGTGATTCCTTCAGGTTATAAAATCGATCAATTCAACAATAAACAAAATAAATTTCTCACGAAGATACTGCAATTTCTTATTTCAAAGAAAAGTTCAACAATTTCAATACTTTAAGAACAAGTCATCATTTCGTCTGGTATTCGCATATTCAAGATTTTTTTTCTCCTGTTATCTCACCCAATCATCCGAGATAATTCCGTCTGGTATCTCTACCAAGCATTCAAGATAATTTCTTTAGGTATCTTATGCAAATAAAATTAAAAATGCATAATTGAATTACAATCGTGTTCAAGTATTCAATAGAAAAAGTTCTTACATTATGGTAACCATGGAAATATATAAAAAAAGGACTTCCTCTGAAGAAAAAATGAGTAAAGGAATAAAAATACGTAAAAAAGGAATAGAAAAATGAATGGAATGTGCTAAAAAATGTCAGATATTCAAATAAAGATTTGAAATTACTCTAATGGGAATTATTTAACAAAGAATTGATTCATAATGAAAGGAATTTGCCAAAAGACTAGTCATGTACCTTTATTATGAAATAAGATATATGGCCACCATTCATTATTAAAGTATTTTAGTTGAATTTAAAACATACAGGAATACCCATTTCATACATTTTTTTATTACTTTTGTGTTTTTCATAATTTGATACTTATCTATTTATTAATTAAGGAAAAACTTGGTATATTTTTTTAATAATTATGTACGGATTTCTTCATTTTTGATTATTGTTATGTTAATTAAATGATTATAAAATATTAAATTAAAATATGAACAAATATGTTTTATAATATTTAAATTAAAAAAAAATAATGACGCCTTTAATTATTTATTTTCATAAGAAGAAATGTAACACAAAATTCCCATATTCTATATCCATTTTGTCCCAACAACCCAATATTACAGACATTGTTCCATTCGAGTGTGAATGAATTTATATTAACTTAACCATTGGAGCCATTCTCCTCTTCTGTGTCAATATTCATAATGCCTTGTAAAAATCAATTCCTTCTTCTTTTCGTATTAAAGATGCTCGAGACGGGAAATTGCATTAATTATTATTTATCCCCTCCTCCGAACATTCTTGAGAATCGGGAAAGACCTTCATTCGATAATCTGCCAGAAAAAGAGGCGCTTCAAAATATTTTGAAAGCCCCGGTCTTGGACTCGCGCACAATTACGGCACACGGATGCGAATATTTATTTATTCCGCCATCACTTTCGACAGAGGAGTGCCTTGGCAACGACCTCGAGAAAAGAAGGGAAGATCCAATGGTAAAATGGGTACTTGGGGTGGGACAAGGATGTTAGATTAGATTGAATCCGTTGTACTAGAGCTACATGATGGCGGGATTGCAATAGAGTATTTGACTAAAAACATTATTGGTTTATATTGGTAATATTCTTGTGCTAAAAATATTCGACCCGTACTTTTTCTTTTTTTTTAAATACCCCATAAAAAAGCAGAAAAATGAATTTTAAATTCGGACGAAAAATCATGCCCGAAAACGCTTTGAGGGTGTCACTTGGTATCTATAGCGTTACTAGTAACTATATAAACAAAATTTGAAACACCATTTTGGAATCTACTTTTAGCAAATTTGAACTATTTGCTTCTGTAAAACCTCCTTCCATTATCTATATAATTCTTATTTTAATAGTAAATTAAATTAATTCCAGTTTAATTGCAAGCAATAAACAACACGGTTTGTTTATATATACAAGTGACAGCGGCCAAATCAACGTGTTTGTGGTCACGTGACGTACCGAGGAAAAACAAAAGCCACTTTAAAATGGTTTTTGATTTATTTTCCAAACAATTTATACGTTTGCTATTTTGGGGTCCAAACTATAATTAATTTAGTATTGGAATGTATTTTAATGGTACAGTCAAGTACCCTATTCAGAAGTGCATTCAAGTGACGAGCCAACACAAGAGTAGGCACTCATCGCAATTTTTAGGAGCGACATCGTACATGTCGTCGAGACTTTGGAGCATAAATGTGCACTCCCTCTGCACGGGATATTATTCGTCGAAATTTTCAACTGCACATACCAGTTGTAGGTGGGCAGATATTTTGGCAATTCCCGGGACAGAACCTAGAAATTTTCACTTGTAAGGAAAGCCTTTCCGACTGGGATCCCCAACATTCCGCCTAATTCAGTAAGACTGAATTAGGCGGAATGTGTGTTGGCTACTTTTGACGAATCGTTAATACCGTTTACGTAAAAGTTAACAGGACAGTTATTTTTTTGATAAGTAATTTTGTTGTAGGTTTTTAATCTGCCACACAAAATATGGTCAAAATTTTTTTGAGAAGATTTCACTTAAGAGCTACATCACCACTTTTGACACGTGACTTAGGGAGTGATGTCGGTCCCATTTTCGGTTTTGCCCTCCGCAGTCTATTCTTATGTGAAGTCCCCGGTTCTTTTCGTGCAAGAATAAAGAAAGCGTTTATTGAATCAAAGAATTATGCGAAATTAATTCTGCAGACGTAGACGCATATCGCGAAACGGATTTCCGAACAAAAACGAAATTTGAATGTACTAGAAGGATGACACGAATATAAATTGGTCTCACTAAATGGGTTTTTCATTGTTTACAACAATCATGATGCTGTATTGGAATCGTTAAAAACTAAAGCAGCTATTAAGGATTCCATGAAAATATAAGAATCTTTTTTTTAAAAAAATCTAAGCGAGAAGAGTATTTTTAAATTATTAAGTATTGATGGCTTTCAAAAACAAAAGCAGTCAAATTTAATGGATTGTTATTTGGATACATATGCTTATAATTATATCTTTATTAATTTATAATTAAATGGTTTTATGTTTTTGCTAACTATTAAATATAAATCCGTGTAATTAAGTTTAGCATTTCGCCATATTCTTTTTATTACATTTCACTTACGTAAAATGTATTAAAACCCAATTCAACATTACATCAATTTCAAATAGATTAAGTATAACACAAATATCAACAAAATTCTTCTTACTATATGGTTGTAATAGCTGTATACATACGCTACATACGCGTGTGTATACACACTACCAGTATACGATGTTTCATAATAAAAATTCGATTAATTTAATTTTTCGCTCGACGCATACTTTTAACAGCATACAATAACTAAAAAAGTTAGTTTAGTTAGTATTTTATGTGCGTTCTTAACCATTTTACCTAAATTTAGAAAAAAGTTTAATTCCTCTTTGTTAACAGTAATTACTTTGATAAAATTTAATGCTCATAAAATATTTTATTTGGTTTTTTTTTTACAAAGCTAACTAATAAAATGTATGATTTGATTTTCTTATCGACGTTTATCTAAAGTTTTTTAACTACTTTTTGTTAATATATTTTAAAAAAATTTAATAGCAAAATTTTTTAAACTTTTTTTTAACCTTTACACTATAAAAATTTTCCAACATGAAGATGGATAGAACAAATATAAGTAAATAACAGTAAGAATATCTATTATTAAGAATATTATATCGATAAAGTATAAAAAATATTAGGTTCAATGAAATATGTGGAGGCTTTTAGCTAAAAACCTCAATTTAAATACTTCAATGTTTAACACCTTTGCCATTTTTTTTTACTTTGGATCACCCATTATAAAATGTAAGATAATGAAAGCATTGTTATGGGGTCTGTGTTTCGCTCGTTTTAGAGGGTGATGATTCTAAAAAAAGTTGTTTTTGAACATTGACCGTCTGAAACCACTCTACACCGCCAACTAAAAGAGCTATCTAATCAAATCCCAGATGCAAGCTCCTAGTACCAGTTGGATGTCATAATTAGGTTTCAAGAAAATAGCACATGCGCAAAGGATAGCTGCTAACTTTTTAGGTTTTAAAGTTATTGACTTTAGTTTATAGGGGGTAAATAAATGTATTGATCTATTGAGTGGTAAATTGAAAGTCTTGTGGTGTTACACACCATTAGTTTCTGTTTGGCAACATAAATCCTCATCCTAGCCAGTTATGTGCAATGCTTATTTATTTTAAAACTTTATTTTTATTTACTTTTATTCAATTTTAAAATTTATGTATATTTATACAGGGTGTGCGTAAAAGAATGTCCGAATTTCAAATTGTTATAGTATCAGCTGTAATTGTTCGACAGTTGTGGATGAAGGTGACGAATACAGAATAACTCCAACAGTTTCAGATAAGTGCATGCGCTCGTACCACTACATCGCTTTCACAGTTGCACAGGCTGTTGCTCCCATTACTCCGGATTTGCTGCAGACAGTATGGGAAGAATTAAATTTTCATTTGGATGTGTGCCGTATCACTGAAGGCGCACACATTGAGCACTTATTGAAAAAACTAGGTTAGTTTTCATTCAAAATCATGTTTGTTATATTTAGTATAAAATAAACTCCTGTAATATACCATTAAAACTTGGACATTCTTTTAGTGACACCCTGTATAATTGTATTACCCTATGACTTCCAAACTGAAAAGCCACTTTTTTTTCTAATTCTAAACGTCTCTGAGCTCGTAACTAATTCCCACTCTGAATATCTCCCTTACCGGTCAGAAGCTTTGTGTTAAATATCCGACTTTTGGTGTTTTAACCCTAGGGGATTCCACAAACAAGATTAAAACTTATTGCCTGACAAAAGATAAAAAAGCAAGGTTATTGATTGCTTACCGAAAAGATTTATCCCGGGTATGAACCTCAAAACACAAGAAGTTTGTTGCTGAAGTGAAAAGAAAAGGTTTATTGCTCAAAAAGCTTTCAAAGGATATCAACTTTTGAACTTTCGGAAAGTGCTAGTTTGCGATATAGAATGCATTAACTCAGTATTTGATAGAGTAAAATATACTTTCAGGTACTTAAGTCTGGAAGTTTTTTTTCCATCCCGTTCTTTGGTCAGAGGGACAAGGATTAGCTCGCTTTTTTATGCAGAGAAGTTAATGATGAGTAGTGTGAAGTTAGAGGGTTTTTTTTTTCAACGCTGAATTTTTTTCTTACTTTCCGATTTTCACAGTGCATTTTCTAAATGAACTTTTCGATCAATATCCACCAACTTTGAACAACCGACTAAGTTTTCTGGTACTTTTTTCTTAGTGAGAAATAGGTTATTTAAAATTAAATTGAATGTTATTGTAATTATAAACGACGCAATTTTATTTTTGGGACTGTATAATATTTTAAGTTACTATTTAAATAACACAACTGCTCTCTTTTCTTGCAGCAAAAATATAAACTTTACTTTATATTTACTTTATTTGTTTAAGTGCCAACCTCAATAAAAATCTTCATATTTTTCAATTATAATAATATTTTTAATAAACAAACATAAATATTACAAAATAGCACTAAACCATGATTTAAAATACTACTGCGTATTGCTTTTGCTGCTACAAAACTACTTAAGTAGTAAAACGGGTTTTACAGAATTTTATGGCTTCCCTTTTCCTTGTCTATCGAAATTTCAAAAAATATTTTTCTCTTTTATCCACTGGGGAAAACGACCTTTTATCTGACCATTCGACCTTAAGATTTTTATAGAAGTAGACTGGGCTTTGCCAAAACTAAACTGAGCACATCTGACGCAGAAAAAGTGTGAAATATGATTTAGCATGTTTTACTGACACTGGTAAATAAATTTGCACTGTCGCATTACTCGCATATGTACCTATTATTTTGTGTTTATAAACCTATAACGATTGGACAATTTTCAAGAAAACAATTACAAGAGTAGATTTTTATTAAGTATTTTTACTTTTTCGCTTGTTTTTAGCTTCTTTTTTTCCAAACGCTGGAATATCTTTAGTATTTTTAATCTTATTGCAGCGCTACTACTGAACACTCTAGCCCGAAAATATCACTGGGGTGAGAAGGGATTAAATTGTTAGTAAAAATAAGTATTGATGTTAATATTTACTGCACAATACGTTTTAGGCATGGATTTTGAATTTAAGTCAAGTGAGAAGCTGAAGGCGTGCCTTTAATCAGATTTAGCTTGCCCAATCCCAATCCACACGTCACGTTTCGTAACGTGGCTTTGAGTGGTTCATATCCAAGTCAGAATCGAGCCAATTTCCCTTCCTTAGTTACCGAAACAGTATCTGTGAAGTACATGGTGGTTATAAAATAACGCTTGCTATTCGGAGTGGTCTGTAGCTTGAATGAATAGTCCAAATGCATCAAAAATTGAGACACTTACTAATCAAGAAGGGGGAAAAAGAATGGAATCATAAAAAAGATAGAATCCTAAAAAATAATCATAAAAAAGAATAATCATAAAAAAACTCGTCTCTTGACCCAAGATTCTAAATTACGAGGCATAGCCAATTATGGCTAATTACGGCCAACAAATTCAATTACACCTCGTAATTTAGAACTGGTCAAGTGACGAGTCTGTTTTTTATGATTCCATTCTTTTTCCCCCTTCTTGATTATTAAGTGTCTCAAAGTTTTTGCATTCGGATTATTCATTAAAGCTACAGACCACTCCAAATAGCGAGCGTTATTTTATAACCACCCTGTAGAAGTTCCGAAACAGTATCTGTGAAGAAGTTGACACTTCACAAGAAGTTTGGTTTGGCTCTAAGGGGTTTTTGGTTGTCTATATTTATCTTCCTAAAGGAAATTTTAAGCCACGATCAAGTGACGATGCCGAAAATTATTGGGATGAAACGGAACTTTAAGCTATAACTTACTCTAACTCCTTCGGGACTCCAGATATTGGAGATTTAATGAGCTAATCAAAGGAAACCCCGTGGTGAAGTAGATAAAGTTTTATTACCAACTCAAATCTACTCATAGAATGGTCTGATTCGAACCCGGACTATTTTTATAAGAGGCGAGCGCTTTAACTCTTGTCTGACGGGCCGACCCACAAACCAAATCTAACTAAACTTCCAAAGTTTGTCTTCGAGTGCTGATTGGATGAGCAACAGATGAAGATTCTTTTTGGCAAAAATCACTCCAAGTGTGCGAGGGGCGAGACCGAGAAGAGTGAGGCTGGCGCATGCGCACTGTGGATAATCGATGAGTTTCCGATCTGTAGTTACATTTAGGGAATTCTTTATTGCGAAAACAAGAAAAAGTTTTTGGAAGGGACTTTAGGAGCCTTGTCTTTTTGTAAACTGCAAGATGTTATTTTATCCTTCGAAACTGTAGAAACGTGTTTTCTGTCATTCTATCTGGAGTAAGGCCCAGCAATACATTTTTGATAGTTAACTTGAATTTAAATTATTGCTTTTTTCTATTAACCGCTTTTCTTTTGCTATTTTCAGTTATAAAATAATTAATGAAAACTAAAGCTGTAATTTGTTTAGTATTTATAAGATTTAATACAGATAACTTGCAGCTTATAAAAAAAATCTGATAACTGAAAAATCAGGTAATCGATTAAATGTTTTATTGATAATCAGAAAGAAAACGATAACCCGTTTTTGAGTAAAGTAATAAAATCTTTTAAGTTTAAAGAAAATGTTGAAAAAATTCTTCAAACTGGCGAATAAAATCGATGAAGTCCATTTTTGATTTCTTTTCTAAAAAAGTATGTCGGACAAAATACGTATTTTAAAAAAAATCTTTTGCTGTATTTTCTTAAAGCACTCAATTATGATCTGACAAAAATACATCAGCATTATAAATTTCATTTAGTTCCGAATATTACATAACCACTTAAATATGTTAATTTTGCTTTATTTTTGGTTCGTTTAGTAAGAGAAGATTATATAAGACTGTTACACTATAAACTTCTTCAAGTGTTGTTAAAGAAGTTCTTCAACAGCACTACAGCCAAGTTCCGGGTCAAGGCTTTCTTGATTTACTTTCTTCATGCAGGACCCAGCCAGACTTCTCCATCTTTGCACTCCAAACTCCCTCAAGTCCTTCTCTGCACACACCATACGCGACGCACAACAACTACGTGATAAGTACTCATTTTCGAGGCTTAAAATCGGATTTGTTTAACTTTGCTAGTTAGTCCGGTAAATCCTTTCCGATATAATTATTTAATTAACGATGGACCCTACTTAAAATGTGCTAAGTAATATATCCCCTAAAGAGGTAACTCGTTTAAAGTAGATTAAACACTCTCACAAAATTAATGCTCAAAAACGACGAAATTTTCCTTAATTTTGACGATTCCGTTTACTGGCAAATGCTCCGAGTTTTCCTTTCCTCAAAGTGAGGAAATTTGAATCGTCATTTTTATGAGGATTTGAATGTCATCTAATCTAAAGGAATATTTCGTCATTTTTGAGCATGTGAGTACAACAATGAGATTCAGTTTCCTCAAAATCAAGATACAGAATCGTCAAATCAAGATCGTAAAAGTGAGGATTCGCGTTTGCTCAAAAGTCACGTGATGGTTTGACGAAACCATCCTCAAAATTAACGAAATGAGGCTTGAGGATTCATGAACCGTCAAAAATGAAAGTGTTATTTCTGAGATTGAAGGAATATTAAGGAATTGGAGAGCACTTCCACATGCAATAAATTTATGCGTATGTAAGTATTTTTTTCTATTCACCCAACTTTCCAATCGTTTTTGATGTGTCCCTCCAAGTGAAACCCTTTCTTCACTTGTCGATGCTTTAATTTCCCCTGGCAGAAAGCGCTCGCAAGACAAATTGATCTTTTACAAAGTCCTCGCCATTTGTCCCTTTTGTCCTTTTTTTTGTGAATGGCCAAGTTTTTCTTGGAGCTTCGTCCGCGGTATTCCAATTCAGCCATCCATCATCTCCGGGATTCGACGAGGATTTTTCCGGAACAATTTCGAAGACTTCCGAACAGACATGACAACCTCGCGCAAATTCCATGAAATAACACTTTGCGCGTTTTATTGAATCGCTGTTTATCGCTTGTTTCCACGCTGCACTTCCAAAGAGATGAGACAATTGGAATTGCATGTCACGTTTGGAAACCACTGCACGCACTGTAAAAAAAATCTGTAAAATTTTCAACACATTTTGAGTTTAATTTTTACTTCACAGTGCTGTATTTAATAGCGTTTACCGCTTTCTTCTACAATGCTGTAATTTACTTTCAATGAAATGAGACGATTAGAATTGTATTTCCTTTTTGGAAACCACTGCACGCACTGTAAAAAACAGAGAAGTGAGGTGCTTCCAATTGTAGCCAGTGAATCAAGGGTTTTCCGCCAGAACCACACAACACATTTTACATCAAATGCAAATTCACAGCACTGGATAACGGCAGCCTTTCTATCAACACACTGTGATAGTTAACTAGAGGGATTTTTTTACAGTGCGGTGCTATTAAGTAATCAAAAAAAAATCCGGCCGTTACCAATAATAACGGTTTAACCTTTTGAAAACTCGACATAAACAAATTGATTTTCTAAATTGCATTAAATATAAATATTTAAATAAAAATATTACAGTCTAAGAGAAAGATTAACAACCATACTAAAAACATACAAACAATTTACGCCCAACAACAGGCCAGAGGATCAACAAGGTTGGACTAAAAACTTACTAATTTTTTCACCAGTTTCCCAATAACTATCATAACTCTTCTTGAATTCTTCTACTCTTTTTGAATACACAACACAATCTGGTGAAGCATTCTACTCATTGATTAATCAGTTATAATTTTAACCAATAACAAGTGTCACCCAGCAAGGTTCAGCTCTAAATTATTAGTACGTATATTTGATTTAATATTTTTTTAATTGCTGAAAATAAATGTTCACATAGAAAAATGTTCGTTTTTTTTGGTTCGTTTGTGTTCGTATTTTTTTAAATGTTTTGTTGGCGTACGATAAAATAAACGATGCGATAATCAAAAAGATATCGTAAAATATATATATACAATCAAACACCAGTGAAATTAAATGTCAAATAAACTTTGTAAACTGTTTATAACCAGTGTTCGAAATTCAATCAAGAAACTTTGGAGCAATCTGTATACGAACTCAAAAAACTTGGAGCAAATGCACATTACCTAGGAGCATTTCTTTAAAACAAATTATTGAAAAAAAATACTTGAAAAAATTTCCATACAATCTAAAGTTTTTGGATCGTCAGTTTCTCAATTTGATAATTGAATTAAGTTTTGGGAATTCGGGCGACTAGAGACCATTCATTTCGAACCCTGTCTACAATAGAATTAATTAAAAATCAACTTTAAAGCAAAACAAAAATGAAATCAAATCAATTGAATATTTTGACAAAGCTTAAAAATGCCTTTCAATCTATTCATGGAAATGTTGACAGCTCTGTAAGGAGATAATGGCCTCCTTTCAAGCGGATTATGCGTGACCTTTGAAAACCTTTTCATTGCGTTGAGGCGCCTCAATTAAGACGAGAAAGGCGGAAAATGGGGTGGCCCAAAACAAGGGCTTATCCGGAGAACACAACACGGGCGAAGGAACCTTCAAAAGAAAAATTTAACCAGGCATTTAAAATTTAGAAATGTTATAAGCATTAGAACTAAAATAAATAAGATTTTTTTAAAAATTTTTTTTGTAGTTTTGGAATATATTTTTTCTGATTATATAAAGAGTTTAAAATTTTTAAATCCAAAAATGATGTACCTAAAAATAAAATATTCAAATATTTATTTTTATTATGCAAACAACAAAACCATCGACATTAAGGGCCACCGACCCTTAACCATCGACCCAAATTTGATATTGAATTTGACTCAATAAAAAAAGTTTCTGAGATTGTGCTGAAAAAGGTTTTAATGTCAAAGTTAGAAATACGATTGTTTAACGAATTAATCTATCAATATTACATTAATAGAGACATAATAATGCATATTGAGATCTCATACTTTTAAGAAAATAGTTCTTTTCGTGAAATCTACGAAACTACGACAACACGCTAATAAAGCTCTGTTTTAGAAAATAGTGAAATACCCAATCAAGAAGAGTTGAACCACTCTCATTCTAAACAGTGTAAATAAAGAAATCATAAACAATGCGTTTCTTGGTGGACAAGTGGTGTAACTCTATACTTGCGTTACGTAATTTTTCTTCTGAACATCTAACCCTCATCGTTGTAAAAGTTCATTACTAATAAACCGGGTTTTACAGAAACCAAATTATACCAACTTTATTGTAGCTTATCCAATAGTTACACTTTGTAGCGTGCAGAATTCCCAGTTACGTGGCGTACGTTATATGAGTTTAAGCTCTTAACGACCAGCTATAAATTGAGTGCAAAGGAATGTCGTTAGCATTTAGTGCTCTAGTGACTGTTAATGTTACTGTTATATATGCCAGTGACTGTTATTATACTTTCAAAGAAAGTGCTACTGATTTTTTCAAAACTCCGAAGCACTATTTGTGTCACTTCGTATATTATTGTGTGACTCCCTTTTTCAGATTGGTACTGAAACTAGGTGCTTTAAAATTGAAATTAAAACTGAAACAGGTATCAGAAAAATGTAAAAATGTGGTTTTTACAATTTAAGATTGTATGCAGTCAATTTGAAGAAGACAGTCACGTTACCGAATCACAGTCTCCCTGTGTCTGTAAAAATTTGGTCTCTTTTTTTTTGTCTTATTTGACTAAGGTTCATAATCGGGTCTCTGATCAAGCACATAAACCGGAAAGTACTATACCAATCTACCTACCATCTATAGTGTCTGTCGCCGCAAATTGATTTTCGCAAGCGTTAAAAAATGTCCCCTGCATGTTGTTTTTTTCAGATTCAGAAGTACATCAGTAGTAAAACGGGTTGTACAGAAACCATACTATGTTGAAACTAATCGAACTTCAACATAACCTTGCCTGATGATGTGGACGAAGTCGCTCATGGTGAGGGTTCGATTCTCGCCTTCGCCCTGGGTGTATAATTTCTATCTCTGTGTCAGTTAAAATTTTGTCGGTTTTTTGTCTTAATTGACAAAGGATTATAAGCGAGTTTCTGATCAAGCACACAAGCCGGAAATACATGTACCAACCAACCATCGAAGTTGCTATAAGGTGTTGTTGCGTACTGTGTCGGCCTCGTCCATTGATGACCCAAATTAGCATTTGTAGTACACTGATAATTGAACCAAACAAAATCTTAGCAGGAAAAGTAACGTAATGCCCACACGTTACGTGTACTATCACCTAAGCTGGCAAACCCCCAACGCCATTCCGAAATCCAAATAACCTCCAGGAAAAACTCCCGTTCTAGTTAACGATTACTTTGCGTCGTTATGTCGGTTGAATTAACGTCATACTAGAGGTGAACGCGGTTATTGGGTGGCTTCATCATGTGAAACAGTAGAAAAGTGACGGTGCCTACCACTTGATCAACCTTATAACCAAAATAGTAAGCGACGTCAGGATTTTACGAGCAAGTGTGCCCCACCGTACTCATCTTCACGCATACCATCCACAGCGCATACCACACCTGAGGCAATCCCTCCCCCTCCAATTTCTTACTTAATAATCCCCCGGAAAATCGCCAACTCCAGTTTCAGTTGGAGTTTTTAAGTTCATTTTGGTTCAAATAGCGTCACACTACAGGTAAACGTGGGGTATTGGTGACGGTCTGCACACTGTGGAATGTGGTCAAGAGACGAGACAGTCACTTAAGCTGACACCTAGCGCAACCTTAGAGTTAGTTTAAATTATCGTCGCACTTGAGCTATAAGAGGGCTGTTTTCGAGGAGCGTCGTCATTGAAGAGTCCAGGGGAAGAACCAATTGATTGACAAAGCATCTTCCCGGTATTCAGGTCAGCTGGGCGGACATTGGCGACAGGGAATCGGTTTCTCTTTTAGTTCATCTCTCGTGGTACAAACATGGGGATCATGTATGGCGTTATTCAGGGTAGCCGCAAGATAAGAGCAATATGATAAACCGATTTATTTACACCAGTATAATTAAAGATATAACGGCGTGAAGGAGACCTAATACGGACAGGTATCCTGTCGATGAATTATTTTTCTCGCGGACTCTTCAATTTAGAACCACAGTCAAGTGAGTCCACACCCGAGTAGGAACATAACACATCTATTAACGGTGGCACCATATGTCCAACGCAACCATATAAGCGACGTTGAACCCGATGTCAGGATTTGAGCTCAACAGATATAACGAGCACGCGTGCCCCAACGTACTCCAAACACACCCACACCGCATACCATCATCTGAGGCGCCCACCCCCAATGCAATTCCTGAGTAAAATAATCCCCGGAAACCGGCCACCTCCCGTTTAGGTTGGCACTAAGTTTGCGTTATTGTTTTGGTTGCATTAGCGTCACACTAGAGGAATGCGAAGGCTATTGGCGACGGACTTCCTAATTCGAAACCGTAGTCAAGTGACGAGGCGGGTACCCAACGCAACCTCCTAACCGACATCGTACGCGGAGTCATTATTTAACAAGCACGTGTGCCTCAGCGTACTCCAAACACACCCAGACAGCATACCATCTCCTGATGATGGCTACAGGTGACGGGGATACTGTGGGACGCGGCCAAGTGACGAGGATGGTTCTTGATTTGAGGTGGCACCCAACGCAACCTTTTAAACCACATCGTACTCGACTTCAGGATGAGAGCACGTGTGCCCCAGCGTACTCCGCATCCCCTCACCTGAGGCGCCCCTGAAAGCCGCCACCTCCCGCCTTGTGGCGCTGTCGTTTCGGGGGGGGGAGTGTTGGTGTCAGCGGAGTTGGCTGGCAGAGAGTGTTGTTAGATGCGGCCGGCGATGGGCAGAGTGTGGCTGTGTCTCGTGGCCGTCATGATCACCGTGGCCCCGGGACCAGCGGCCCCGACGGGCCCGTTGGGGTAAGCGAAACACTTTGTTATGACATTTTACAGATAAGTGCCATTTTGAATGAATTTTTGAAATTTTTTTTGAAGAGTTAAAAAATATTTATAGGAAAGATTTAGATAGTTACATGTTTGCACTGTCAAAAATTGAAAAAGTACTGCATTAAAAAAAATAGTTTTTAGTTTTAAAGAAATATTTACTAATGAATACTATTTAAAGCAAATTACCAATATTTTTCTAAATGATAAAAATGCTTTATAGGAAATATTTAAATAGTTACAAAGGTGCACTGTCAAAATATGAAAATGTACTGCATTTTGTAAAAAAAGAATATTAGTAAACAATGTTTTGTAGCAAAAATAGTTACTGATAAGTATTATTTTAAAAAACTGAAAAATATTTTATTTTATAAATTACAAATAAAAAAATCATAAGTACAATATTTATCCGAATGATAGTTACAAGTGTGAGCTGTCAGAAAGTGAAAAATGGTTGCATTTTATTTAAATGAGTAGTAAATTTTATTTAAATTATAATTATATCATGTATATATAATGTAACTCATAATGTACTAAACAAGTTTTACAATAAAGAATAATTATCAAAAAGATGGTTACAAGTGTGCACTGTCAAAAATTGAAAAATTGGTGCATTATATTTAAATTAGTGATAAATATTTAAATTTTAATTATATTATGTATTTATAATTATGTTATAAAATTAGTGACCATATTTAGTTCGAAATTAAATATTTTTATTTAAAATGATACTTATCAGTAATAAATTTACCAATGAATATTGTAGGGAGTAATTTATGCTTTTTTAAAAGTAATTTTAGCAGATAAAGAATATTTTTTTAAAAGTTGTTAAATAACCAATCATTTTTGTGTAATTAATTTGGAATACCATTTTATTTTAAATAGCAACTTATAAACCATATCATATAAATGTTTTTTTTCGGAAACATACAATTTTTCGGAATTAAAACGATCCTAAACTATAAAATATCATTGTATTACAATAGACTAAACAAAATGCTAGGGTAGTTTTAAATAGAAAGTTTTGTGTTGACAAAATATCTTGAAAATAAAAAAAATTGCCCAAAGTATACTTATAAATAAAATCTTTTAAAAATAACTTTAAATATGTATAACGGTTTATCTTTTATTAACATTGTTCTTATTGATATGTAATCTTCATATGATGAGTTAGGCTTGAGTTAGTTTATTTTCAAGAAAACACCAAACTAGAGATACAGGGTTTTAGCAGGGAGGTATATATGTATATATAGAAAGTGTACCCCAACGTTTACGCTCATAACATTTTATCGTTACTTGTTATATATAAATATAAATGTGTGTACTGTGTAATAATAATTACTTGTACACATAAAAATAAATGTACACAATATAACGTTTTAAAATTTTTCAATAGTAATTTATTTTTTCCAATGATGCTCGTTAATTTAAATTAAAAAAAAAAGTTAGTTTAATGAATATGAGTTAAATGAATGGCCATATTAATACACCTCAAGTATCTATTCGTTTTAAACAGCGGATTTCAAAAGAAAAATATGTTTAACTAATAATAATTTCCTTGCTTTAAAAATGAATTAGCTTTGAAGTAGAGAAACTATTAATTGGATACATTGCTAATTTAACTTTTTTGGTTTAAACCATAGAAGGTTTATACAAGCTATACGAAATTATTCTATTTTATACAAATATGTCTTGCATTTCGGCTCATTCATGGTAAATTGTATATTTATTTATTTTAACTAAGATTACAAGATTCAGTTCAAAAATCATTTTTCATAATTCTGAAACATCTTGGAAGGCAAAAAACAACCCAAGAAAATTTCTCTTAACGGTTGTAAGATGAAACAGATAGTTTCTTAGAAATTTGAAATTGAAAGGGATAGGGAAAGTGCCTTGGGGCACTTGTTTTCAAAGAAGATATTAATTTATTCGTGAGATTTAATATATTAGAAACTAATCATAATGAATGTCTTCTATTTTTAACTTAGAAAACAAAATGTTGCTGTTCGAAAACTTATTACGTAATATGTTCGATTTTAAGTAAATAAATAGTGCCGTTAGTAGTTAATTTTGCACCAATAATATTCAATAGTACATAAAAGAAAATACTGTATACAGTTTAGCAACATAACAAAAAATATTTTAAAACACGATAACTTTTATTTTTATAACAAAGCATGAGCATCCTGTAAAGAAACTTTAGCCATGTATTGTTATTACTTTCAATTTAGTTGTAATAAATATTCCACCTTTTTATAGTGGACAGGAAAATAGAAACGTACTTTTCCTAAAGAAAATGCCGAGTTTTTGATTTGATGTGTTAAATTGATTTTCCCAAACGCTCGCACTAAATGAAATAAATCCATAAAAAATTTGTTAGAAATACGATTCTACATGAAATGTATGGGATAATCAGCAATTGCCATTCTCAAAAGCATTCTTTCAATCAGTGCTCTGTTTTAGCTTTTTTGAGAATAAATTCTGAATTTGCACAAGGAGAAACGAATTCAATCGTTATTTTCAGCTAAATAAATAATTTCTCTGCTTAGAAATAAGTTTCAACAATTTATGGCCCAAGGTGATAAAAAATGTTTATTTCCCTTTGAATTTTACTAGTTAAATATATAACTTCGCCATTGTTGATTTAGTGTTTAGGAGATATATTTAGACGCGAAATATTAGTTTACACTTTACGTTTGTCTTCAACCTTGTCGAAACCTTGTAAGTACGCGTGTATATACGCTATACGGTTCAAAGTCCTTATAGATTAATGATGCATAGTATAGGTACAAAGGGTATAGGTACAAAAGGTAATAGGTACAAAGCCTTATTTGAATAGTAGCGAATTTCAATTAATGTCTCATATGAAACCAAGATGGGTTTCATGAAAAGAACATACATCTTATGTTTTCCATTTAAAACTTTTTTATACTTTGTAGCAGAAAAAAATAATTTTAATTCCGTTATACATTAGCAACTTATAATTTATTTTTATATTGGTTACAAGGTTTTTTTTAAGAGGTTTATTTGACCCTTTTCAAGCTTTTTTGCACACGCATTAATTGGTTAATTGTTATGATATATTTTATCGAAATGTATACACTCTTAAAACGAACAAGCGATTTTAACTCAGTATGAGTTAATTTTCACTCCTCCAGTCTAGAAAATACACTTTTCCTAGAGGAGTCGATCACTTGTGTTTGAAACCTACGACAGGAACACTGCAAACGAGTGATTTTAACTCATTCTGAGTTAATATTCACTCCTATCCAGTGTCGAAAATGCACTTCTCCTACTGGAGTGGATTTCACTCTTTTGTTTTAAGAGTGTACTAGTACAGAAAAACATTTTTATATTAAAATATCTGAATATAACTTGCACTTACAAATTTTTTTAAATTCCCTTTTAATTAAAAAAAAAGTAATAGAACAACTTTGAACGCTTATTTAACTATTACACAGACCGTCAAGAAATAGATATGACTGTTTCAATAATTAACATTGAAAAAAAAAAAGCCACTGTTGAGAAAATACGCCTAAAATACGTTAACCGTTGTCTAAATAATATCTAATTAAACTTTAAATATTATTCTGACAATACAAAAATAGTTTTTTTTCCCAGTTTTTTTATAATTTTTTTTCCGAGACACAAAAAATTACTAGCTCATGCTTTTTTTTCTCCTTTTTAATAGAACAGTTTTCAAAATTCTGAATATATTAAAGAAGAAATAGCTACGGGGTTGTCTTCATATTAAAATTACCCAGCTCATTTCAATTTCAATAGCTCTTCCACCTTGTAGAACTTAAAATGTTAAGAACCCGCAAAATGCCTAAGGCCTATAAAATGCATGTATCACGTTGATGTTATTGAAATGTTGTACAAATAAAAATATGTTTGATAAGTTAATAATTCGCCAGAATATAATTATACAATAATACTTTTGTAACACATATTTTAATCATATTTGCATTCAACAAATATTTAACTAAATAATATTAAAAATTAAATTTAGTTTAAATGTATTTCTTGGTCCGAATGTGTAGAAATATTTAGGCATATAAGCTTTCACAATTGTAAAGATACCATAATATTTAAACGAAGGTAATTTAATATGCAAGTTATTTTTTAGAAAAATCAACTTAGACTATCAATAAATCAGGGTGATTTACTTGGTTGAATAAGAGTCGGAAAAATATGGGGATTTATATGGACCTTACTAACATTTTCCCCTACAGAATTGTAGAATTATTATTTATGTTGCAAAAACATTTTTAAGAAAGGTTATGGCCGAAAGACATTCGGCCATATTTTTGAAAAATACTAAGTTAAGTTTTTTTTTAACTTGATGATGTAATGTCTTTATGTAAAGCTAAAGTTGTTATGAAATTTAAAAAAACCGAGAAAAACGTCGGTAGGAAAATGTTTTTGCTCATTATTCTGAAAAAGGCTAATTAACTGTTTTACTTTAAAGAAAACAGACAAAAAATGGCTTCATCTACAATGCATTAATAGGAAATGATTATTTTTTTAAAGAATGTACAAGTAAAAAAATTTAAAATTCTAAACTGATGTTTTGAATATAATAATAGATTTAAAAAACAACTATTTTATCTATAGTTGATGAAGCCCCTATAAGTATAATCTCTTGCTTTAATTCGTTAAGAATTTTGATTTTTTTTGTTATTTTATTTGATACTTAAAATCAATTTCAGGTTTTTTAATTGCCTTCAAACTTGATATGTTTTATCAATTAAAATATAATTGATACATTCTAATTCAAAAATTTTAATACTTCATTATATTTGATTTTTTTTTTTTTGGGGGGGGGGATAAGAATAAAGTTGCGTTATCAAAATTTATTATTTTTCTCTCTTTATAAGAATTAGAAAGAAATGTTCACGGATTGTAGAAAAATGCTGAACTAACTATAAAAAGTTAAGTCTTTTTTAGTTGATTTTACTCATAGTTTCTTCGATAGTACAATGTTTAAAAATCTTGATATCACATCTTACTTATTTTGATTCCATAGTATTTTTCACAATCACCTCACAAACCAAAACAAAAAAGTTCCCGATCAAGTTTTCTTTCTTTTCCCTTCCTTAATGTCTTGTTGATATCGTTCTCACGCAATGGAAATAAATATCGTTATTTTTAAGTTTTTATTTTATTTCGAAAAGCACTCTTTACAATTTAAAGATTAACTGAAGATTGGAATTTCGTTTAATCATCACTCAAAGTCTAAACAATGTTTTAAAAAAGTATCAAAAATATATTCTTTTAGAAAGGAAGGAAAATTCTTTTAAAAAGGGAATTTGAGAACTTATCATAATATAAAAGGAAACATTCTTCGAAATAAGTTCGATTGATATGTACTTTTAATAATGTCTTCAATTGGAGAATTACTATAATTTTTCAATCTTCTCAAAAATAATTGGATGTTTAGCGTCGATTATTTTTTAGACATCGGTAATAACTTAAAATATATTGATTAAATTTTTTGACATCACTAATGCACATTTAGATTCCGAAAGGCATCAAAAAGTTTCAATAAATAGTTGCGTTTATAAAAGTATACTATTTTACGAAAATAAAAGTTTAACTTTAGTTTACTACTATTTTTTATTCAATTGAAGCAGGCGACAATATTATATAAGTTTTAAAATGTATTTTATAAAAAAGTTTTTTTTAGCAAATACTTGATTTTTGATGTATGTTGGGAAATCATAAAAATAGTTTTTAAAAACTTTTGTGTCAAATATAAATATTTAAGCGTCACTGTACTTCTAAATTATGACGCCCGTCGCCAAGAGCCCTAGTGTAGCATTAGTGCCACAAAATTTAACGTAACCTAAAATGAGGCAAGAGTTACAGGCGTATCATTCCTTTTTTGTTCTTATTGAATTTAAGGTTTATATTTCCAAATTATTGAGTGATAAATGTTTTTGTTTCCGATATTTTTTTTTAAAGAAAAAAAGTCTTGTTTCGTTGTGCATACAATTTCAAAAAATAAATAGAAAAAGTCAAGAATACACTTAAATAAAAACTAATTTTTTAAACAAAGTAAGAACCAAAATTACCGTAATACCACATATAGCTAATTTATTTCAAAATTTTCTAAGTCGCTTGAGTTTGAACGGTATGTTTAAAAATTTAAAGAAGAGAAGTGCTTTCTTGGCGGTCTCCTTATCACTACTCAAATAGAAGTTACTTTAAAAGTAGCAACATATAAAAAAAATTAAAGAATATATGTATAAATAAATTGGCAGCACTTTCTGATTTCATTTTATTTCATTACTTTACCTTTCCTTCAGCCAGATCGAATTATACTAAATACTTTTGTTTCGTCCTTTTTGAACTTTTAAATTCATCCCCATAGGCTATTCTGCCAGAAAAGTGCCCCCACAAAAGGCGTGGAGAAAATTCGCTTGAGTAGTTTGCGAATTCGGCTTCGCCAGCACTTTTCCTCAAATAGAATATTCAAAGTAGTTTGCTTTTTATGCTATAAAATAACTCAATTTTCCATATTTTTGAGACATACTACTTTAATTTTCCAACAACTGGCCGCGTATTTACAATAGCATGCATTATGTAAGCTAAAGTTCATTTACCAAATAATTTAATAGATAATTAACTTTTAAGCTTTGAAATGTTGTCCATAAACTTAAAGGAAAATTTACAATAGTTGTCGTGTATAGTATGAAATAATATTGGTGGAGTAGTATATATATTGTTATTTATTTATAGCGCAGTTTATCGTATTAAGTTTTTTCTAGAGTATTAATGGAATGATCGTAATTCAATATTTCAATGGATTCGTGAAAGCAATATTTTTGTTGTATTCATTGTGTATGGAATAATAGTATCTTACGCCAGATGTTTCTTCATGTTTCTGTAACTGTATGAAAGAAGGTTTTAAAAAAGACTTTCATAGTTGAAAAAGTTTCCAATAATGAAATCAGAAACTCTAATTTAAAAAAAGATATACTTTAAAAGCATGTTCTGATCTAAACCAGCCTCTTTTGATTAAAGTAACTGGACTGAGTCAAGGTTTTATTAGTAGAAAAGAATTAAATAAACCAATACTAGAGTTGTCATAGTGAACATAGGACATTTGAGAGGTTTTTGATAGACTTTTCTCATTTTAATTTATAAAAAAATATAAATGATTATATGTTGTTTCATCGTCCAACATAAATCGTATCGTGCAATAAATAAGCTACACACATACAGTGCTGAAGAATCTGTTAAAATAAATAAAAATGTACTGCAAAATTAAGTTTTTTTTCCTGCAAAAATAAACTGTTTTAAGTAAAGAAATATATAATTTATGCCACGAAGTGTATTAGACTGCAAACTCAGACCTATTTAAACTGGTGTGAAATCGCTGACGCGTCGAACAAGTTTAGTTTGTACAGCGCTGAACTGGAGATATAAAGGTCCATGGTTCGAATCCGGGTGTAGTCACTTTATTTATAGATTTTCGTTAGTATTGTGATCAGTGTCACTAAGGGGGAAGGTAATTTTTTAAAAAATTTATCTGTTAAAAAACAGATTTTTCGTTAAAATTACAAATTATTGGTGTAAAATAAATATATTACGTCAGTAAATTTTACAGTGTTTTTCCGGCACGCCAGCTGACAGTTTTTGTAAAACCACTATAAACTTTTTTTACAGTGCAAGCTTCACTGCATTACAAAACAATTACTTTTAAAAAGCTAATAGAGAAAGATTACTATTTCTTAATACAGTTGGCTTACCGAATGTGTACTATAAGTTTTTCGCATTTACTTGTTTATATATAAGTTCCAAGCAAAAATGGGATAATTGATTGCGTGTATTAGAATGAGTTTAGCAATTTGAAACTTTTCAGTTGAAAACAATTTTTTGTGACAAAAAAGCTTAGAATTATCAAAATGTTATCAACTTTATTACTAAATGTAAATATCAATTTACATTAAGTGATAAAGTTTTTATTTGGTGAAACATGAGTGAAGAAATTTCACAATCAAGTTACTGTTAAATGAATTTTTCATTTTTATGTCCATAAACATCCATGTAAACATAAGGTAGATTTTTTATGAAACTTTTCAACCACTAAAACCCCTAATATTTTAAATTTATTCAAATATCTCTTAAACTCGTGTTTTCAAGTTCAAAAAATGAATTGGGACAACTATTTACTTTTCGCATTACAAGAATAAAATGTTTCAATAAAATAAGCTCCAATAAAAACTTTCACAATGTAAATTTGTCGTTTAATCTCAAATTGTTAGTTTAAATTTCTGTTATGCCATCACAAAATCTTTATTTTTTGTGTGTGTTAAATTTGTATTTCATTTTATTCCAATTACTTACTTAATATAGAGATAACTTAGATACTAGTCTGCAATTGTTAGCAAAAAATATTTTTTGTTTTGTACCTATTTTCTCCTACAAATGTAAAGTAAGATGTAATAATACATAGACACAGTAAAATTGATGAAAATTAGTATTTTTCGTCTGTTTTACTAAACGATTATTAGTAGATGTGAAAACGCAAAACAAAGCTGCCATGGAAATAATCAATAACAAAAAAATTTAAGTGAATCAGTCAATGTTTTTATCAACAAAAAAAAAAAATACTCCACAGTCAAAGAATTGTCAAATCAAGAATACCAAATGTAACTGTAACTTTTAATACCAAATGTATTCGTAAAGTAAATCTAATTAGGATGTATCTTAAATACATAAATAAATTCGTTATCCAAAAAATAACTTTCATTTAAAATGACTAATCTTATTTTCTGTTCGTTGGTAAAATAGATGTATTTTTTTCGGTTTTGGGCTTGATTGAAACTGAATATCCTTCGTTGCTCTTTTTTATGTTCGAAATTGTGTTTCCATAAACTCTTATTCTAGAGATATAAAAAATCGTAAATACAAAAAGTAACAACCTCTAAGACTTGATTTTATTTTTTCCTTATCTTCTATAGAGTTTTTCTTTATTTGATAGAAGTAATTATTTGAATTGGCGTTGAACTTGCAGAGCGTTGGAATGGAAAAGGAAATTGTTTTTGTTTGAGAAAGCTTTTTAAAGATGAAAACAGCAAAATGTCTATAATTTATCATGTTAAATTTATGATATGTACCGCCAAAGTGGATAACTGTTGCCTAAAATCCTAGTTTTTTTACAAGAAAAGAAAAAATAATTCCTAAACACTGTTGAAACACTTGGAAATCACCATGCATTTTAAGTATTAAACTTTTGGGAATATTTTGTAAGCATTTTTGTGATATTTTATAGATTGAAAAAAAATGATTAAAAATTAGAACAAGGTTAGAATATGGTCGGGTAACTTTGGCCCAAGCATGAAATACATAAACTACATTCTTTTACAATAATTAAGGTCTGTGCTACATAATTAAATAGTAATATAACGTATAAACATAAAATGACGATATTCTTATTTACAAAGTTAACAAATTTGTTTATAAGGTCACATTTACATTGAACTGCTTCGTAGAATGACATTTTACACTCACTATGAATCCATTGATCGCCCTTAAGAGAAAAATAAAATTAACTTCAATTTTAATAAGGGAAAATTAATTTACTTTTAGAAGCAAGATTTAACAAAAAATATCTTCAACAAAAGCAAACGATTGAATTATAAAAAGAAATCAATTATATATTCGTAATTAGGAATTTAACAATGTTTATATTTCAACATTAGCTATTTTGAATATTGTACTTTTGTTGCATTTTATCTTTATCCGTTTAAAATCTGTTAAATTATTTAAAAAATGGATAATCATAAAAGTAAGACTCCTTAAAAAATAGTTAAACAGAGTACACTTTTACATACTTTTTGAAAGTGTAAAGTTCCATAAATAAATCGTTACATCTTAGGCCAAAGCTACCCTTATTCATCGTCAAAAGTTTCTCTGTGAACTATATTTAAGTAAAGCATAAAAAGTATTCAACTTAGATTAACCCTTATTCTCATGAAGTAGCATATATGCAACCTTTGGTTTTCCTCTAATTTCGGTATGTTAATTGACGTCAGCGAGTATGTTTGCATTGTTATTTGTTAGAAGAACAACAGAAGCTTCGTTCAGAGTGAAAAAACTGTGCAAAGTTAAAATTATTTTTGTTTTAGAGAAAGGTAACTTGTTGGGTTTTTGTGTTTGTGCATCATTGTCTCGTTGTCTCTTTAAGGCAAGTTCATTGAATTATTTTTATATTAATTTTGTTTGTTTTTTACTTTGAAAAATATGTTTCACATTTCTTATGTTCTCAAGTTTTAAAACATTGTTTAAGTTGTTCGATTACCACTGTTTTTGGAAAAATGTAAGCTAAAAACTGAAGGTTGCATATATGCTACTTCATGAAATTAGGGTAGTCATTGACATGATCAGTTGTTACTTACACTTGAATATGTTTAGCTTCCACACTACGTTTATAACATAAAAAGTGGAAGGGTTTATAATCGTTAAGTCTTTCCGTCTGTCTGTCTGTCACCCACTTTCACAGAACGAACCAAAAGTCTCACAAATAAGTAAAATATGTCATTTTGAAGCAAAAACTCAGTTTAGCCTTAATTTTCAAATTTATCTAAAAAAAATTTAATTAGAAGTTTATTTAAAATTTAAATAACTAAAAATTTAATTTACATCGAAATAACATGCAAATTCTATTTTTATTCAATATTTTTTCACTGTTGCCATTACACCAAGCGTACGAGAAACTTTATTAAAATAAAAATGAAACTCTTAAAAAAAAATATATTTATTTCTATGATACGAAGATATGAATGATATGAATTCAATTTCGATTGTTGTAATAGCACAATAAAGTTATTTTGATGGTTCATTATACATGTTGGAAGAAAGATGCATAAAAAATTCTATATTTGCATAAAAAATATGTTAAGTTTTGCTTTTAATTTTAAAGCAAAAATGTTACTAATTTTTTTTCGAAATGTTAACTTGTGGCTGAAAAAAGATATTTATTTAAAAAAAAACATAATTATTCTTCGAACTTCAAAAAATTAGCAAACGATAAAGATTAATTATCAAATCTGCAAAAGAAGATTAAAGAAAATTTTAAATTTGGGGAAGTTTGGATTTTTTTTTGTTTTTTTATGCATCCCTTTCTTCATAAATATATAAAAAAAAACATCAAAATAACTTTATTGTTCCATGTATTAAAAAATTCAAATTGAATTATATCAAAAAATAAATATTTTTTAAAGAGTTATTTTTATTTTAAATACAGTTTCTCGTACGTTTGATGTAATGGCAACAGTGAAAATATTGAATAAAAATAGAATTTGCATGTTATTTCAATCTAGAATAAATTTAGAACTAGCTAAAAGCCTTGTTTGGCGAATTTCTTCCACCAATGTCTTTTGTAAAAAGTGTAATTTAAGATTTTGTTTGACAAAAAAGCAGAATTGCTTTGAGCAAGCACATGATTAAATATAAAAATATTGTGTATGGATGTATTGTACATAATTGTATGTAGATGTAAATAGTTTTTTTTCTTTGTTTCATTGATATTTATATTTTATAAAAAAATCATTAAAGTAATATTTGTAAGTAGTATAATTCTTTTTTTTTACTTGTACTGCCTTTATCAGTTAACACAAATACTAACTACAAGCTATATCAACCAGTTACCCCAATCTCATGAAGTAGCATATATGCTACCTTTTATAAAACTCTAATTAATTGCTGCACTAATTATTTTAGAAAGGTTATGTCACTAAATAATCTTTATTTTAGCTGTAAAAAAACAGAAAAAAAAATTAAAAATCGATGATCACGAGAATAAGGGTTAAATAAAATGGCGTAATATTCATCCCAATAAATAAAATAATAGAGTGTTTTCTTTCGCTATTTTCAATATTTGTTGTAGATTTTTCAGACTAAATTTAAAAAAAAATAGATTTCGTCATTAAATGCTTGTAAGAATACAAACGATGTTTGTGGTATTGCCAGAATTCGATATCTTTTTCTTATCAGATATGAGAATGAGATCTTTTTCCCCCATGAAATGAAAGACAATATTTCCACCTTTCCATAAATATAAAAAAGTTAAGATTGGATCATTTATGAAAAGAAATTAAGAAACAAATATTTCTTCCAACACATATGCAAAAGTTACCCTCCAGGACCAAAGTACCCGCTTCAACATTCTTCTCATTATTATATTTGGCTTACTCTGGGAAACCATCTAACGAAAACAAAAGTCTTTTCCTTATCCTATCTTGAAACTTACCTGAAACCAATCCTTAAAGCCCACTTTAAATTAATATGAGTTCTGCTCCTGAAAAAAAAACCGTCGATAACCGTGTCCAAATCTATGCTTGAGGAATGTAATGACAGCGCGATCTTTCATTAGCAACTCTGCTAGACGGACTTGCAGCGGATTAGCCATTTAGCCGACTTGGACACCATAAATGTTGTCCGGGCGATGAATGACTCGAAGAATGTCAGAAATGTCAGAGGCGATGGCCAGCCGACCAGCAAGATGAATGTCGCCCAGCAGTTATTCTGCCAATTTTAATTTCCGCACAGGAGACTCAAATATGTCGGACGGTAGGCGAGTTATTTTATTAACTTGCCAGCCAACCTGGGTCGACTGGAACGTACACACTTAAGGTAGGTGAATACCCAAAATTCTAAAAATTTTACTATTACTTCAATCTTTTCCAAATTTGGCATAGTGATTTCAAATATAATGAGCAATGCTTTTTGGGCAATTTTTTTTTATTTAAATATAATTTATTTGTTTTAAACGGTGTTTTTCAACTAAAAAAAAGGGGTTACGCCAACACTTCTAGTATAAAAAGTTTTACATTATTTTACTTGAAATTTTTTACAGATGCTATTTCAATCTGTGCTATAAGCCTTTAACATCTGGTGCAAACATAGTAGTTTTAAAAAATGTTCAAGTGTAAGTTAATCGAAAAAAAATTTTTTTTAGTTAAATTCATGACATTTTTCTTAATAACTTCTTTACTATTTGTATGTAACTCTAGAGGGTCATTGCATGTATCAGTTCAAAACGGAGAATTTAACACATAATTAATGTTTATTAGGAGGAAAATTCAATGTGGTAGACTTGTTACGTTAAACCTCTTTTTTTTTAGTAGAAAAACACCGTTTAAAAAAATAAATATTTAAATTAAAAAAAAAATGCCTAAATAGCATTGTTCACTATATTTGAAATCACTATGCCAAATTTGGAAAAGATCAAAGTAATAGTAAAAATTTTAGAATTTTGGGTATTCGCCTACCTTTAAACGTAAAATACCTTAAAGGTGGTCCAGGACCTTAAAATTGGTAAAATTGCGGCTTTTGTTTTTATTGTATGGATATGACAGTTTAAAATTCACAGCAAATCAGAAAGTGAAATTCACATAACCAAAAGAGTTCTGAGCGTTTTCGTTCATCTACTTGGTATTTCCGTAATGTTAAAATGAAACTTTTAATACGCTAATATCTCTGGACGAAATTTTAATACTTGAAGCTATTTCAAGTTGATAAGGATTTTTAATTATGACACTTCAAACTTTTTTATTTATTTTTTTAAGTGAAAAAAGATATTTTTTTAAAAGTATGAATTTCTTTAGTTAATTTTAGTTATTATTAATTTGTTAATTTATTTAGTTATTATTAGTTATTAATTTTAGTTTAGTTATTATTAATTAGTTCATTCTTGAATTTGAATATTTGTAAATAATGTTTAAAGTTGAACATTTATTTTTTAAATGAAAATTTTAGTGATTTTCTTTAATATATTTGCTTTTGAAGAAGTAGAATATATTGATTAAAATTGGAATGCGCACTTTTATTAGGATATTAATCATGAACCTTTAATGTATGTTTGATCACATAAAATTGAAAAACCAGAGAGGAGTAAGAATTTGAAAATAGTCAAAAATTTGAAAGAAAATTTAAATTTAGTAAAATTTTGCACATAATTGTGAACTTTTTTTGGTTGAACAGTAGGGTTTATAATAAGTTGGTTTGAACAGTAGGTTTATAGATGTTGTAGGAAAGAAAATAACTTTTAATTGTAACTTTTTTTAATGTTTCCAATAATGTTTGCCGTAGTAACAATTGAATTTGTTTTTCGTCAGTAGTAAAAGCGCGATTTATTTCAAAGTTTTTATTTAGGTATTATGTCAATGGTGTTATGACATAGCTGTCCTTCGCAATGTGTTTGATATATAACAGCCCATATTTTAACGATTAATCTGTTGAATAAATATTTAATGCACGATAAATAAAAGATCGTATTATATATTATTAGAAAATGCAATAATTAATGTAATAACTCAAGTTAATTCTTCTATGATCGAATTTTCACCGATTCGGAAAAGGATCTACGTAACAAAATAACCTGTTTCTATGTCCCCTTTTCTCAAATAGGGGAGAGTGTTGTACCTTGGGACGCTTGTACCTTGGGACACTGATAATTTCTAAGAATCTATTGGCAATATTCATACATTGTTTATTTCTAATAGTAGCCTTAACCCACAGACATCATCACAATAAAATTTAACACTAGCATCATTGAATTGATGAAATGGTGACAAAAAATAATATTTCATTACCCCAAAGTAAATATTTTTCTCATTCTAATATAATTTTCTACCTTAGTACTCTTACAAAAAGTCAACTGCATTTTATTTTCTTCATAAAAGAGAAGATTTTAAAATATTTTGGTTGTGAGAAAATAATGATAATGCATTTGGATTGGCCACTATCATGCTTTTATTTAAACCATGTAGTGTGTTGTACCTTGGGACAGCATTAATAATTTGATTAAATTCTTAATAATTTGGATAAATAAAAATATCTTTATTATTTATTTTAAGAGCAATTCCACAAAACATGTAAAATACAACTCAGCTTTGTTTTGGATATATTTTATAATGATTGAAGTTTGAAAATATAATTCTGGCAACACCTGATAAATCCTTTTCCTTCCGTGTGATGAAATGTTCTAAAGAGCAAATGTTCTGATGTATTTTGAAATAAAGTTTGTTTCCTGACACAAATTAGTTCAAGTGTATGACTATTGACTGAATTATAAAGCATGTCCCAAGGTACAACATGATGTTGTACCTTGGGACAGTTTATCCTCTCTACTTTAAATGAGTGGCAATTTTTTAATTTCAAGCTGCCAGAATTTAAAAAAATATATTATAGAGGAATATATTGGTGTGTTGAAATGCTGCTTTGAAATTTTTATTTTGACGATAATTATCGAAGAAAAAAATTAAAATGAAAAAATTGTCCCAAGGTACAACACTCTCCCCTACACGTTTTCTTCTTCCAACCACAATTTTTTGGATGTATTACGCCCATCGTCGAAAAGCCCCAAATTGTGGCCAAAAGTTAAAAAAAGGCGAATTCGACATTTGATAATTTGGTTTCTTGCAAACGATAATTCAACTCATTAAAAACCATTAATATTTTTCCGATGAAATATTATTTTCACCTTACAACGCATTCAAAGTTGGAGAAAAAGCGATAATCATTTGGAACGTGAAATTGCCTCTTACAGTAGAATTTTGCGCTTTGAAAATTCGCTTTCAAGTAGTAAATAATTATGTAATAGACACTTAGAAGTATGTTTTTAAAGATATAATGAGCATTTATAGTATTTCTTTTAAAACAAAATACATTACTGTCAAGAGTTGAAGTCTGAAAGTTTGGGTTAATTACCAAACATCCCAATCTAACCATAAAAACGTGTTCTATGATAAAATTTAGATCCTATATAAATGATTTCAAGTAAAATTTTATGTTCTTTTAAAAATAAATCCAATTAATTAATTCGATTAATTATGTTTACACATTTTTACGCTTGGTAGTTTTTGTCGTCAGTCAGATTAGTGTATTACTCTGAAGAAGCAGAACCTGCGTTCCTTCGTAAAATATTAATTTTACATAACAAAACAATAAACTTCAAGAATCAATGTTGTTTTCTTAAGTGACTTCATGTATCATGCGAAAAGTCGAGGATACTATCTTAATACTTATAACTTAAGTTAGGAATCTGTACATTACTGTATTGCTCTACCACTCTTGATATAATGATTTTAATTATAAATATTGAAAAAATTTCACATTTATCGATTTTTAACAATTACGGTTTGAAGTTTCAATGTCATATGTTAAAATTGCAATAAATTCGAGGGCTGTTTTTTTTCAACCTCCGATGAGCTATAACATAGAGACGGGTCAAAATGCAAAAAAGATTTTTTTTACCAAAAGTAATGTACAATACTGCTTATTTCTCCACAAAATCATCTTGACTATTAAAGCATTTGTCATATCTGGAAACAAGCTTTGAAATACCCTCTTCTTAAAATGAAGCTTTCAATGATTTGAAGGGAGATTTGGCCAATTTATTTGAGCTCCACATCAAGTTAGAAGCGCTACAATGTAAGCCACTATGTTAGACGATAATTCACTTATGGTAAACGTTCGAGTTTCCCTAAACACTTGGTCAACTCGCTGAACAATGGCGTCTGCAGCGACAGACTTACTTCCTTAGTCCCCTTCTTCATGAACATCAGTTTGGCCACCTTTAAATTTTCAGCAGCATTCACGAACAAAGCCATCACTAATAAAGGTTTCTCCATAACTCTATTCATTCCTCGATGAATTTGTGTTGCATTGTTCCCTTCTGCCAGCGAGGAACGAATAACAGCTCTCAATTCTCACATTTTATGAAGAGGTAATTTCAAAGCTTATTTCCAGATATGACAAATACTTGAATCGTCAAGGTGATTAGATGTAAAAAATAAGGAGTATTGTACATTACTTTAGGTAACAAAAATATTTTTGTATTTTGACACGTCATTTTGTTACAGCCCATTGGAGGTTGAAAAAAAAACAGCTCTCGTATATAAACTAACGTTATAATATTCAATCTTAGCTTCAAATAGATTTTAAAAATTGTCCACCAACTAGTATATTCAAATTTGTTAACCGTAAATAAAATATTAAAATTTTACTAAATTCTGAACTGTACATTTAGATAGAGATAAGAACTCTACTTGAAAACACCGCATAAACTCAGTCTACAGACACTAGCATCCTTAATAGTCTCGATTCAAGAAAGGTGTGCAATTGAGCCCAGACTAAACACTTTGGCATAAAGGTACACTTATATCGAAATGGGACATAACACGCGATACAGCTATTTGAATCACTGTTAGAAAAGCCGAAAATGTGTCGTAACTTTCATCAATAATTTAAAATGTTTGTAGTTCTATGCAAGAAAAATCTTTCAAATATTAAATCGCTCGCATCTAAAAGAAATAGGTACTTGACTCTTGCTTGAGTATTTTCACGTGTATAAAAGACTTTCAAAACCGGAACGATGAAGGAATTGACGAGAAATTAAAGAACAGGCTAAAGCCACGCACTGTACTTTATATTTTTATAAACATCGAATTGAATGTGGAATATTTTTTTTCTCTAATGGGGCTGCAACATTGGCGGTCAAGCCTTTTGCAGACTCGGCACATTCCCCAGAACTGAGAGCTATTTTTTTGTGGCACCATCTAGGCCACTCTCGCTACCAATAGAATGTGGACTATGAATAAATGTGGTTAGAATTCTTTTTATTTTCAGTTTACACAGATTTCTTTTAATATTTGATGTTAATCACATCAGTTTTTAATTAAAAATATAAATTTAATTATTTATGTATAACATCTGTTTTTCCAAGAAACAGATTGATTGGTATGTGTATTCTTTCCGAATTCTAACTTTTGTTCGTACACTGTAAAAACAAGGGAGTATTATTACACAATTGTTTTGGTTTTATGAAATACTATATAAGTTGTAAATTTACACGACTTGTGGTGTCAGCATCAAAATAGAAGTTATCATTCACTCAAAATGGTTTTTATTTAACCCTTTCAGTCCCAGTGATGCCATTTGGCATCATCACTTTCAATATTTTTTTCAAAATGTTTATGTCCCGTTATGACATGCAAACACACATCATTCGATTCTTCACACTGTGTTCTATTCCACAATATTTTACATTAATCTCAATAGAAGTCAGAACTACTATTTTTTTTATTTAGAAAATAGTCAACAAGCATTTCTCCTGATTTTTGATCAGTTCACTTCAGTTCCACATATTTAAAACACAATTTAAACTATTTCGGTTAAAATAATTACTAATTTTTTTTAATAATATGGTCAGATACCTTAAAATATATAACTCGAAGTGTTTTTAGGTAATACATATATTTTTATTTTGTTGTTTTCCACAATTAAAGAATTTTGGCATTGTTTCAAAAACCATATAAAAATTTTTAATGAATTTTTTTTCTCATATGGAATTCGTATATTTGACCAAAAATAAGCTTATTTTGTGAATATCAGATGTTTCTGTAGTGTGGTAAATTTTTGGGACTGAAAGGGTTAAACTTTAAAAAAATTGGTGTTAACATACACCAATAATGGTTTAACGAGGCCATTAGACGACATATGAAATGTGTTTAATGTGGCCTTTAGACGACATATGAAAACGAAACACCAATTTGGGTGTTACAGATCGAGCCAATCTAGCAATTCTATGGTTGTAACGGGAAAATTAGAGCTGTGTTTTGATAATTTATTCGTGATGTGCATGGCTTGAGACTTACTTAATTTAAAAATTTCTAGATAGAAAACTTATTTCAGCTTGCAGTTATTACTTTTAAATGATTGTCTGTGTGTTTGCACTCAGTTAGCCCTAAATAACAGCATGAGTTTGATTTTGATGATGACAAATCGTGTTTGTATTTGCTGGAAATGCAAAGTAAGCGGAAAACTATATTTTGCAAAGTAAGCGGAAAACTATATTTATTCTTAATATAGATAACTGAATTAATACTGCATAATTTAATTAAAACTTCAATATTAGCAATTCTGGTTGTAACGAGAAAAGTTTTAGTTATAAGAAAACAACATTAAGAACGGTATCGTGCGTTTTTTAAGGACTCCATTGTCGTATACGAATACGAAATTTCTCTTTTTGAATATTTAATAATAGATTCTTGTTTAATTAATATAGTAAAGAGTTTGAGTAAAGTAAAGTTTGCAGTAAAACAAACACTACAACAATGACACTTTGCCACAAAAAAAATATTTCTAAGTTTGCTCTTAAGTTACTTCTTTTTAAAGCAAAAAGAGGTCCAGTTTTAACTAGAGAAAAATAGTTTTCATCAATGGCATTGTTTAAAACTAGTTCCCACTAGTTAATTCTAATTTTATCTGATTTCGGGTTTTAACTTAAACATAGATACCACCAGACGCACTTCACAATCCAGAACAAAATAAAAAACAAAGTCAAATATACAACACACACACTAAAATATTTTGCATGAAGACACTTTTATTCGTCTAAAATGAACCGAATAATTTACTTTACTAAAAACTTCTCTAAAGGAAATTCAATCGAGCGGTCCCAACATCAACAGACAGTCAGTCGAAATAATGATTTCCGTTGAATACTTATCCAAATTCTTTTAACTAGTAAGCAATGAATACGAGCGAAAACTTTGGTATTCGTCATGAAGCGAAATCAATAGATTTTTGCGTGACTGTTTCGTTACTATGCGTGAACAAACCGGAGACGAACTAGAACACTCCACAAAGCATTGCCGTAACATTCTACAAGAATATAAAGATTTTTCGAAGTTATTTCAAAAATACCACGTATTGTACAATTTGGGTGTGATTTTGTAACTTGGATTTATTACTATTTTTTTTTAAATAAGTAATAATACATACCTTAAAATACTCGGTCTTGCAGTTTAAGTTTGGTTAGGTTGTACGGTTTCCGGCTGTCTATTTCTAGGCTCCATGGAGCTTGAAAAAACAGCCAATTACGTCTCGTGATTTAGATCTCTGGTCAAGTGTCGAGGTCAACTCCAGAGCGAGCACCCAAAGCAAACCAGTAGCGCCATCGTGCGCGTGTTCGGGATATTCGACTTGATTAACAACGAGTGAACAACTTGACCAACCAATTTAACAAGCAAGCAGGTCTCAGTGTACTCAGAACAAACATGCAACATTAATATTCAGGCCGTTATGGCGGGATCCGAACCGGGGATCTTGTGACTGCTACCTTACAGTTCAGCCCCCCAGTCCACTACGGGCATGTAACTAGCACATGTTACACAGTACATTAATTTTTTAATCTTAAGTTTGAAAAAATATTTTTTTATTGTATTCAATAAAAATAAAAATAAAATTGCTCGTTTTAGATGCGTTATCTATGATGAGAAAAATTGAGCTAAGACCCTTCAGTGATTTATCCATAATAATTGACTATTTTATATTGCAAAAGGGTTCATATTTTGTCGTTGCTAATAAATACAGCCCAGCTATCCCAGTGACTGTCAAAATAAAATATAGATATCACTTTCAGGGGGCAAAAAACACATACATAGAAATGAGATCCGCAGAACAAAATCGTAGATGACGGTGGAACAATCTAAGTCTAAATATATAATATACTACTCAGATAAGATGACAAATAAATAATGGTGATGTCAACAAACCAAAACATTGATTTACTTTCCATCGTCGTTCTATTTTATTCTTTTTTGTTGTTGCTTCAAAAAGCACCTCGAATCAAATGGAAGGAAATAAATTATCCCCACATTTCAACTCTTTCACAGATAATGCCATTGGAGTTTTGTATCAATTTTAGAAATTTGCATACCTTCTTTACTTTAAAAAAAAACTCATAAAGTAGCAATAAAACAGAAGAAAAAGTGTCGCCGATGAAAAAATAATTCGTTTTTTATTTCTTGTTTCAGATGCTTTGTTTTACTATTTTTGAGGATTTTCCATATAGTCTTCTAGCGTTTGAATTTAAATGCATATTGCACTCTTGAGTTTACATAAAGGCGCAGTAAGAAGTCTATTTCTGACTTTTAAGTAGGTGGATACTATTTCACAATCAAGTTGGAAAATGGACATTGAGGCATTAAGTATATTTTCGTAAGTACTAAGAATGAGCTATATTGAGACGTACTTATTTTCAAAGTGCGCAGTCGACATTAGGAAAGTAAAGAAGATTTTTAAGGAAGACCTAATTATAACTTTATAGAGACATATTTCTAGTTGCACTTTGCATATTTAATCCGATTAACTACAAGTTTGGATGTTGCGCCACAAATGAAAGAGATCTTTCAATTAACTTTATTTTAATATTGCTTGTGTGGAAACCGTAAATATTCTAAAATTGGAGTCCGGAAGTTTTACCAACCATACCCATTATCAGATTACTACGGATAATGCCAATTCGAAAAGTATTTGTAGATACTTAAGTACTCTTTCAACATCTTAAATAGGATATTCAAAGTCGCCATTAGGTTTTTGAAATCAAAGGCTTAAAACTTAGTGCTTACCATATAATTTCCTGTTGGTTATTGTGGATATTTCAAGTTGGGAAACATGATCCTACAAGGTTGAGCTAAGAATAGATTTCTAGGATGCATTTCACAACGCAATGAAATGCTCAACTCCTCTAAATGTGTTAATGTATGAAATATATCGAATAAAATCATTGAGTATTGCTAAATATACGTGCACAACATTTCTCAAAATTATAATTCTCAGAATAAGCAACGGCAATGAGAAATATTCCTTCAAAATCAATGAAAGATTTAAATGCACCACTACTGATAAATACAATTGTATTGTCGAATTCTAGACAAAATATTTAATTAAGTTTCGGGTCGATAAGTAATAATAAATCAAAATATGTGGTCAGTAAAATTCCCAAAACATAACTTTTACACACAAAAAAATGTCAATCTATGTAAAAGTTTTTAAATAATATCAACTATGGGTTAAGAGCAGTTTTTAAAAAAAGGTACATGAAAAGCCTAATTAACCATATCCTTCAATGGAGATTTAAACCAACCAAAGAAGCCTTGCAATTTGCCAATTTTATACCATTTTCGGAAATGGAGATTTGGAGAACTGTCTTAGATTTATTTAGGGTGATTTTGCGGTGGTACCCGTAAATCAAAATTGGGAAACTCAATAAATGAACATGGTGCATAAAGGGCTGATGTAAGCTAAAACCAATCGCGTCCCACTAATATCACGACTGTACAAAACATTGTTTAATATCTATCTCAGATATCAATATCATCTTTTAGCCGACATTTAAAAAGTAGCGTAAATTGGGCGCGTAAAAGGCTATAAATATGCAACTAGATATGGCCAGACACAAACATATAAATGCTTCCGGCAAGCTTGTTAGCGGCGTTTTTCTCTAGGTAATGTACGGTATACGGCTTCAAATCAGACAGAAAGGAAGTAGCCCGATTTTTTTATAGTTAAAAGACAGATTGGGAAAGGGACAAGGATGAATATCTTAATTTGCGAAAAAGGCTGCTACTTTTGGCGACATATCGCTGCCACGTGAGGAAACACGGAAATTAATTTTAATTAAAATGTTTACAGTAGTTCCTCTTTGTTGTAGGTGCTCAATGTATATATCTTTATTGACACACTATTTCCCCCCAAATTTTGTTAAATCTGTTTTAGAATATTGAGGCCCAGTGGCTGGTTAATGGTGCTTCCTATTGCCATGCCGCAGGTTCTGGGATCAAGTCCCGGATTGGGCGAGGTTGAATCATTCTTTTATCTTTGAAGTGGGTCGATAAAATGAGAACCAAACATGCTTGGGAACTAAAAACTGGGGGTTTTGCTTGAGGTTGACCACCTAACCGGGACATATGCCTAGCACCCTAGTCTTTTGCCGCGTAAGCTGAAATGGTCATGGCAGGCCTTAAACAATTTAACGGTCTGTTGATTCGAGGAGTTTTTTTTTATTAGTTTAGTTTTATTTTACCTCAAAAGTAAAACGTATTGTTTTGAATGATAAAAATATATTCGCATCTGAAAATGCACAGGCATTGAACCCACGTGACTGGGTGGGTTTGTTAGACCTCTTTTCAGTGTGCGCATTCGCTATTTCCATCTCTGCCCCGGGCAATGTGATGGGTCCAAACAATCAACTAATTGGCTGGACCAACAAGTGCATTTGATATGCAGGACTTTGAACCGAAACAATTGGCGCGTCGATCGATCCCTGTCAACGGAATAGATTTGTGAGTCCACCAGCATGACATCCCGGCCATCGCTCATTCGCTAATCAATCGATATTCTAATGAATGCGCACACACGAACTTTTGTGCCAGCAATAGAAACAATGGGTTACGCGTGGCATTGTTCTTGTTCAGTTTACGATTGTTTGTGGGAAGTTTGTTTTAACTTAGTTAAAGGTAAACTTTTCTTGGCTTCGACTCTCAATCGTTGGGTGAATACTGCAACTAGGGAGATGCAATTCAGATGTAAAACTAAGATGCTTTTCCACTACAGTGTTTATGCATTTCAAATAGTAAACAGTGCGCGTGAACCGCGTAAAGCAGTTACTTAGTTGTAGGTAAAGTCGTACACCTAAAGTAATGGAATTTTTCATTGTAATTACTAATTGCATTTAATAGAGCCAAACCGTAGTTTAGTAGTTGTGAAACCAATCCTAATACAAAAATAAGCGGTTTAAATATAACCTTAAAGTGGTAATTGGTCTGGTGAATTGTGTGTATTTGCAGAAAAAAATTAGACAATTTTTCTGTTATAAATCCTTAAAACCACTAACCTTTATCTTTCTAATTTCACTACCAGTAAAATATTCAGCAGAACTCCAATTAACCGACCTCCAATTGTAACATTCTGCTCCATCCATTCAATCATCCGTACGCTCAACCTGTAAAAATGTTGACTTTTTAAGCTTTAAAGGTGTTTTTCTTTAAAAAATATTGTGTCTCATTTTAAAAATACCTACTACAAAATTTAAAATGTAACCTTATTTTGAATACAATCCGATTGTCCAAATTTTGATTTTGCCAATCTGTACTGGTCCGGGTCCCGCATAAATTAGGATAATTGGAATTCGATTATTTTTTATAATATGCAAGAGAAGCTTGTTATTTTAAAGGGTAAATGAAACTGTAATAAACAGTACTTCCTTACGTGTGACCTAATACCTATCCAAACTCACTTAGGTGGACGTCACAAGAGCGTCAGACATAGTCTTCTGTCCCACAAAAAAAAAAAAAAAAAAAAAAAAAAAAAAAACGCTCTCCGCTTAATTGGAATCGTCCATTATATCGAATCGTCTGGGGGGTGCCCTAATACACTGGGACAAATGAACTAAATTTTTCTTAAGTCCGCGAACCATAGTTCTCGAGAAAAAAAAACTGTTTTAACAATAATCTTGCATCGAAATCACTAAACAAAAAAAAACGAGCAACCATCTTTAGTGAGGGATGCATCATTAAAAATGAAAAGGGTTTAAAAACATTTAATATTTAAAATTAATTTTAAAGTTATTGGTTTTATGGAAATCTTGCAAAAAAAGTTGTGTTTCAAGTATAAAAAAATAATGCTAATTCGTATTGTGTTTATACATCTCCAAACAATTTTTGGCCAAAAGAAAGTCAAAAGTGAATCAGCTGTGTAAACCACCGGATTAACATGATTTCTTCACAGAATATGTGTTTCCATAGGATGAATTGATTAGCATAAAAAAACTGTGACATATGGGGTTTCTGAAAAATTTGATTCAGATGTGGACTTCAAAGTCACGACGACGGTCGAAATTTTGTTAAGGGGGTTCAGTATCCTAAAATCGCTGAAAAAATCAAAACAAAAATTATTGGCTTAAAATACTATTACAACCTTTATTAATAATGTCACAAAGTATCAAGACGATTGGAAAAATATTTTTGGATATTAAAAGCCATTTTAAAGTCATGGCTTCGTAAGGAAATGGGTTAACAATAAAAACTTTAAACGCGTTTTTCTTAGAACTTGAGTTTTTGAACTTCGATGTACCTTTTCTCAAAAACTATGCTATTTTTTCTCGTAATTTTTTTTTATTTGATGTAATACATAGTATCGATTAATCTGAGGTTATAATTTTAATAAAACTAAAGTGAAAAAAAAATTATGGGGGGGCTAAAAAGTGAAAAATTTCATGATTTTTTGGGAACTTTAAAACTTATTTTATTTAAAAAAATCTAACAGTTATTTACAAAAAACCTTTAACCTCAGATTAATATATAAGGTTGGTATAACACACACAGAAAATTTTAAGATGATCTGATCAGTAGTTATTGTGAAATGGTACATTGCAATTGGCCAATTTAACATTACCAATATACAACATACTGAACCCCCTTAAGTGCCATCTCAGGTTCAACGATTCAAAATTACGAGGCGTGCGTGTCTATGATAAATCTTCCGTTGGAGGCTGAAAATAGACAGTCGGAGACTTTCCAATAAATACAAAATACATTTTACCGGGTAAATTATGTGTATAAATGAGAATTCTTTCTCCAAAGCATTATTTTACAGTATCAAATTTCAGAATATAAACTTCTTTTTCTCTGTTTGTGTTTAGTTCCGAAATGGAGAATTCTAATAAAAATAATTCGAACACCGTATAAATTTTCTACTTTTCCGACGAATTTCGACTTTAAAGTAAATACGATCCGATTGTAATGCTCTCAATTATGGTGTTTTTGAAGCTCAGTATAATGGCAAAGGAGAAAGCTTTTTTCCATTAAAATAGGAAAATAATGATTTGGAAATAAGTCCAATTTTTAAAAGTAATCCTACTCAACATGAGTGAAACTGTAAGAAATAAATGGTATTAAAATTGTATGACATTATTCATTTATATTCCAGTGAATTCCACAACTAAATAATTTTAAATTTTTCTTTTCAGTTCCGATAAAATAAACATCACTGACATTCTAAACAGCTTCTTTGATAAAGGTTATGATAAAAGAGTTCGGCCAAATTATGGAGGTAAGTGGAATTTTTTTTCTCTCTTTGACTTGTTTACAATAATATTTTCCCTCTTGTTATTTGTGTCTCCCGTTATAACACATAAACGTTAGCTCAAAAACACTTAAAATTAAACAACTGTTTGGTCGATATTGGATTATATTTTTCTATTTTTTAATAACTGAGTTCAAACATTTATGGGTATAATCAAAGGAATCTCAAAAGTCTTACAATATGTGGTGATTTAAATCAAATGAAATTTAGTAAAACTTTTGCTTTTTGTATATATTTAAAAAATGGAAATAATAAAATGATAATATATTAGCTCAATTACTATGTATCTTAAAAGGAACAATATTTTTTATGACTTAAATGAAACGAAAAAATAATTATCTGTACTTGTGTTTAATCCATGCTATAGTTAAAAAAAACTATTATTGGTACAAATATATATTTGAAAAGGTGCGAGTCTTTCATTTAAAAGGCAATCATAAACTTCGATAAACACAAATAATCCAAAAATATGGGGGAAAAACAAGTAAAAACAATCTAAAAATTTCATCAAAGTGTAAGCTATTTTTTATGCTTAGAAATCTAAGTAAAAAAAATCGCCGAAAAAAAGTTAAGTCATCAATAGTTGTCCGAATCTGTATTTAATTCTGCACTATAAAGATTTTAAAAAGTCCTAGATCTCGTTTTTTGCACAATTTTTCCTTTTTTACTTCTTAATTCTAATACGTCTACTTATCGTTGCAGTCGATGGGTTTCAGATATAAACCGGAAATATCTCAAACCTCAAAACTCGGGCTTAAAAATATATATTAAACTTGTTCGGTCAATAAGCGTTTCATATGTTATATTTACCGTCAAAAACTACTGGAGTGTACTTTCAGGGAACCCAATCAAAAGTTCGCGATATCCAATTCAGAAAAAACTTTTTATTTGCTGAAGTTTAGCTAGGATATAGAAACTGGACCATTAAATTTGTGAGGTCACGATATTCTAAGTTCACTAAAGTGAATTTTGATTATTTAAACATTAGAACATATTTTTTTAATAAAATTAAATGATTGAGATTTAAAAAAAAAGCCTTCTTACTTATTTGCTGATAAAGTTTTTATATTCATTCTTTTTAACAATAAATAAATTAAAAAAAACGTGTTTTAGAAGCATTGCATACTTGCTCCAGAGTTTTAATATAAAGCATTTTTGACAAAACCCAATTAAATTGATTCGAGTTCATTTATGAGACCTATCCCACAGCTGCAGAAAATATCGTATTTGGTCTTTCTTTAAAAAATATTTTAAACATTTTAAAGCAGATTTTAATTCTTTATTTTTAAAAAAAAATATTAAAAGGGATAAAGCACATTTTTTTTACTTACATTAAGTTTCATGCAAGAAGATTTTCTTGGGCATTGAAGCGTTCTTTTCAATTTCTCGAATTGTATGAAGAGTGTTTTCTGAGGTTTATAAATCGTTGAGGGAACACTTGATATAGAGCTTTCAATTCCATAAATTCTCTTTTAGAGTTCGATGGTTCCCCTGAAATATATGTAGTACGTTTTATTCAGATGACAATACCCTTTTTAACGTTATCACACTTTCAAACTTACTTGGTCCATACAACAATTTCTAAAATATTTTTCAATAAATATTTTATTATGCTTAAATTATATATTCTTTAATGTCTCTCCTGCGCATTGAAGAAGAAAATGTTCTACATATTATTAGTTTTTTTTTAATAAAACTGATTTTAGCTATTAAATAGAAGATTTTTTTGCCTTTTTTAAATATTGCGTTTTAAAGATCATTTTTTCTCCTCTGCAATTTTTTTTTAAAAAAAATTCAGTTTCAATGTAAACAAATTATATCAATTAGCATATTTTTAGTGCAGAATTAATGAATATTGTACAGCTGCGGAAATAAAAATAAAATACCACTAGTGATTATTTCAGCCATTAGTCACCCCAATAGAATCGGACCTTTTTGAGATTGTGGACAATTAACGTTCTGAGTTAAATGCACAACACAATTTGCATAAGGGGCCGTCTTCATATTAAATATGTTACGAACTTTGAAATTTCCAATAGCAACACCCAATTTTAATAACTTAGAAATGTTAAGCACTCTTGAAAACCCTTAAATCTGTTTTTGTTACTTTTGGATGAATATTTGACGAGTTATTCAATCGAATCACTTGTGGACCTTTTGGGGATCATCTCTAAAATGACAAGCGCAGTCTAGTCCTTCCTTTTGCAAGGCCGTCTTTATTTATCAATAATGTTATACACAGTCCCCTAAAGGGTAATTAAAAAGTATTTTGTGATTCAGCAAATTATGAATAAAAATTTTAAAATTTGGGATTTCGCTTAAACTTCCTGTCTAAAATTTTGCAAGGCCGTCTTTATTTATCAATTACACATAATGTTATACACAGTCCCCTAAAGGGTAATTAAAAAGTATTTTGTGATTTACAAATTATGAATAAAAATAAAATTTGGGATTTCGCTTAAAACTTCCTGTCTAAAATGCATTTTCTGTAAAAATATGAGGGGGTTTCTATTCATATTTTTTTAAAAAATTATTATAATAATTATTAAAAAATATAAAAATTGTTTTTAAATACCCCAATATTGAATGCATTTTGTTTGGGTTATTATAATTTCTGTTCATTAAAAAATTCGTTTCATTATCATAATTATTTATAGATTGGGATAATTTTTTATGTGCAACTCATTTAACATTATGGGACCTAAACTTTGCAAGTCTCTAACTCCCGTAATAATGCTTAAAAACTAACAAAATTTGGCATTTCGTATTAACATAGGTCATAGATTTGAAATATGGACTCAAAAAGGGGTGTTACTATTGGAAATTTTAAAGTTAGTAACATTTTTAATATGAAGATAACCCCTTATGCAAAATTTGTGTCATGCAATTAACTCAGAATGTTAATTGTTTACAATTTCAAAAAGGTCCGATTCTATAGGGTGACTAACGGCAGAAATAATCACTAGTGGTACTTTTTTTATTTCTGCAAGATATCTATTAAACATAGTCTTATACGAAACAAAATACAAAAATGACAATATTAGATAATATGGCACCGTACGCACAAAAAAAGGTGTGGCTTCTCCTATGTTTTCTCAATTTGAGAACCAAACCTTTTCCAAGAACTGTGAAATTTGTTAATGGGAAAAAATAAAAACCTCACATATTTTAGTTTTTGATGATTCACGTAGACAAAGAAAATTTATTTTCAATAAACTTATGAATCAAATATTTTAAAAGGAGTATAACATTTTCAGACACATAATAATATTATTCATTATAAAAAAAAATTATGAAGTGAGAATCAGGACATATTTATGATAATCAGAATAGATTGTTAACAACCCGAATGAGAAAATAACTAAAAAGTTAAACTTGTATAATAATTTCGTTGAAAACACCTTTACTTAATTATTGTTTTTAGTTTTAACGACACACGTTGCTAAAGCCTATAGTTTTCATTTGAGGATGCAGTAGAAATGTACAAACGTAAAATACGATAAACATCGAGCATGATACATTTTACTAGGAAATGCATACACAGAACCTTTTGGAAACTCGCCATGCTATTTGGTATAAGTTTGATCTGCAATAAGGCATTGAAGAAAAACTTAGGTAAATCTGCTGAAATAAGCTGGGAGTTAACACTTAATAGGTATTTTTTCACAATTTTCTGACATTTTGATTTTTTTTCTGAAAACGACTTGGGTGCAAATGTTCTTTCATCAATTGGCGAGAATGAAAGTCTAAAGTGCAAGTGCATTAAACAATCCACCCGTAACGATAGGTATAACCTATTAAGTAAATGTATCACATTTTTTTTGTTTATGTTTACATTGGTTTCCTAAGTAATTTTGGTTATGGTACTGAAGAATCCGTAGATATTGTCGACTCCGAAAAATAATTTTAAGTAGTCTGTTCTATGCATCTAGATGTGCCACATTTTGGTGAAGTATATCCCCAAAACGTCGAATCTGTTTCTATTATTAGAGAAATATGTTCTTCCTTAATTTTTATTATTAGTATTTACTTTCCATTTTTTTTTATATAGAAAGAATTCTCAAGTAATTAATGGACGTCCCCTAAGAAACTTCACGCAGCTGCGCTTTCCGTAATGCATGTGAACGTTTCAAGGACTTGCGCGGATAATATAAACAAACCCTTACGGGGCCCCCTTTCCATTCATCACTCCTCAGTTCACACTTACAGGCATTCCTGACTATGTTCTAATAGCGCGATTACACGTCGTCAACTTCGGCTTCAACTTCGGCTTCAACTTGACCTTGAACTGGTTCAAGGTAAAAGTATTACAAGTACCGTCAGTGCGGGTAACTTTGGCCAAAATCATAGGTTTTTTTACAAAAGAAGAAAAATTTAACTACAAAAACGATTTAAACACAAAAAAATCATTATGCATTTTAAGTATTGTACTTTTAGGAATAATTTTCGAACATTTTTGTTGAATTTTATAAATTAATAAAAAATTGGCATTGCTTTAAAAAATTAGGACACTGTTAAGAGCCGGGCGGGTAACTTTGGCCACCCATAAAATACATAAGAAACATACTTTTTAACATCATTAAAGCCTGTGTTACCGAATTAAATAGCAATATTAAAACGTTTAAACCAAAAATATAACAAAGTTATAAGACATTATAGTTATTAAAAATGGTATATAACTTAACATTTACATTGCAGTGCATCGTGGAATGGCATTACACGATGAATACTAGTATTCCTTGTCGCTTAAAAGAAAAATAAACTTCTATTTTAATAAGGAAAAAGAACTTTTTTGAAGCAAGATTTAATAACAAATATTTTTATAAAAAGCAAACGATTTTATTATGAAACTGAAAAGAAATAATCTATTCATAATTAGGAATCTGAAATGTTTACCTTTCGACATTTGCGATTTTGAGTGGTATACGTTTTTTGCATTATATCTTTATCTTTTTAATGTTTAAAAGTGTGAGATTTTTTTTAAATATCTAAAAAATGAGTAATCATAAAAGTAAGAATTTTTCAAAAGTAGTTAAACAGAATTCTCTTTTACATAATTTTTTTAAAGTGCAAAGTTCCATAAAGAAATATTTACATCTATGGCCAAAGTTACCCGCATTCATCGGCAAAAGCTTCCCAATTACAAATATTTTAGTATAGCATAAAAAGTTTTCAACTTAGAATCAAACAAACGGTGTAATATTCTTCCCCATAAATAAAAGAATCGAATAGAGTGTTTTATTTAAATATTTTCAGTGTTCTTTTAAGTGTTCCAGACAAAAGTTGGAAGAGATAGATTTTTGTAATTTTATGCTCGTAAGAATGAAAACAGCATTTGAAGTATTGCCAGATTTAGAATTAGAACTTTTTTTATATGAAATGAAAGGCGATGTTTCCACCTTTTCCAAAAATGTAAAACAATTGAAGATTAGATCATTTTATGAAGAGAAATTAAGAAACAAATCTTTTTCCGACGCGTGGCCAAAGTTACCCTCCGTGGCCAAAGTTACCCGCTTTGATGGTAGATCTTCTACACTCAGTTGAAGCTGTTGTTCAAGGTAACGAACCCATCTTTTTTCGGTTTTTCTTCTCGACTTCAAAGGAAAGGTTGCCATAAGGAAAATAGCAAACATCTTGGCGTGTTATCTCTTTGTTAAGAGATCCTTCGAAAAAGTATGTAAAACATCAAATTGAATTGTATGAGTTTTTCTTAATTTTTTTTATTTAAAGCAGGGCGCATTCATTATTTTGAAAATAAAATTCAATCACATATATGAATGAAATTAAAAATTTGACACTGTAAAATATGTTGATGATAAAATGTTTCTATGTTAATTAGAGTATTCAAACTCTTATTTATATATTACCCGTGATCTAAACAATTAATTTTTAAACAAGAATTTGTATTAAAATACTGAAACCTGGTTGGAGTTATTAGCTTAATCAGTTATTTTAATACAAATAATTTCGAAATTTTTGGCGAACAATACCGAAAACTATTTTTTATTTGACCAGATTTCAATCAGTAATACTCCGGCATTAAAAGATTTAAATATAAGTACGAAAAAGAACAGTCATCAAAAAAACAATAATAATCCCGAAAAAAATGCACTTTCCCATACACTTTAAAACAACAACAAAATTCCCGGTAAAATATTAATAATGGGCAGGGACTGGCAGCAGAGATTCCAGTCATGCCCCGTTAAAAAACAGTCATGTCCCGTTTTCTTTTTTTTTTAAATTTTTTTAAACAGTCATGTCCCTTAAAGATGGTACAAATAGTTAAAAACTGCACAAATACTGCTACCGGAGAACCTTCGTCCAACTTTACACGGATCTTCTTGCCAAATAATTATTTTCTCGCAAAATTGTCTATGCATTACATGAAAAAAAACAAGATATACTTTCGTACACACAAATGTAATGCTGTAACAAGCAGCAATCAAAATTTATTCATCCATATCTCAGCTGATATTCACAAACACTGAATAAAATCGCCGCGTTATACAATCACTCGCCAACTTCACGCCAACAAAGGTCGAATGGTTGAAGGGCAAATTGTACAAGCCGGAGTTGAAAACAGAGTTGACAACGGAGTTGACGATGTGTAACTGCTGTATAAGGGGTTATCGCATTACAATCTTGGTATTTTCTGTATACAAATATTTTTATAGACATTCTGAAAATTTTCTTTAAACAATCAAACTATGCAATTCGGTGGCAAAAAGTAACAATAATTTTACATACTTCAGTTTGCCATTATTTTACACATATTTTTTATCCTGTACCCCCCCTCAAGGAATTCAAAAGGTTTTCAGCTCACCCTTATGTACACGACATAACTAAATTTAAACAACATAATAAACTAGTTAAAAAATTGAAATGTTACATACAAACTAGTGACATAATAAACTAGTTAAAAATTGAAATGTTAATGAGAACCTAATGTAAGGAACTATTCTTAAATACAAAGTATAATCACATTGTTTACTTGATCGAAAAGTAATAGCTATATTTACGTAATACGGTACTTCTTGATGTTCATCCCACTCCAATACATGTATCATCTTCAATCCAGACGTACGCATACATGCCTTCACAACTTAATTTTCAAGATTTTCTTAATACTAACGTGTGTATATTATAAACGAGATTTTTTTTTAAAAATTAACGATACTGAGGTAACTGGGGAAAATATCAGTCGTTTATTCGTATTAAAAAGGACATAGTACTAGGGCATTGGAAGTTTTGTGTTTTGCAGTTTTAAATTTTTAAGAAATTATGCGTGAAACATTTTAGAATAGACTATTATTTATTAAAACTGACAAATCTTGTTTGTTCATTCATAGCAACAAATGTTAAAAATTAAGTTTCAAACTTATCAAACACTTTTTAATATATAATTGTTTGGGAAAATATGTTTATATTAACAATACCTGTGCAGGATTTTAAAGAGGATACATAAAACGAAACCCCTGATATTCACCCTCACTTTTTACGGTTTTCCCATTTCTTACATTTTTTTTCCAAAACACATTTTTTCACACCAATAACGGGTTTCTTTCCAGTTCATAAATTTTCAATTCGCTAATTCCCGCATCGACTCCTTTTTACGTATACCAGCTTTTAGCACTAATTTCCGCTTAGCAAATACACGTTAATTTATTTTGAGTTTCTAATTTAATTATCTTATAAAAGTATCAGAAAATATGCTATTTTTAGTGTGAACCTTTTTAAAAGGTTTATTATTTTTTTATGTGCTAAATCATATTCCCGGTATTTTGTAAATAAAATCATTCCATCAAATACCAGTTGAAGCTTAAGATTTTTTGAATGAAAATTGACATATTTTTTTGTATACACTTTTCATTTTTTTAAGAGTGCTTGGTTTTTCTAAAGTGCCTGAAGTCAACAGAAAACTTATATGAATGTATCACTATTTGTAATATTTTGGGAGAAAATTTAATTCGCAAGTTTATTTTAAGGTATTTCTCTTCGAATTAGATATGAGTGTTTATTAATGCCAAAACAAACTTATTTGATTAAAGGTTTTTTTTTTACCCTTTTACTATTTTTCTTTCCTAAAGCAACTCTTTGATTGCGCTCATAGCGCTCTTTATTACATACACATTCATATATTTGCATTTCAGATATTAAAAATTCTTTTAAATTAAATTATTATTTTGACAAATCAGTTAAGTAAATAAATGAAAGGTTTAAGAAAAAGCACTTGCATTTATGAAAGAATAAATAATTGATTTTTATGGCAATCTCTTATATATAATTTTTTCTAAAGAATTTTAGAAAACCGTACTCAGAAAAACTTTTTACTGTTTTATTGAATGCTGATTCAAACTTCCACATATTATTGCACCAACTAAAAGGTAACTTGAGTCCATATACTTTTCAAGCAAAAAACTTCTGATTGAATACGCTTTTTAAATATGTGCTGGCCTTTTCAATCAATTTCAAATATAGAAAAAAATCAATAACAAAACATTTACTAGAGTTTAATGCTTGAGCTAAGGTCTCGCATTCGACGTTTCAATATTACTAATCCTGCTTTAAGAAGATTTTGATACATTGTGTTTTCACAAACATTTGTAAACATTTGCTTTCCAAAATACAGCAATTCGAAAACCACACTGAGACCAAATGTCGCTAAACCGAAAAAATATTTTAATTGATTTCTATTGAATCTCAAATTATCGAGTCCAATGAATAATTGTCAAAACAAAGCAGTCATGAAATGGACAATTGTCATGTAATCGGATTAGTGGCATAATCTGTGTCGGAAAGGCGGGAAATCTTTGAGGCCACCTGTAGAATGGAAGCATCGATTTTTGTGGCAGTTTACGCGTGGATCTAAAAATAGCTCCGCCATCTCCTCGCTATTCATAGTGCTACACTGTTGCACTCCCGCTTCCGCGTGTATTGGCACGCCACGAAACAGATTTCAGGGTTCTTTCTGAGCATTATTTACTTAAGATGCATCGGGAAAAACATGCACGATAGGCTTGCAGAGAATGTACAAATGGCTTTTGATAATATTTAGAAATTTAAGTGGTCTTCAGATTGCATGGTGTTAAGTAAAATGCGTTACTTGAAGAACCCCGATTAAAAAATAACCAAACAATTCAATTTCAAAAAAGCTATATGTTACTGTTTAAAAATGGCTCTTTCTAAGAATTGGAATTTTAAATAGTCTTCAAATTGCATTGTTTAAGGTAAAGTACATTACTTGAAGTACCCCGAATTTTAGAAAAATAAGTAATTTAGTTGCAAAAAATTTTACACTACAAGTGCTACATACTTCGTTGCACTCGTTTTCTGCTTGTATGGACCGTTATCGAAAGACTAGAGTTTCGAGATTTTAGGTTCACTTTTTTCTTAAAATGAAGAATGAAGAATGAATGAATCATAAAGAACATTTGGAGAGCTTGCATGCGTTAACAGATATGCATACAATGACTTTACAAATGTTTTTGTTAAATATTCTATAAAAATTTAGATTTCAACTGTAAAGATATTTTATTATTGAGAAAAATATATTACTTGAAGTAATCGGATTTTAGAACAATCGTCATAAAAGCATTTAAAGTAGTGTGAGCAGCTGTGTTATGTAGGAGCCAGTCCCGATTGGGATTTGGTGATTTATGTTTTCAAGCAGAGAAAATACTAGAATTCGGTAAATAATCCTGTATAACTTGAATATAGCTTGGCAGCAGCTCAAGTAGCTAATGAACGGACCAAACCACAGCTGTTCCTAACTTGTTTTGCCAAAAATAGTGTTAAAACCAAGTGTTTATAACCTAATATTATTCGCTCTTAGTTCGTAATTTTAAAAATAAGCAATTTGTTACATGTGAAGTTATATTTTTTATATAAAATAGAATGTTGCGATCTATTTTTTTTTGTATTTCAGATAATTTAAGGGTCTAAATATGTGTCAATTTCACCATCTTAATGTCAGAAATTGTATCGAATGATGATCCATACAAAACGGTGTTGAAACTGCTAATAAATTTCATATTTATGCGAGATGATTGTAACAATCATATATGTGGTACAAATATCGATACATTTTACATTCAAAACAAGAACAAGCAATGGAGTTCAATTTCACATGAGACCCTCAGGTTATAAAAGAACTTTCAAACCAAAAAGTATATTATATAATGCGTTTGTGCATATTGTATAAATTATATAAAGAACATATTGAAGACACTTCTTTTGTCGAATCATCAGAAAATCATGTAACGTAAAAAATCAAAATAAAGTGATAAATTTGAGTCGAACAAAATTGCGGACCCAATTATTCGCCAAGGACTTTAACCGGCTTCCACTCATTCCTTGATCAAAGCAATTTCATCTTCAAACTAAGATTTTGATCCTAGAACCTAAAACTCCTTATTTCAGTTCCCCAAAATCCCATTACTCTACTAACTTGATCTCAGCTAATTTGGTCTATGAAATAGCGATCACAGATAAGTCGATACCGTTAACTGGATGTTGAGCGCGAGATTTCAAACAAATTATTTTATTTTTTCCAGCGACCTTCCCAAACTTTCAAAGTTTAAAAAATCTTTTAAAAAAAACTATAATCTACTAAATATATCTTCTAAAAAAGAGTATATACAATGTTATATTTGATGAAAGATATTTTTTGGTTGTTACAGTAAAAAAAAATTATCCTAGCTAGGTAACTATGTTGCAAAATCTTTCCTAATTAAGACTTTATAATCTTCTTACGCATCGCTCTCAAGCTAACCTTGGCGTATTTAGTTTATAAGAGTATCAATAATCCAATCTGCATGAATCATGATGTAGTTCTACTTCTGAAAGTCAGGCTGAAACGGATTTCAATTTAATGTACGCAAAATTTTTCCATGCAGTTAAACACATTAACTTTGGCACAGATACAAGCATTCATTTGATCTTTTTTTTGAAGTTAACCGTGAGGAAAGTTCGGGGTTCGAATCCCGACATGGGCATGGATATTTGTGTTGTGTGTTTGTATTTTTTCTGAGTACACTGTGGCATACTGCGCAGGTGTTGACCTATTTAATAGATTACGAGATCAACCACGGCCTAATCAACTACTAAGGCCGAATAAGCTTTCCCAAACAAGCTCGGAGACGGAAATTTTGACGTCATAGTTCCGAGTAACGTTGTTCCGGAGATGAAGAGAACCTGTCTCGAAACCTGTTTGAACCACTCGTTCACGGCTGACCACATTTTAGGATTCCTAATGCGTCCGAACTAGTTTCTCGATCTCCGGCACTGGGAACAGTGACGTCAAAATTTCCGTCTACGCTCATGTTTGGATGAACTTCTCTGGCCTTGTTGTTGAAGTTGGCCGTGGATGAACTTGGTCCAACTTTGCGAAATCTAAACCGGGGGATAAAAGTTGATAATCTAGATGCTTTGAGTATTGCGTATAATTAATGTGCGTGCCCTTTAGTTACCGCGTTAACGATTCACACTATATCGTTCCGCTACAAACGACAAGCTACCTTGAAGTTGCTCCAACAACAATTCTAGTTCCTATGCGATGACTTTGAACTATCAAACGAATGTTGTGGTAAGGATTTCTACATTCACATTTTACTTCATTTTCGCAAAGATGCAGCCGAACGGGTGAAAATAAAATAAATACTATTTTATCTCTAGCCTATCTACCACTGCTTAAAAGAATTAGGGGAATGTATGGTTTGAACCCTTTCACTCCCAATGATTTCATTTGGAATCACCAGCTTGCGATTTTTTCCCTCACTAAGTTGAGCTCGCATTTATTTATCATTAGATGGAAGAATCACGCATTTTAAAGAATTAAATAATGTTTGTTTCTATGAAAAACATGGTAAAATAAAATTCACTAGTACAGTTTAGTTTTTTATTCTGTAGCTGTAAAAAATATGCAAAATGTCCTTTTTTTTATTTTTTTGTATAGTTTTCAAACAAAAACAATGTAAATTAAACATGAATTTTAAAAATTTAATGCTGATTTTATCGTCGAAAAGTTAATCTCTGTAACAAATCTGGCAAGGCTAAGTGTAAAATGCACCGCCTTCACAAAATCCTTCGATGCTGTAACACTTTTTTTTATTAGAAACACATTGCTCAATACGGAATCAAAAACAATTTTCTAGCAAGTACATTTTGATAAAAGCAGCATATTCTCTGTAAATAAATCTTTAAGACTAAATTTTAATCGAATTTCTCTTGAAATCCAATTACCATTCCACATCGTAGAGAGAAACCAATTTTCTACTCTTGAAGTTATTTCTGAAAATTGGATTTAGGAAAATGAAGTAGTAGTGGGGGAATAATATGTGTGAGCGGCAAGAATGAAAAGTATCAGATGTTGATTTTCAACTTTCTGTGAGTCAAGAAGTCTGCTTGGAATTTTTCTTCGCATCGAGCTATAGTCTACTATATCCTAGTTTGCTGCATTACCTCGAAAATAAAGTTTTGAACGAGGTGGTCTAACGTACACTCTTAAAACGAACGAGTAATTTTAACTCAGTCTGGGTTAATTTTCACTACTTTCGATGCACTTTCCCTATAAGAGTGGATTTCACTCTTTTGTTCTGGTAAACCTCCAACAATCTTAACAACAAACGAGCGATTTTAAGGCGATTAGGAGCGATTTAAGGCGATTACGAGCGATTTAGGAGTTAGTTTTCACTCCTTTTCAGTGTCGAAAATGCACTTCTCCTATAGAGTGGTTTTCACTCTTTTGTTTTAAGAGTGTAGTGGCTTAACATTTCGCTCGAAATACTAGTTTGCTTTAAATGACTTATTGATACCTTTCAACAAAATTTCAATTAATAGCTAAATTTCATATTTGACACGTATATTTCATAAATAGTCGGTATTCAATAACTATTCAAGATATAGTTGAAATACTATAGCATTTATCTAGGCATTATTTTAGTTTACGAGTTATCTAGATTGTTTATTTAATATGCCAGTTACACAAGTATTCAAATACTACTCCAGATTGCTATTCCACAATTATTGCGAGTGGCAAATTAATCAAAATTGTTACGGACAAACTTTGACTGGCATATGGCCTATGCTAGTCGTCATTGTTTTGTGTTAAGCATAAATGCTATATAATATTTATCTGGTACTGAAACGAAATTATTTGTTATTAAGCTATAAAGAGTGTTTTAATTTTATATTGATGATTAAATTCTATGTGAGCAAGAAAATAATACCAAAAGTGTTTTTACACATTTTTTTATGTGGACTAAGATTAAATAAAACAATGTTACCATAAAAACAATAAGGACCTTTTTCAATAAAAATAGACGACATTTGGCATGAAACAAACGTTAAAGTAACTTTAATTAAAATGCAAAGAGCAAATTATCATTTAATGACAATAAAAACGTTTATAAAGAGTAGTAAAAATGTCGCAATATTTACTGACTTGCATAGTGTTGTGGTGTGATAAAGTACATGGTTTACAAGAAGAAATAAATTGACAATATATATTATAACAATGCTCCATATTTTCTTAAAGGCTTAAAATATTTTCTTTTTACCTCTAAATACAGAGTATTTTATCAGTACTCTAGTAAAAACCAAGGGGCCTTTTCAGTCATTTTCTCCATCTGGTTTGGTCAGTTGTTATGGTATGTCATTGATCGACTTTCATCGTCTTTAAAAGTTCCTCAATACAATCACAAGGGGTTTTCTTTTTGCTTAGATTTCTTTCTTATGGGCCAGTTTTCTATTTGTGACCCATTATAGATGTGGTTCCGGTTATACAATTGGTTACGGTATAAGCACTTATTTGCTGTAAATGATTATAATGTATCTAGTTTGTAAAAATTGCCACAAAAAACAAAACAGCCAATAGAATAGCAGCTCAGATCACGTAAGCTTTTTAAACCAATGAGCTGTTTCCACACTTTTTCATAGGAACCGAAACAACCAATGAAATCACAGTTTAGAGAGCGTGACGTCATAAGAAATATTCTCATTCCTAAAACCATGTCCTTGCTTGTTTTTATATTTTTTTAAATAAAAGCATAGCGGCATTTTGACAAATAACATGAGCTGGAAAATTAAGCGTATTTAAACTTAATTAAATTTAAATTAAAAATGCTACCTCAAAAGTGCACTTTAATTTACTTTAAAGCAATTAACTTTGTAGCCCCATACGCAGAATAAACTCTTAATTTAAATGTTGCAACATTGTCTTAAAGAGAAAATCCAATAAAACAGATACTATCTATTTTATATAAGAACTTATAAACTCTGTCACTTTTAAGCCTTCCTAAATAAATAAATTAAAAATAACGGCTTAAAAAAAGCCGCTAGAGCTTCTTGAATCATGTATTTTTAAGGCTTCCCACGAAGAAGTTACATTATATCATTTATGGCTTTCTAAATTAAAGCACTTCAAAATTAATAATTTTAAAAAAAATATTATATTCAGCTCCCATCTTCCCTTTTTGTTAGGTCCAGAAAAAATTTAAAGAAGTGTTTCAAAAAATATAAAAAACGAGTTTCTCATTTATTAGGGGGTATTTTTACACGTATTCAAACTTTTTAAGCGTGCCATAAATTCAATAAAAATTGCTAAATATAAAACAAGTTCTTCAGCGAGATTTAAAAATAAATTTGTTTTTAGAAACGCTATTTTTAAAACAGTTATTTTATAAGTGAAGCACAGTTTGCTAGCAAGTTGTCAATTCTTAAGGTTTCCAAAGAGTTATCAATACTTAATTCTGAAACAAAATTTACCAGCATAAGTAGTCGATTCTTAAGGCTTCAAAAGGGTAATTAATACTTAATTAAAAGTTGGTTCAAATGTTGATTGGGACTTAAAAATAGACATGTGAAAAGGACTATCAACTTGCTGGGTCTTTGGCACGTTGTTGGCCGCCTTTTTATGAGTGTGTTAAGTTGAATTATCGTCACACTAGAGAGCTACATGATGCTTCGCAATAAGTCTAGTGACGAACCAACAGCTGAGTCGGCACACAACGTAACCTTTCAGGAGCAACATCGTACACATCGTCGGGAGTTTGAAGCATATACTTGAATTATTTTTCATACTTTTTGGTCCATTTATTGGTCGACAGTTACTTTTGCAATGTCCAGGTGCGAACCTAGCTAGAACCTTCCGCATTTTTGGCCTTACCGACTGGGCTCCCTAGCTCTTTGTTTCTGACTGAAGTGATACACAGATTCACTTTACTTCATATTCAATTATTTTCATTGCATTGTTGATGGTGTAACCTTCATTGTGGGAGACCTTAAATGTTATTTTCTTACATTCGACAAAACTGAATGCGATCATTTTGACCGGTAAATGCGTTTTTTGGAAATTCAAAAAACCCGTTGTTTGTTAGCAAGTTTTGCAAAATCATGCAACCTCCCCATTAAAATGTGCACGTTTTTCGAAATAAAGTGTTAATATACTTTTAGAATAGAATATTATTTCTTCTGCTCCAGGGGAAGGAGTGAAAAGTGTAATGTTCTCTTTGCCACTTATCTTTAGTGAAAACAATTTGTTTTAATGTACTGAAAAACTCGCATTTCGGGAAAATAAAAATGCTTAGCATTAAAGTATTTTTTGGGGCAAAAATGGTACCATTATTCTTACTGATCGGTATTATATATTTCACCGCTTTGGAATTATTTTGTTTAAATGTGTATTCCACACATAAACAGGGGCTATTAAAGAGGGAAATTTATCATCAATGCTTATATTTATAACTAGAGGTATTCCTGTTGGTATTCTTTTTACCTTGATTTATTTGCAAATTCTGACAGTATTTTCATAGTTAACGTTTTTATTATGCTGTGGTAATAGATAATGGAAAATTTTACTTTCAAGCCATCTTTTTTTAATAAATATTTATTTCCTAGAAGCACAATCTAACTGACGACAAGGACGAAAAGGTAGCTTTAAGATACAATTAATACATACGATTACATTAGGATTTAATGAAAATAGGTTGTAATGCTTTTTTCAAACGTCAAAACGATACATATTTTTTTTTATCGATGTAAAAATTTGTAATCTGTTCTGTAGCATATTATATTTTATACGCCAAATTAAATAATTCGCCAGTGCAGTATATTTGCCATTTGGAAATAATTGTTTTCGAAAACATTGTTTATGGATTATGAAAAAAATGTATTTGGATGAAAACTTTATGCAGAAATTTGGAGAGATGGAACATTGTAAACAGAACAAAGGGAAAAAGTCATTTTTTTATTGAAAAATATGAAACAGAGTGCAGATAATCTATGCATATTTTTTTGGTTTAGTCAAAAGAAGCTGACTTATATTCAATACATCCGGAGAAATGCGGATTTGAAAATAATATTTTTCCATTGAATTAACACAGTGGCCCTTTGGTTTTGATACCCGCTGTTATTCGTTCTCATTCTCCCTTAACTTACATTTTCCTATAAATTGTACTTACAAAGGCCAGAAAAGCCCTAACTAGTTTTAAGATTTAATTAAAAAAAATATAGACTTTAACAGTATGAGTCAATCAGTACACTAGTGTTCACATTGTTTTTAACATTGTGTATACAATTTAATTTGCAATTATCAATCGCACTTGAATTTAAATAACACAGCAATAAAATCTATAAACAAAAAACTTTTTTTTTCAAGAACTTTAGTCATATAAAAATAAGTTAATGAAAATTAATTCAATTAATTAAAATGAAATATTTAGGACTTGAAATATGCTAGCAATTCAAATTAAATTAAATTATTATTTTCTAGCCAATGGTAGACTCCTAAAGCAACCCCAAAAGATGCGAATTCTTGTAGAATAAATAAAGAGGAAGTCATTTTAAATTCGTTTGAATTTGCTTTATATATATCTGATAATATTTTCTAGAAACGTTATTTTTGTCATGTAAAAACGAAATAGAATTTTTCAGTTCGTTCATTATTTAGTTATTTTTATTACTTATTACAAAGTGCCAGACATTTTATAGTTAATGTAAAAATTTATATTCAAATAAATTATTTTATTATTTAAATAAGTCGGTTGAATGACTTTTAAAGCAATAAATATTTTTTGTATTGCTCCTCTGTTATTAAAAAAATATGGTAGGAAATATCTTCTAAAGAAATAAATGTTCTCTCTGTTTTACAGTAACCGGATACTTCTATTCAGAAAACAACTTTTAGAGGATTAGTAACCTTGTACGTTCTATTAAGAGCTTACAAGAGAGACATTTTAGAGCAACAAAGAAAATATTATCACCGTTAAAAAAAAAAAAAGATCACGAAGAGCTTAAAAATCCGAAAGCTTTTTTGTGCTTACATATTTTTGCGAAATTCTAAATTAGTCTGATACAAAGAGTTTTTACTTTATTTATTAAGAATTATAAAGACTTAAAAGATTAGAAATTTGTTTTTTTATAATGATAAACTCTATTATTTTAATTGATGACAAATTTGAGACAACGTAAATTGAATGTTTAAAAAATGAATAGTTTTGATTTAAAGGCTGAAAACTAAAGACCACTTTAATAAAATGTTTGAAATACGACCTGTTGTGATTTAAGGGCGTAAAACTGAATCTTCACATTTACGGATTATGTTTTCTATTAGGCGTGACGGTTTTTATTTTATCTTGGTTTATTTATTTAAAATTTTTGCAACGAGAAACAAAAATGAGCATATTAAAGAAATGGGAACTAATTTTATTCGCTCCAAAATACGTAGAATCAAAAACAGGCCGACCCTTTTTGTTATGCACTGGTTTGTATGGTTACGCAGTTATGGTTTAGTATTTTATAAATAACCTAAACGTTATTTAAAAAAAAAAACTTGTATAATGATGTAATAGTAAACGAATTAGCTACGCAAGTAAATACTGCGAAAACGGAATGTGTTTATTTGATTCTTAATAATAACATTGCATAATTTTAAATGTTAATTCTAAAAGAAAATTTAGTTGTCTAATTTTCAAATCATAGCCTTAAAAACTACTTATCGTTTACAAGCAAAGTACATGCATAACGCTAATAATTTTCGGTTTTTTTTTAACATTAATTATAATTTTGCAAAAAAGAAATGTGTGTTTTCTATCTGGACTTTTCACTAGGTTAATACTGTAACCTTAAATGCGATAGTTGAAGTTATACCATTTATACCAACTTGAAGATGCTTTATATCACCCTGAGATTCCAGCAAATTCCCAGACACAAATTCTTCCTATAAACATATCTTTAAATTTTGAAAGAGTTATTAAAATTTTTTAGTTTAATTACTTAGAGGCAGGTCGATTTTATGAAATTTGTGGTTTTAAGCTGTAAAATTGAACATTTTTTTAAGTGACCAAAACCGTACTGAGCATCGTACAACCTCATTTTTATTAAATAAAAAAATAGCTTATACATTTGATTAAAGATGGAAGTGACTTTCAGATTTTCTTCTATCAAACTATTTCGTTGCTTTATTTTAAAAATAAATCGTGCAGTTACATTAAGGTGAAACAAAACAACCATGTAAAATAATGTAAAGTCTTAGGACGATATATAGCTCTGTTACGCTAAAAACTGGTTCAGAGTTTTGTAAAAAGATGGCGCCTCATAATGTATGGCACCTCATAATATATTTTAATTACTTATCGATTTCTATATCAAAATATTCCCATTTTCCTTTGAAGATAAATTATTCATGTAATGCATATTATTTGAGATAGAATTTATTATTATAAACTATGTGAATAAATTAAATTCAGACCTGTCAATAGTAATATAGATAATAGGATGTAGACCTCCTTTGAATTTATCGCTGAAATCTCCCTTTGCACTATCTTTTGACCCCCAGCGCAGTGGAGGTATGCAATTCATAGAAGTGTTTTGTAGCGATAAGAAACTAAAAATAACTCCAATACCATTACACAGCGTTCAGATATTGGATGGTGGGGGACTGCCAGTTATCGCCAATATAATCTTTTCACTGCAATGTCTCATTTCGTTTCGAACCTACTTTTGGGACACAAACATTACGTAACAGGTTGTGTAAAGTAGTCGAAAACACTATGCAAGGATTATTCAAAATTCAAATTACGAATACTTC